>VZTH01006315.1:23729-200916 GCA_013397815.1 Aleadryas rufinucha
ACACCATCCCCAAGAGTCACACCTTGTGCCCAAGAGTATTGTCCAAATGCTCCTTCAACTCTGTCAGGCTTGGTGCTGTGACCACTTCCCTGGGGAGCTGTTCCAGTGCCCAACCACCCTCTGGGTGAAGAACCTTTTTTTGATATCCAACCTAAACCTCCCTTGACACAACTTCAGGCCATTCCCTCGGGTCCTGTCACTGGGCACCACAGAGAAGAGATCAGTGCCTGCCCCTCCTCTTCCCCTCATGAGGAAGCTGTAGACTGTGATGAGGGTCAACTGGGAGTTATCATTCTCACACTCGTGATCCTCCAGCCCAGGGTACTGATACCCCCTTGGCCACCATCCATGTTGAAAACAGAGACAAAGAATGCATTAAACACCTCTGCCTTGTCTCTGCCCCTGTTCATGAGGTGACCATCCTCATCCTGTAATGGGCTGACGCAGCCCAGGGTACAATAGGCCTTCTCTGCTGCAGGCACACATTGCTGGCTCATGCCCAGCTTTTCATCCACAACAACCCTCAAGTCCTTCTCCACAGGGCTGCTCTCAATGACTTCTTTTCCCAGTCTGCACTCACTGATGAAAATACTGAAGAGCACTGGTCCCAAGACAGAGCCCTGGGGGACACTGCTTGTCACTGGTCTCCACCTAGACATAGAGTCATTGGCCATAACACTGGCTGCATCCATCCATCCATCCATCCATCCATCCATCCATCCATCCATCCATCCATCTCCTTATCCACTGAATAGTCTATCAATTGAATTCATGTCTATCCAATTTGAAAATAAGGATGCCATGTGGGGTCATATCAAAGGCCTTACAGAGTGCAGATAGATGACATATGTCATCTTCCCTTGTTGACTGTTGCCATCACTCCATCACAGAAGGCCACCAGATCGGTCATGCATGATTCGTAGTAAAGCTGTGCAGGCTGCCTCAATTCACCTAACCCTTAACCCTTGTCTTTTATATGCCTCAGCATATTTTCTAGGAGGATCTGCTCCATGATCTTGCCAGGCACAGAGGTGAGGCTAATTGGTCTGCAGTTCCCCGTATCTTCCTTTCTCTCCTTTTAAAAAATGGGAGCAATATTTCCATTTTTTTTTCCAGTCACCAGTGACTTTATCTAATCACCATGACTTTTCAAAGATGATGGAGAGAAGCTTGTCAACAACACCAGCCAGTTCCCTCAGGACCCTAGGATGCATATCATCAGATCACATAGACTTGGGGCTATTCAATTTCATCAAGTGGTCCCAAACCCGCTCTTCTCTTTCAGTGGGAGGGTTTATGAGATATCTTGGGTGCTCGCTTCGAAACCGCTTCCTGAAGTTATGAGTGAGTGTAAATAAAATCTGCTGCTGCTGGAGTGGAGGGTCCAGGGGCAGGCACAGTGGTCTGGCTGGGACCCTGTGGTGGCACGTACAGCATGGCAGGGATGAGGCCGAGGTACAAAACTCCAGCATGGCTGCACACATCAAGCCCTGTACCCTTACCTCAACAAACAAGGAATGAAGGAAAGGCTTTGGGCTTGTCAGAGCCAAAGCTGTGGTTTAGATACATTTCTGGTGACAAATCTGAGTGAGAGGAAGGTGCAGAAAGCTCAGGCTGCTGAAGGCACATCTCTGCATGCTGGATTTTTTTGTTTGGTGGGGAAGATGTTTTCTTTGCTGAAATGAAGCACGCTGAACATTAAGAGGGAACAGACAGCCACTGTTGAACCTGTGACTTCCACATCCACTCATCCCTCATGGAAATGTTGCTCACAGAAGTTCTCTAGGTTGTTTTGCACCACAACCACTATGGTTACCTGTGTCTGCAGCTGCCTGGGGCAGCAGGCCTTGAGCCAAACAGTATTAAATACTGAGTTTTAATTTGCCAAGAGTAATTAGAAGAGGCATGAAATGAATTTTTAGATAACATTGAAGCCACTGCCAGGGACAGAAATGCCAAAATATTTCTTGGCAAGAAAAACCTGTACATCACCAAGCAACTCTTTGCCCAGAAAACCACCAGTTTGAGGTTGTTGGCCCATTTCCTGTGTTCTGCAGGGTTGAAGGATGCTGCAAGGAAAGGTGGGCTGGGGTTTCCTGCTGGTCAAATGGCTGGTAGGACCCCCTCATCATAGTCCATTATGTTGCCACTCAAGCACTTGTGTGTAAGACAGGCAAATTAGATACAACCCAGCCAATCCAGGGGGCAGATCTGGGATTTCCTGTATGCGGCTGATGAATTCCTCTGCCACGGAGCACAGTGCTCTGCATGCTTTGGGAAGACTGGGAGTGTCTTCATCAGACCATGCCACAACCAGCTATTGCTGCAGCCTGGGCTTTAGGTGCTTTGTCTTGTTCTTGCATATCTCTGTAAAGCCTCCCGTGTTGTGTGCCAGATGGCAAGCAGAGGTGACAATCACAGTGTTTGGTGGCATTTGTGTGAGACCAGAAGTTATCCATGAGAGGGTTTCCTCTTTTCAGGATGCAACAGTGCAGGGTTCTGAGCTCTAGCTTCCTCTGAAACTGAGGTGAAGATGCTCACAATATTTCAGGATAGTTTTTTTATCTGAATAATTGATTTAATAATTATTTTGTAACTATTTGATTTAATATTGAATAACTGATTGCATCAGAACTGGACCACGCTGGCTGCTGTACAATGGCCAGGCCATTCCCTGCAGGTTAAAGACAGCCTGGCCAAAAGGAAGAGAAAGTAAGTGTATTTTATTCAAGGTCACACAAATGTTTTGGGAATCTTATCTCCTTCTCCTGTGTGCCAACCTAGTGCTCTCTTCCCCAAATCAAAGTTTCTTTCTAACAGGTGAGCAGACACAGTCTGTGCCCTTACCTGAGGTTCAGAATATACATATGATGTAAAGAAATTCTCTAGTCTTATCTGCAATGAGAAGTCAGTGGAAAACTTGGGGTTGGTTTTAATATCTATGTGTCCTTGGTCATGAGAGAATTATTTCACTGTATTAGAACTGCTGATATTTGTTTAAGTGTCACATATCAGCTTAAAATTCTCCTGGTAGTTATTGCCAGAATCCTAAATAGTTAAAAGATGGGGTTTAGTCTAGAGCACAGGCTATAAGTGTAGATATGATGGTAGGCTTCCTTTTTCTTTAAAAAAGCCTTTATTTGTATCAGCTCATTTGACTTCCTTTACAAATAATAGCAGCCCACTACTTTTTACATAGGGGATGAAATATTGGCAGTGTCTGGACACCAGTGTTACTTCATATTGGATTGCAGAGTTTGTTTACATTTTTTCTTGTGAAACCATCTGCTAGGAGGATGCTTGACCTTTTCTTTGGTAGTAACCTAACTCAAAAGCATGGGGCTTCACAAATATGAAACCCCAAGGTGATAGTTGGCATGCCTTTGCTACAGGGAGTTAAATTCAATTGTTCTCCAAAGGGTTACTTAAACTGAAGTATTTTAGGAATGCACACTCAGGCTTATAAGCTCCACATGATCTAGTAATGTGTTTTTCTCCTTTGCATAAGTCAGAGCTGTACTTTCCCTCCCCGGAGCCTGTGAAACATCCAGCAGCACATGAGCAAGCAAAAGGCATGCTGCTTCTGACGAGCTTTACTACAGAAAGAAGTCCCTGGTGAGGGGCACCCCACGCACATTCATTCTTGGGTGCATCATCCCCATGGACCAATTTGATTTCATTTTTCAAATGAACCCTGCTTTGAGACTCTTCTTTCACCATTTTGAGTTCCCCCACTGCCTCTGTGGGCTTGGGAAAGCTCAGTACCCCACAGTGGGTTCTGAAAGTCCAGAGCATGTTTCTTCACTGGGCTGCTTCATGGAGGATGAGTGTTGTAAAGTGCATGCTACAACCAGGGCTCTGTGCCAGGCACTGGAGCCCATGGCTTGCCCCTGCCTGCTGTGCAGTGGGGCTAAGGCAGCCCAGCAAGGTCTGTGCGGCTGGGAACTTGCTGCAGGCTGCAGGGATCACTGACAGAAGCTTAGCTCTAACTTTTTTAAGCTGACCTAGCAGCAACTGCTTCACTCTCCAGTGTACGTCAATAAAATCAGTCAAGGCTTGTATCTGACCTAAATCTATGTGACTGCTGCAGAACTGGTCCCACTTGCATCAAGCAAGGGCTTGCACTGCTGCATCCAGCAGAGAGGTCCCGGATCAGCTGAGAAGCCCAAGCACTTGGCATTTTGGGTGCTTGTGGATAAGAATACAGAAGCCTTATGGATGGCATGGCTGAGACTTGGCACATCAGCTGCAGAGAGAGACCTGACCTCCTGCTCTCCCAGGCTGTGTCCCACTCCACAAACATCCTGTTACATCCTCAGGTTGCACACCTGAAGATGTCCATGTTGGCCCATGAGTGCCCATGCTGGGGAGGTGGGCACCTGTCCCACCTGAGGATTCATTGCTGCTGGGTAGGACCCAGCTGAGCTGTGTTTAAGCCTGCTGGGAAAATCCAGATGAAGTAAAACACATCTGTCTTTTGCCAATGAGTTCAATGGGTAGAACAATGACACAGGGAACAGAAAGCCTGAAGTATACATTCAGAAGTCTTAATGAGACAAAAAACATTGCCAGTAGGTAAGCAGGATAAGATCTCTGTAATTGCGTATCTCCTTGTAGATCCAGTCCTCGGGCAAAACTGACAACTTCATATCAGTAATCTCTGTGGCTGTTTAGAAACACAACTAAACACTGGGCTGACCTTTGGGTTTGTATCCAAAGCAGAGAGCGACACAGCTGGATCTATGGTGGAGTGTTAACATTGCCTAATACTTTCCACTAAAGCATCACAGCTTCTCTTTCTTTTGACTTTGCCAGTTTTCAACTGCTGGGGCCAAAATTCTGCATACCCGGTGTTTGCCTCAGGCTGAGATAATCTGAAAAAATTCAGCCAAAAAATGTGTTCCTTTTATGAAAGAATGAGGTAATGGGAGCACTCAGGTGAGCTGCCCATTCAAGAAACTCTGGAAGGGTTTCCTCCGTGTGGCTCCTAGAACCTGGCTCTGGGAGCCAGGTCTCCATCTCTGCCATTCCACTGTGTGTCAGGGAGCAGCTTTCTGCCTGCCCTGGTACAAGGACTCAAATAAGACCAAGTCTGTGCACACACTCCCATTCCAACAGCTGAAGAGCTGAGATTTCCCAATTGTTATGGACACCTGCCTAGTTTTGGGACTGGCAGTGACTGAGTATGTGCTGCCCTGGGCACCTCCAGTGCCCTGAAACAAAGGAGGAGAAGCTGTTTGACTCCTCCCTTCCCAGACATGATGCAGTGCCAGAAGGAAGACAGTGATCTTGGAGGAGGTGCAGGACACAGTAAGCAGTGGGTCAGACCAGTGCATTGATTTTGTTTCCAGGACTGCCAGAAAAAAAATTACTGCTCCTCATCCTGTCCTTCTCACCTGGGGCAGCATGGGCTGTACTCTTCAAAGGAGAAAACAGAAAGTACAGACAGGGCAACCTGTGTTGGTGCTCATTGGTTCTGCCCCACCAGCAGCATCCAGCCATGTCCTTAACTCTTAATTTAACTCTTCAATTCAATCCCTGCCTTCCCACTTCCCTGTGTGCTGGGTGAGGTGGACAGCCGCTTTCAGGTGGCAGAGAGGTGGCAGCTTTGAGTCTTCAGATGCCAGAGGGCACCACATGTAGCACCCAGCCTCCTCCGCTCCTCCTTCAGTGCACCCATGTTTTGAACAGGCGACCTGCTCCTTGCCTGTGCACCCCATCTGCAGTAATCCTGCTCAGTGTGGGCAATCACCCAGAGCAGTGCTGGGGATATGGGAGAGAACTAGTTCCTAATATAGAGTAAAAATACCATTATCAAGTCAACTGGCAGTCTGCCAGCATGGATAAGTTTGGCAATAAGCTTTTTCTTGTTCTTTCTATTATTTTTCTTTCCTGTTTCCCCCTGACTATATCTTGGCTGAAATCCTGCATGTTGGGTTTTGGAAAACTTCAGTACCGCACCGAGCCAGAAACAGATGCAGATATGACCGTGGCAGTTATGGGCTGTCATCAAGGGGTCAACCCAAATGCCCACCACCAGAAAGTGGCAATGATGCAGATTGTTTCAGAGGATACTGAGAAGATGTGGCACCAATGGAAAACCTATGTCTTACTTCTCTGTGCAGACACATGCACCCCTGAATGTGCTACCGAGTCCTTCTACTGCAAGTAAGGGTGCTGAATACTGCATCAAACCCAGCTGGGGAAAAAAAAGAAAGAGGGATCATTAGAGTGCCCAAGGGCTTGTTCTCAAGGCTGTACGTGCTCTTGCTTTTGATAGCTTGTCAGCTTCTTAGGCTGTGCTGTCAGTCCAGCCTTGCTCATTCACGCGTTCATGGTTTATCCAATTATTGCATTACCGGCAGTGAGGAAGTGCAATAGACTCTTTGCTACCCACTGCTAGGAGCAAATGGCAGGGGAAGTGTGCATGTGTGTGTGTGTGTGTGTGTGTGTGTGTATGTAGATTGCTTGGAACATTCTCTAAAGCTGCGTGGCAAATTACAGAATATGCTAGGTAAGTAAAAGTGGGTAGGAAGGGTTTCTTGCTAGAAAGATTCTATTCAGGGAAAATAAGCTGTATTAATTAAAACACATTAGTGGTTTTTTTGAGTTTTTGGCTGAGTTCCTTACAATTTCTAACTTGTTTCTTCTTCTGCGGTATGACCCTCTGGTACAGAAAACTTTCCTGATCAACTAATTTTTTTTCCAAGAGATACTGGCGAATTACTGGTACAAGCCTACTATTTCTCCTAATGCTTGCCACATTTCAGAGCTGAGGCATCATCCAGCAAGTCCCACTCTAACACTCACCTGCCTCAGCACTCCCTCCCACCTGCTCTTTACATCATTGTCGTCCCCAATTTTGGGTCCAAAACCCGCTAGGGGGTGGTAAAAAATAAAGAAGCTCATTGATAGCTTGACCGTGCTTTGATAGAGGCACTGATATCACTTTCCAAACACAATTTCCTTGCTGTGTTTTGGCCATTGCTGCTGCTGGGCTGGTGGGGTGTCATGCATCACTGACTCTGGAATCGAAGTAGCAACCTTTACTTTGAATTGGTTTCTAAATTGTGTCAGTTTTGGGCCTCAGGGACCCGTTCTCACCCAGGCTGTGCTATTACCAGTGCCTGCTGGGACTGGAGGAGGTTTCAGTCACCACCACATTCACATAATGACAATGAGAGCTGAGGAGGCACAAAATAACAAACCCAGGGGCTGCAGCTCATTCCCTGGGGTTCTCTCCTGTCCTTCTGCCTCTGCATCACTGCTCTGGTGGCCAAACCCTGCAGCTGAGGTGCCTTTGTGTTTCCCCAGTGCCCTCTCCAGAGGTAAACCTGCATCTCCTCTGTGCTCTGCCACTGCAGAAACTACAGCTTCTCTGAAACTGTCCGCAGAGACCTGTTCCCTCTGTGCCCACTATAGCACTGCCTTACTGAGACTGATGAAATCTAGCTCATCTAGTGCATTTTCCTCAGAGTTGGGACCTTTTCTCTTAGCAGCTGATGATTAGAAGAGCTAACACACACACCTGGGGCTCCTCTGCCTTCCCAACTCAGGTCACAGGCTCTTTACACTGCTTTCTTTTGACCTCAGAGACATTTTACCAGTCTCACAGCTTGGGAAGTTGGACATTGAGCTGGCCAAAGTTGTATGGCCAGAGAACCAGGATAGGTACTCAGTGGTTTCTGCACCAGTAGGATTTTAAGTGTTCCCAGAAACATGTTAAAGGCAAATGTTGGCTAGGTGAGATCTCCAGATCCTTAATATGTGTAAGAGACAAACCCTGGCAGGATTTTCCAGTGATCCTTTGTAAGGTCTCTTACTGGGCACACCTCTGCACTTGTGTTTGCAGAGGAAACACCTTTGGGGGAGTGAGGGACAAAGTGGGGAGATGGAGTATTTGCTTGTTTGCAGCATAGAGTTAGTGTAACCTGTGGTGTGACGTGAGCAAGCAAAGGGGAAGATGACCTTTTAGTTTTGTTTTTCTTCCAGCTGCCTGCAGTATTTTTCATTTCCGTCTTACAGTGTGCTCACTTCTATCTTACAGTCTGCTCACTTCTATCTGAAAAGAAATTGAAAGCATATAATTGAAGAGCTGGTTGCTAGCAAGGTGAAGTCTTTGTGCCTGCCACCTCAGAAGAAAAAACTCATCTTAAAAAACTAAACCTGAAATGCTCTGGGACAAATTATATTCACAAAAAAACCCCATATACTGTTATAGGATCCATTTTTTTTATGACACAGAGTTAAAAATAATTTAGATGTTGGTCTGACTTGTGGGTGACAGTGAGAATTTGCAGCTGTGGGAATTAAATCCCAGAGGCCAAAAATGATACTTGCAAAAAACCTAATCTGAAGCAAGAATGTATATAAGGAGGCCAGAATAAGGCTGAGATGAAAACCAGATTTCATGTCTGATGACATCTTTAGGCTTCTGTCTTTTCCAGGAGAGAAAAGACCAGTGAGTGCAATAGCAACTGGTAGCTCTCTCCTGGCCTTTTTGAAGTATTGCTGAGCTCTGAAGCTCTTAAATGAGATTTATAACATCTACCAGAGTAAGGTACAGTGGATCCTCTGCTGAGCCTTTACATGCCTGTGGTGTTCAGTGGAATATTTCTTCAGTTACACAGTTATAAAACTGTTAGTAGAGGAAAAAATGGTACCCAGTCGAAAGCAAACACAAACTAGCTTAGCTATTGTTGAGAGAATTATTTGAAAACATATAATTTATCTGTTAGGGACTATTTTGTTTTGGGTGATTTAGCATGCACAGCACAGTTCCTGATTCAGCAGGAAGATCAGTATCAAGACCTCATTTTGGAAAACAGATCAGGTGAAAGCAGTAGTCTTCATTTTTAAGGAGAAACAGAAAATATGGTACAGGTTAATATGACCAAGTACTGGACACTGCTCTAAAAATAAGGAATTTTACTAAGGTTTTATCTTGTCAGAGCTTTAGGATACATTGAGACAATAATGTTGTTGCTTCAAGACTTGCCAAATAAATTTCAGGCAAATGTTGAAATCCTCAAGGGCTCTGTTAAACTCTCATAATTTCCAACACTGAAATTGCATATTGCAGAGGTGAAATTGCTTTCAATCTGATGAGCATCTGGCTTCCTTTGATCTAAAAATAGTCTGTCTGGAGCCCCAGGCAGCATCACCATGCTGCTTCATCTCCTGAGGTAGATGGATGCTGAAAGGGAAAGAGACACATCAGTGCTGGGGGAGAGGGGACCCCTCTTCTCACCCAGCAAGCAGACAACACCATCCTGCAGCCCAGCCCTTCTGCCCTCCATGGGAAACCCAGCACCAGCTTTGGTCACATCAGTAGCTGGTGTCAGGTGTTTTCTGTGGTATTGCAGGATGCCAGCTGTGTGTCATGAACAGTCACCAACAGAGTCCTAGGGTCAGAAGAGAAATACAGAGTGTTCTGAAATGGTTTTCTGATGTGAACAGACGGGGCTGAGGGTGAGCCTTCTCACTGCAAGGGTCCCTGAGCATTCCCCCTGGGAATGCCTGTGTACCAGCCAGGCTCTGCACCCACAAGCACCAGGTCCCACACACATGACTCTCTCCTCTTCTGGGCCATGGGGAATAGGAACAAGCAGAAGGTACGACAGGACATGAGAAATACTTCTCATGGATGCCTGGAGTCAGAACAAGGTCTCCCACTGCTTCTCAGCTCCATGCCATTAGGAACCCTGCACATTCCAAGTAACGTACACACTGATCTGCGAGTGAGACAGCTTCTGGGCAAGGCTGGATTTCACCTTGTGCTGAAACTTTGCTCCAGTGGCCATTCTTTGCCAGCTAGAAAATACCAGAGAACTTCCTTAATGATTTCTTTGGTTATTCTACATTTTGTTAGAGACCAGTTTCAAACCAGGTCACAAATCTTTGACCTCACAGCAGTGGGACCACAAGTCCTGTATTTTTTTTCCTGTAGGTAAAATACCTGTGTTGATTTGCAGTACATGCTTTGTTCTGACAAGGAGATTTCCATGGCCATTGAGTTATTCAATGGATGGTGCTTTTTTTAACACATCTGATTTTGTTCTCATATCCCTATTAAAATTGTTGGTGAAGACAGAATTTGCATTAAAGCATTTGCAGAGAGCACCAGCCTGGCCATGAGTCAGCATATGGGTGCCAGGGCATTTTTTTCTGATGCTGTCCTGCTGTGTGAGATTGGTGCTTGGGACTCTATTTTCTAACATCTGTGAATGTTGTTTTCTTTGACATCTTCATTAAGTGGACCAGAACACTGCTTAGACTTAGGGAGAGGAAATCTGTACAAAATAATTCTCCTACAGCATTTCTGCAAAAGGATCCTTCCTCTTTGTGCCAGCTTTATTCAAAGCTCTGGTAAGAGAGGACTTCACTATTGTTTCTTAGATGGCAGCTGCTAATGCCAAAACAAGATCTTTTAAATATATATATACATGTGTGTGCTGTATTTGATAATTTGGTGCATGGGAGTTATGGCAGTAGCCCATTTTTGGGTGTGTGCCCTTAGCTGAATGGCACAGTACAGCACCAATGCTCTTTCCTCTATTTCATCCCTGTGAAGCCCTCAAAGGTTTTTTTGTCAACCTTTTGGTAAATTAAGATGCCATTAATATTTTTATTCTCTAGTCAACTGTGTTCTTTTTACTTCTGCCAGTAATTCTGACAAGGCACACTTGCAAGCAGGTAAATTTGCTTCATGTATTTCTGCTCTGCATTTCATCCCTGATAGATGCTTGACAGTTGCCTGTGTATAGAGTTCAGTCTCCTGCATGCTGTGCTAAATACGAGGCTTGTACCTTGTGTCAGGCACATCTAAACAGCTGCTTTTAAAACCAGGATATTTACCCGTTGAGAGGTTTAAATCAGTGCTCATAATTATGGTGTGCTAAATGCTCATTTTCAATATTTTTTTTTCAAAATCAACAACTGATTGTTTAAGATAAAACAAGATGCTGTTTTTCCAAGATGTTTGAAACAGATAAGCAGATTTTATATATATATACATATTTATATATATATATATATTTGAGGCCTCCATGTTTACTAAACACATTAATTGCAGTCTGTTATTGAATCACCTTTGCTCTTAAGCTTTGTCTTTTAAAAAGAGCAATCACATCTTCAAGCATTAACTAAATGTGAAATCTTTTGTCCCAAATGGTGATCATCACAAATTAAGTTTAGATAGAACCAGAGCTCTTCAGCAGAAAATGTTCCACGCCATCATTATATAACACCATATACTACATACTTTTGGTTTCGGACTCTAATAGTGCAGGAAAGGCTGGGAGCAGTGGCATTCCTGTGCATGACTGTCCTGGCAGAGCCAAACTGGTGTCTTGTCATTGAGGCACCTGCTCTGCAGCAGCTGTGAGGCAGTAAGTTTACAGGACCTATTTGCACTTCGAATTAAAAAGCCACAACCTGCTCTGCCTTGTGCGAACACCCACAGCAAGAGCAGGATCCTGCATGATCCACCAGCATGCAGATCCTACTGAGCAGTGAGTCTATGGACTTGCTTCTCATGAATATTATTTAACCAATTTATTGTGTTTGCATGGATATATAAGTCTTGACAGGAGAGATGTGAGACCCCCTCATCACTTCTATTTGACTTGTTGCAGTAGCAAAGAGCTGCAGCAGTTATCTTCAGGCTGAGATGATTGACTGGAAGTGATTTTTCACCAGGTGACATTTGCAATAATTACATGGTGCTTTGCTTGCTTGGGAGGAAATAATCAGCACGACCTTCAAAAGGCTCTATGGAAAGCAGCCTTTGCAAAAACAATTATTTGAACCTCCTACTACGACGGCTCCTGGTACAGCTAGGAAATGAGGGGAGTTTACTGCATGTATGGGAGCTGCTGATGGCTGCTGAAAAGACAAGCAGAGCCAGGAGGGAGAAGTGATAAACTCAAGGGAAATCAGATTTCCTTCTGAAATGCTGTGTCTGCTCAACACCTGCTTCTCCCTGCCAGGCTGTGTGGTGGAAAAATCAAAGTGAGAGGCTGGGGAATCAGGTTTATTGCACAGGCTGGAACAAGGCTGGGGATCTGACCCCCTGTTCCGTTCTGTGGAAGAGAGGTTTTTTGGTACCTACTTACTCCAGATTATACAGCATCAGGTGAGACAAGGAATTACCTCACATGCTTTCTGCCCTGAGGACAGGACTTTCTCCATGCTCTGTCATCCTGTGGCCCTGACAAACAACCCATGGGTACTATAGTGAAACTGGGCAGCATTCTGGGGAGCTAGGGGTGCATGACCCTGTGGGGTCAGCATCCCCTATCATGTGTCCTGGGACACAGCCTTGGGTGCACTTGGGTGCACCATCTCTGCTCCAGCCTGCAGTAAATGTTGGACCAAGCGTGTGTTTCCACCCTTCTTCCATGCCAGTGGCAGCCCAGGTCTCACTTTTCTGAACTCATCCCTCTTTTAAACAGGGTAATGCCATATAAAAATAGCAACCTATGGCTAACTGGTGTATTGAGCCTCCCAGAAGAAACAGCTAGCAACAAAGTTACCCAGTATAAATAACTTTTGTGACATCCCCACACCCACGTTCTTGCTGTCAAACTGAGACCAGCCTGGAATATTTCAAATGGGATGTTTTTTTTTAAAAAAGGAAAGTATACTAAATTACTTATAATTAAAAAAACAAGCAAGAAAGACCAAACAACAACAAAAATCTGAAGCGACTTTAAGTAAACAAATATATGAGTAATTATTCTCAAGCTGAGAGAAAGTTGGGAAAATTACTCACCTTGGGTAATTCTGAAAAGGAAGCCAGAAATCCCATCTCCTGTTCCAGCCAGTAAAACATGCTGTCTCATCAGAGAAATCTAATTACCTTTTTGTTTTAAAGGAGGTTGTTAGACATTTGTGTCTCACATCTTAGGGATGTGTGCATGGCACCAGGGCCTCACTGCCCCCCTCACAGGCTAGGAGCAGTCTCTACCTCAGTTTCCCAGAAGAGGTGCCAGGAATCAGCCTGTGGTGGTGCCCTGGATGGACAGGGGACATTGCTTTGGCTTGTTTGAAAGAAAGCAGAGTGCTGCCTTGGGCCTCCCTGGGTTTTGCATACCCTGTGGAAATCCCTGGAGCTGCTGAAGGGCTGTGCAATGCACCAGGAGCTGCTGCTGGGTCACTGAGCCATGCCAGCTCCTCCTTTTGCCAAACCCAGCTGTGCCACCGTGTCACCAAGGCTAAGGGCAGCTGAGGGGTGGCAGGGTAGATATTTGGGTGAGGCACTGCATGATTTCCACAGCATCTATCCCTGTAGGCACCCTTCCCATTGCTAGGGCTGCTGGCTGTGGAGAGACAGCCACTCAGGTGAGGTAGTTCAGCCACATTTCTGGCTTCTTGCAGCACTGGTACAAAGTCTTGCACAGTGCTCTGTTTGCTCAGCTCTTTGGAGAGCACTGGCTGTGTTTACTTATAGCTGCCTTGTGCAAAAGCTGGCAGCATTCCAGCGGGAGTCCCCGAGCTCAGCCCAGGATGTGCCCTCTCTGCTTCCTGGGAATTCCCCCCTTCCTTGGGCCTGCAGACTTTCTCCCACTTTAGGCTCTGCCTCATTGCACAGATCCTGAGGGCTAGATGAGTTTCTTTTACCTGCCCTGCAGGTAATGCAGAGCCCATGTTGGTGTTCCCTGATGCCTGAAGCGTCTCTGTTAGTAAGAGTATTGCCTACCCTTTTCCAAGGAGTACACCCTTGTAAGGCAATGGATGAGGTCTGTGAGCGTGCCAGTGCTTGGAGTTAAACACCCTGCACCTTCTGAACTGCAGCCCAACCATCTGCTGTACAACTGTGCATTGGTCAGAAAACTGCTGGTGACTCAGTGGAGGAAGCAGAGGCATGGGCGCTCTATTTTTAGCTGCCGGTAAATGTACTAAAGTGGCTTACTGCTGAGTTGAAGAAAGGACAGACAATCCCTGCTTGCCCTATTTAGGGAATAAATGTGAAATACTTGCATCCATTTCTAAAGTCTAAATTATAGGTACTGCTGGGGAGAGGTGTGCTGGGGAGAACAAATCTCTGGCCATCCCTCTGTGTGGCTCAGGACAGGCTTTGCTTCACAATGCAGCAGCAATATAAAAGGCAACCAGCACTCCTGCAGAAAGAAAGGCAGAGGAGGAACGTGGCACTCACCTGGAAGTGTGCTGCAGCTACCTGGCAATGCTCAAGTCTCCTTAGCCCTACTTGAAAAGGATGTAAATAAGTGATGGGCAGCAATGAGCCTAGGGGGAATGTTAAGCTTTTCTTTTACAGAGAGGAGCAGTAAGGAAGAAAATTGTAAAACAGATTTTGTATATATGTCTTGAATCAAAGATAATAAACATATATAAGACAACAATCATAGAATATATTGAGTCGGAAGGGACCCACAAGGACCATCAAAGTGCAACTTCTCACTCTGCACAGGACCCCTCCAGGAATCACACCATGTGTATGTATGTAAAAAACCTTCTGTTCACTTTGTATCAGAATATGAGAAAATATTTGGGGAAATGAATAGTTCGTAGATTCACAGCCCACAAACATGTTTTGCTCACCTGGTAAAGAACTTTCTGCAGATACAGCAAACTTCAAGAGTATAGTAAGGTTGCAAGGAAGATGAGCTATTACTGGGTATAAAAAGACACATAGAGATGTTAGCAAATTTGAACAAGTCCCATTTTTGCCTGAAATGTCTTCTGTTACTATAGACAGTAACTCTGACTTTGATTGAAATGGAGGAGGAAGAATCTTTGTATGTGGCCTTCCTTCTCTGGTCTTTGTTTTCGAGGCTTCCGCACATCACTTCAGATGGGGTAAGAGTTGACATTCGAGGGATGGATCTTGGCAGGGATAAATTTGCCTAGAAAAATGCGCTGGCCAGGGCTATTGCTGGGATGAGATGCCATGAAGGAGTGACTGGACCAGTGTGGGAAATGAGCTAAATGGTAAGGAGGGCAAAAAATAGGTCTCAGCAGGGCACCTGCATGTGGGTATCTGGGGCTGGACCAAGATTTTCCTTCAGGAGGGGTTTGCCTGATGGGAGATGAGACATAAACTGGGGGAGACACTTGCAATTTGGTCTGCAGATTGTTGTTGCCATCGCATCGGTTCTCTAAAAAGAGACTAAGAAAGCCTATTCTATCTCCATCTGTCAGTGGCAGTGGGAAAGGCTGCTCTGCCACAGGCACTGCTGCTCTTTAAAAGCTTCCAAATGCTCCTCCGCTGAGATGGTGTCGAGGTTTATTTCCTTGCAGTGGCTGTGGTCACAGAGTGGCATGATGGGCTCACAGCAGTAGGAGGCAAAGCATCTATACTGAAACAACTTCAGCACTGTAAAATGATTTGATACATGGGAAAAGAGCTGGGGGCAATGGAAAGAAGGAATGACCCCTAAACGGAAAAAGGTAGAGGATAAACAGCCTCTTGGGTTTTATTAACTGTATTCTAAGCATTAGCAATTACTAATGGAGGTCTAGGGGAATCTGTGCAGTGCAGGTCAATATTCTAGAGAGAGGGTTAATTAAAAAGATGTATTTTCTCTTTGGTGACATTATGTGCTGGAGCTGTAGGGATGGTCTGTTGGCTCTCCAAGACAATTCACACACAGTCGCTTGCAAATCTTGCAGAGCTTGTAGCTTTTCCCAGCAGGTACCTGTGACCCACCCCTGACAGTGTCCCTGCAGAATTTGGAGTGGGTGTGTAAAGAGCTCTGCCTGTGCCTGAATCAGCCATGTCCAACCCCATGCTGTGCTCCAGGGACTTGCACTGCTGATATTCAGCTTGGCATCTGCCTGTTCTTCATCCTCACCTGCCTTCCTCCCATCACCTCTGTGGCTGGAGGAACAGGGCTTGTTTATCTGCTTTGGCAGAGGAAGGCACATGAGCACTTTGAGTTTTCTGCATTGTATTTTTGATGTAAGTGATGGTGAGAAACCAAAGACCAAATGTTTAAAAGCATGGGAGGTATTACAGCCATGTGGGTTTGGTGGTTGAATCACCCAAAAATAATCTCTTTAACTTGCTGGGCCAGGATAAAAGTCACATCTCTAGGAATGCCACATAATAAAAAATTAATTTAAAAGTCAATATTCTTAAGTTTTCCCTGCAGAGAGCCTGTCTGGATTTGCATTTCCTCACAGTTGGTCTTCATGTGCAAGATGTTCCTCATGCAGAGCTGCAGCTTCTGCTCACTCTGTGCTCCCAAAGCTCCAGCCCAAGGCTGGTGAGGCAAGGCACTGGTGCTAAGGAACCTTGTGCTGCTGTGAAACATGACATTTTTAACGAACCAATTCCTTCTTTTCAAAATCAGCCTTTGCAGTCCTTTTCTCTGCATGTCTGTAGAAGACACCATGCTGGATGTGAGCAGGCTCACGGTACCCAGTGTCTGTGGCTGTCCCTCAGACATCGCTCCTTTCCCTCCTGTGCATTCGGGCGTTCGGGTCTTAACGTGTACAGGGTTGCTCTGCAGCAGACTCCAACTGCTTTTTGTAGGTGGCTGCCCAAAACAGGAGCACTTGAATGTATTTTTTAGAGGATGGTTTCAGTCCTCAGCTCTGGCCACCCATACTCTTTATTCCTTGCTGGATCCTGAATTAGAAAGGATTTTCTCGTCATTTTGCACTGGAAGAAATTGAGCACTGGTAAGAGCAGTGGTTCTGGTCAGCAGCAATGAGGGAAATGGTCTCTCGTCTCCTACTGCTGCAACTCTCCTGGCTTCCCTCCAGTTTCCATCTGTGCAAAATCAGAGGGAGGACTGTGAAACACCCCAGCATACAGTGGTGAAAATGTTTTCCTCTCTGGGGCTTTGGCAATTTTGAATGGAAACCTTGGTTTATTCCAGTGCTGGACATTGCACAGCCCAGCCTTATCTCTGCTGATATTTCAGTTCCTGTCTTAGACCCAGCAAGATCATCAAACTTCACATTGCCCCTGGGATCTGTCCTTAGGGGTATTTTTGACTTTGAATCACTCAGTCTCATAACTTGGCTCTACTCTTGCACTTGTCATGAAGTTGCATAATCTGGGGTCTCTTGCACTGGGATCTTTTCACCGGTGTTTTCCTTTGGCTTTAGTTTTGTGCAGTTTTATTTATCAAATCCTTCATGGAGCTTCCTGCTACTGCAGGCAATAATTATTCTTATGTGTACAGACACTGCACTAGAAAAATTTCCGTTGCCTCTGAACATACCTGTTTAGCATTAAAATATGGAGTTTGGCTATTTTTGGCAATTGCCTCATAATAGTCTTTGCTGCAGAGAAGTTTTGTGACCACAGATTTTGTAGTCAATATGTCCTCCTCTTAGACCTGGATGTTCTGTTGCTTGTGGGTTTGCATTTTACCATTGCCACATCTCCATCTTTAGACATTCATTTCCTTCTATAGCTCTGAAGAGCAACATTTTATTTAATTATTTTTCTTCTGTTATGTGGGAAAACACTTCCTTGTTGATTCAACCACTTGCACTTTGAAACCTTTTGCCTTGTTTTCATTGTTTTGTTATGTCTTGGCTGAGCCAGTGTAGCTCATCAGCTTTAATTGGGGAGAAAGCACAGGGTGTGTTTGCTTTTCCCTGAAAACCATTTTCTGCTTCATAACAAACTTTAAAGGCCTATAAAATTAATTAATAGCCTGCCTGAGTGCAGCTGGTGCTGAGGGGAAGTACAGCCTGCTCTGTCAAAGAGCAGTGGGGAGCCCACCATCCTCTTCCCCCTCTCCAAAGGAACGCGTGTGTTTTGGGGCTGGAAATACTCTGTGACTAACTGAGTGAGTAGCCGACCCTCTGCATATCAGTGGGATTTCTGCCTGGAGAGGGAGGTAGACTATCTCCAGGAGTGGGTACAACTTGCCTTTCCTCCAGCAGCCCCATCGCAGGGCTGGGGGGCCAGCAGGACTGTCTGGAGGGGAGCAGGGGCTCCCCCGTGGAGGCTGGTGGTGAGACACTATGATTTCAGTTCCCCTGGAGGTTAAAGGAACAGAATTTGCCTTTATTTTAGTTTGGCTGTAGCTGAGCTTCTGGTGCTGCTAGTTCTGCCTGTGGTGTGCCTGCACAGCCACCAATGGGTTATGAAAGCTGCACAGGAGGGGATGGTGGCTTCACTCCTTGCCTTCCCCTCTCCTACACTGCTGCAGCCCCACGGGTCTGCTCAGGCTGGCTCCGCGCTGGGCTGCGCACAGGGCCAGCCCTGGATGGGCAGCCCCACTGCCCTCTGCACCGTGGGGCAGAAATCAGAGGTGGTGGGCAGGAGGGAGAAATGCCTGCTGGGGAGGAAGCTGGTATCTGCCTTGTAGCAGACATGGTGCTGACTTTTTGCCCTTTTTGTTGAAGACACAAGGATTTCCTTCTGAAGGAGAGCTTAAAATAGGAGTTTTGGAGTCCTGGTGTAATGTACCAAGGACGAGCACCTTAAGCAGCTGTGTTATTGCCTGTTCTGGACTGAGTACTCTTTTGTAGCCTTGGTCCATCCCAAAAGACCACAACTCCTCCTTTCTTGCAGACTTGATTTCTTTCCATAAATGTTTACATTCAGATTTTAATGTTGCAGTGAGTAGAAAGGTCAGTGACTGTAATGCTTTCCTCTGGGATGCAGATGCAGAAGTGCTCCAGCCCCTGCACACCTTCTTCCACTGTGGGAGACACGTGCAGCTTCCCCAGGCAGGTCTACAGTGGTCTCTTAGTGTTTCATTACTGATTTATCCTGACTCCAAAATCTTTATTATTTTCTTGAATGCTTTGTCTTCTCAGGGACCTTCAGGACATTTGATTATGAAATTGTTTCAAAGTATTAATTTGCTCAGTTAAACATTAAAAATATCAAAGAAAAGGCCACAGTTGACTTTCTCACCGTGTGACTTGCAGATATAAAACCAAACACAGGCTCATCTGAATCTATAGAGACGTGATCCAGGCTGGACAGCCCTGAAGGCTGATGCAACAGATCTGCAGAGCAGTGCAAGAGAGTAAGTGTAAGGCTAAAGACCAAGGCAGGTGTAAGTACAACAGGAGGGGCAGAAAACAACCCCTACTTGGCTGTCTGCAGCTGCTGGGCTACCAGCATGATGGCCCAGGTACCACAGAACTGAATACAGATATGCACTTTGGGGGCAGATCAGCTGCGAATTCCTGAGCTGTCCTCACATGCTCCTTATGGGAGGACAGATCCACCTCAGTGTGTCACATCTGGTGCCTTGGCTGCACCTCACACTGCAAGGTGTTCACCACACCCTTCTTCTCTTGTGCTGCTGAAAGCCCCACAAGTGTTAAATCAGCACACACGTGGGCAAAGTAATAACCACAATTAACACACCTCTGTGTAATTAGAGAATAGCACCTGGCCTTGCTTATGAGGCTTGAGCAGAAGCCAAGCTGTGTGGGTGGAGGGTTTCCCCAGAGGTCCTGGCAAACGTGGGGCCAGGCGATGGATTGATTACAGCTGTGTGTGAGGGGGTTTAAAAATAGCTCTCCAACTTTCCAGAGGAATGTATTTGTTATGGAGTCACTAAAAGGCGTAGTAAGAGATCCAGAAGCAACCTCTGGGAGCAAGCCAAGAGACAGAGCTTCTTCTGGGCACAGTGCTCCCTGGAAAGGCAGGCTTGGGCTGCTGAGCAAGGAACCTGCTCCTGTTTGTTTGCCCTCTGTGTTCAGGGAAACAAGACTCTGTGTATGTCTCATACCATAAATAAACATTGCTGCACCAAGGAAATGCTTGACGTATCATCCATTGTATTGTAGTGGAAACAACCTGGCAAGACCCCACTTATTGGCTAATCCTCGGGCCAGATGGAGGTAACTATGTTTCAAGTGTTAATTACCTACTTCATTACGTGTCTGATTTTCTGGTTTTAAACAAATAACTAAGAGGGCTTGTTTAGCAAATACATTTACTGGTGCATCCTGGTTCACTGCTCAAGCCAACAAGTTCTCAGCCTTAATAGCGAAATTGTTAGCTTGGGTGTAACGGCAGAGCTAATCACTAACACATGGGGAACACAGAGCAAAAAGTCTGCAAATGAACAAGGATTATGGCAGGGAACTGAAACAAGGGACACGTGTTCTGGTACTCTGCAAGAAAAAGGGGTTTCCACCTTTTAGATACACAGAGATCCTAATTAACACATCTAATTAACAATGGTGATGCATTTGGATGAAAGGGGCTCCCATGAGTGTGGAATTAATGCCCAGGTTCAGGTGAGTGTTTTCCCAAATATGTTCCCTAAAACATACCTCCAGCATACACACTAGGATGGGTGGGAAAGAAGCCGTGACATTCAGGTTGGTTAGGGCAGAAAACGTGTATGGCTTCAGTGGAAAGGAGAGATCCCTTAAGAAGGAGCAAAATAGAAGCAAGGGTTATGCTGAGGGAAAAAAAAAGGACATGGAACTATTGTGCCATAGTGGGTGAGATCGTGATCGTGCAGGGGTGATTCTGGTACCAGATCATGGAGCTGCAGGGTTTTGTAATCTCAATGCTGTGATAAACTCTAGTGAAGTGTAGACCTGACAGCACAGAGGAGCAGAGGCATTGGCTGTGTGTGCAGCGAAAGGTAGGTTAGTCCCATCAGGAGTGAGAGCTTGCTGAGGTAGAGGGGAGTTGATTCAGATCTGTGGTTTACCCTACATAAATCCATGGAGTCACACCAGCTGCACCAGCATGCGTGAGAGATCTGTTTGACAAATCAAGTTTTTATTTCAGGGATAAGTTTTTGGAGATGGTCATGAGGAAAATAACTTTACTTGCAAGCAGTAGGCATTTGCCTGGGTGTCTCTGTGAGACCAGAGCTCTTGCAGTGCTCTTGAACATGGGTTTGCAGATGATAACCCCATATTTTGGCCACAGCATGCTGTGGGTTTGCCTTCAGGGTTATGTATGCTCAGGAAATGACAGGGAGATAGGTAGAGATAGATCTCACTGTATTGACTAGATGCAGGCAAGCATCAGGATGTCTGAAGGCTTTGTGCTTGCCTTTTGGACCCTCTGCTAGTGGATAAATTCCTCCTGTTGGTGCATCTTACACCCTTGCTGGCTAAGAAAGCCAAGGCAGAAAAACATCCATGCTGTAAACTGCACATCCTTCCAGTGACACCAGCCTAGAGCTTTTATTTAGTCTCACATCTCAGGCAGCAGATTTGCCTGCTGCAAGGAGACACATGGAGGAAAGGCTTTCTCATAGTTACAAGAAAATGGTGTTCATCAGCTTCCAGACCTGCTGTAAGGAAGAGTTGATTTGTAAGACAGAAAGAACAAAATTAGATCATCTTTTTCCAAAGAGATGTTTTTTGAGTCTTGTATGATCAAGTAAGTGCAGAAACATGGTTGTTTCTTCTCAGGTTGAGCCTTGACTTCTATTTCCTGGAATAAGTGCATGCATGGAGGTCTATGTGCTCCAAACTAGATGACATCATCTTTTAGCCTATAAATCAGCATTTTTGTGAGCACTGCATCAGATCTGTTTTGAGAAGAGCCTTTGAGCTGTCGCAGAGCTATACAAATATTTCAGAATCATTATTTCACTTCTCTTATTAAAAAAAATCCCCAAAACATTTGCTGCATCAAAATCAGTTGAATTTTGAGACTCTAGTGGGACATGTTTCTCCCTTTCATGGCTTTTTCCAGCATCCTCCCACAGTGTGAACACAGCCTTGGGTCTGATTGCTCTCAGGAGCCCTGTCAAGCACCCAGCATCAGTGGGTGAACACTGTGAGCATTCCCCTCCCATCCATCCCTCTGCTTCTTGTCTATGAGCATCCAAGGAAAGGGACACATGGGAAATATACCCGGGTGCACAGAGAAGCAAAATAGTGCAGGATGTAATTTTAAGACATGGGTTAAGCAGTCCCAGGGTGTTTAGCTCACAATGCACTTCCATAAGCAATGGCACTTCTGCCCTGAGAAACAGCCTGTGGGTCAGACATCTGGCAAGATGGGCAGCAGAGCTGTATCTAACCTGGAAGTAGTGGTGACAACAGGTTCAAAACACTAGGAAGAGTTAGTAGCAAGTTTTCTTTAGGTGTATCAGTGACTAGGCATGCCATGCTTTGGAAACATTGCAGCAAGGTGAGCTTTGAGAAGGAATTTGCAGGCAAATATGATAGCTTCAGGTTATGTTTTTCTGGCGCGGCCTTCATTTTATTCCTTTTTTTAGGGGGAAAAAGGTAGAAATGAAGACAAAGATAGAGGTTTTATGTTGGCTAAGCAGCCCTGAAAGGGTTGGAAGAGAAAACCCAAACAGCAGAAGTGTTGCTTAAAAAACCAATTTCAATCTGAATTTTTCCACTGCTGCCTTCAGTCACATAAAGGCCTTTCATATACCCAGGTCTGTTGATCTCTGCTAAAATTGCACAAAGGAGGCAGCTCATTAACTTTCGTTCTGCACTGAGCATGTTTTGATGTGCAGATTGCTGACAGCACAAAAAATCCTTTCTGGCTGTGTATGTAGGGATAATAGCAGTATTGATAGTGGGTACCTGCTGCAGGCAAAACACAGGGGATCCCCCATCTCCTCAGCATTTCATCCCAGGAGTAATGACCAGGGGACGTGAAGAGTGATTGTGGAGTTAAACCTAATACAAAGCTCCTGTAATTGAAAGCCCATTACAGTGTCTCAAGTCAGACTCTTGAAATAAACAGTAGCTTTTAAAAATTCCTGCCATTACTAGCTAGTTATTGATTAAAATAATGATACATTTTGTTTTTATAAAGGTTTTCAAGCTCTCTTGTGTACAGAAGACTTCTCAAACATATAACAATTCCAGGCATGAACAGTTTATTCAAACATTTAGCTTGCAACAATGGAGACTACAAACAAAGAACTGTTGTGTTAGTGTGGGGAGGTAGAGAGCAAAACTAACCCACCTGCTTCAGTTAACTAAACTGGATGGAACAGCATAAGTGAGAAGAAAGTTACATTTAATGGATAATTTTTTAACTAGAGGATGTTAGACATCAAAGCTGGTATCTTTTAAAAGAGAAATTGTTGGCAGCATTTGTAAGTGTGTGAATGATGGGCAACTTTCTGGTTGTGCTTTGATTTCTTTCTCTCTGCTCCAAAATCATGAAGGATCATGGAGAGAAGTAAAATGGCTCCATTAGAGTTAAGTGCTGGTGTTCACTGAAAGAACAAAGATAGAAAGCAAACAACAAATGCATTGCTATGATGTTTTGGGTGCTGTCCTTCTCTCTCCCTAAACTAGGAGAAGATGGTTTCAGGCCCATTTAAGGTGGGATCTGTTTGCCTCTGTAGATATAAACATGATGGCTGTGTAGCAGTGTGCAGCAATAGAGGATGGCTGTGCAGTTTTGGGGTGGCTGTTGCTGAGCCAGAGCTAATCCACCCCACCAGAGCTGCTGGGCCAGCAGAGACCATGCTCTACCCTTCCCTCTCCCCTGCACTGCCACAGAGTCAAACACCAAGGAGTATCCTCCCCAGCACCCTGTGTGCCGAGAGCCTTGTGAAGACGCACACCTGCAGGGAAGGGAACACCCTGTAGCAGGGAAGTGGTGATTGCACAGGGACCTCCCCAGTCTATGAAAATCAAATTGATGCTGGTGGCACAGCTCTCCAAGCACAGCACGGGAATGGGCTGCTTTGCTCCTGCTCGCAGCCCTCGCTGATGCCCAGGCGCTTGCTCCGGGCTGGCACAGCCCTGCTGCAGCCACGGCAGCTTGTGGAGACAAACAGCCAGGGTCTGCATCTGTGCTGCCCACATTCCCAACTGGGTCGGTCCAAAAAATTCTGTCTCATGAATGGCAGACGAAATTAGACCTAAGGAAAGTTCAACTTTAATGTCAAGTGCCACTGTTTCATTATGCGGATTTTTCAGAGCTGCAGCCAAATCGGTCCAGTGCTGCTTAATTGCTTAATATGATAAATTATGTCTTTTGCCAACTGCTTGCCTAATTATGTATTTTATTCCTTGTAAACATCAGCTCTGAGATGATGGAAGGGAGGCCACGCAGAGTTTCCACTGCCAATCTGATGGGCTGGAGTACAGCAGCCATTTCTGTAGCTATATTTATCTTCCTCTCATCAATGTGACTGACATGGACCTCCAAGAAGTTATCTTTTATACTTCATTCTTCAAAATGAGGACTCACTTTGTCATTTCTCCAGGGAAGCTGTTTTTGAATCTATTATAAAAGGTTGTTTACCTCATCTCCCAAGGACTTGCATATTTTCACAAAATATCATTTGGCCTTTTGCCATGTTTTCAGTCCAGAGTGTCAGAGGCCAGGCCAGCTTTGGGCAAGAACTGGGAGGCTCCTCTCTGTCTGAACTCCTCCTGCATCACAGCAAGACACATCATTTTTGGAGGTTTTTTGTGGATTTTACTCAGGATCAAGCAATTCTGTGAAACTAGAAAACTATGGTTTCTGAAGCCACTAAAAGCTGAATTTCAGGTCTGACCAAGTTTAACTTTTTAAGCTGGAAAATGGAGGGACAGGTTGCAGGTGGACTACACGTGATGGTGCTAAGCACTCTGCAGCCCAGAAGGGCAGCAGTCCTCTGCCCTTGGGAGCTCACAACATGATGGATGTGAGCAGAGGGACTCTGCCTGTGACTGGTACTCCAGAGGAAGGGGCAGGGGTAACTAACTAACTGTGGTGGATGTGAACCTCAGTGAACCTCCAACCCCATTCCTTTTGTCAGGTGGCTGCTCCAGAGCAGCACTGGTGGAAGAGGCAGGACCAAGTGTGTCCCCACCACCACCGAGCCACAGGGATTTGCTTACACCACTGCAAAACACTCCCATCCAGCAGTGCCTCGTGAACAGAATACAGCTGTCATCTACAGACAGTCTATTGAGCTTCATACATATTAATGTTCATATACTGGCTGCTCTTTCTCATCTGCTTTAATTGAAAGATAAGCTGAATTTCTTATTTTGCTCTGCAGTAGGAGTTGTATTTGAAGTAGTGTATTTTCCTGCTGTGTTCCTACTACATTTGAATTAAACTTGGTCATAATAGTAGAAAGAAAGCATCAACCTCTACAAAAAATCTGTTTGTACCAAGGGAAGTGTATAATGCTGTATGTTAAAGTGATGATCATTAGAAATAACTATTTGGGACATCATAGCTGAGGAGAAAAGCATCAAAGTCATCTGTATCAGTACTGTAAAATATAAATGTCTCTGTTTCATTTATCAACTGCTGAAAACAAAAGTGTTTAACTTCACAGGATTTAATATCAGTTTAGATTTTTTCCTTCTGATAGTGCACAAGATGAACCATGCCTCCTTGAATTTTGAGAACGCAATTCCCCTCTTGCAGATACAGTGTACTTCGTTAAAAGAGAGCAGATCAGAGAAACGAAGACCAGAGGTCCATTTCTGGAGTCTGTATACAAAATGTGGGCAAAACTGCAGAAACAACTATCAGAGTCACATGTGACAGCTGAACAACCCTGCACACAATTAGGATAAAAGGGCAGTTCCCCCTGGGCGGCAAATGCATGATGGATGGCTGCAGCTTGCTGCACTGCAGCTGCACAAGAACCTTTGGTATCTTTTTTATGTACATTTATTTCATGTGAACAGAGGCTATGCTTCCTGTGTTGAAAAGAACATTAAAATATATTTCCACAGAAATTCCAAAAGTTATTAGATTTATTCTTGCATTTTGTGAGTGATATTTATATGCTTCCTGGCTTTTTTCTTCTTTCCTCCTTTTGTCCCTTTTTCTGTAGGGGCTGAATAATTCATCATAGAAGGAAGCACACGGATTTTCATTTTTTATTTTAGTAAAACAATACTTCAAAGAAAGCAGTGTCAGAGGTTTGCTTATTGTGACTCTGATTTATGAAAAAGGCACTGCAAACTCTCTGGGATCTAACTTTAGCATGGACATATTTGTAGGTCTACTCTCAGTCTTATGTTTTCTCAATATAAGCTTGCAAAAATTATCCTCAAATTTAAGGAATTCTGCCACTGCAAACTCTGTATAATTTGACCAAAAAACCCTATCATAAGATTATGTATTTTCATTCTCTGGTCACAGCAGAAATTTTTAAAATATTTTATCAGCTTTTATTTTTTGGGGGGGAGGGGGTATGTGTTAGGTTAATGCTGAATAACTTAGTAAGTTTCATCAAAATCAGCTGAGAACTCTTCAGCTGAGGAAACGATGCATTTTTGGAGACTTCCTTAGCAATAAAACTGCCAATGCAAGATTCAAAACTTTATCTTTTTGATCTCAGTTGCACTTAAAAAGCAAGCTATGTTTGTAGGAGAAGATCAGGAGTCCAAAAATTCTCAGTTTATAAGGTTGGCAGTTCAGTACTTCACATGGGACCAACACCAAAAGCAAACATACCATCTTCAGAGAGAAGGCTTTGGTCAGCATCTATTGAGTTTGAAGTGCTCTCCACTGCCCACTATGATATTGAGCTCTTAAATCTGTCAGACACTTGAGGCTCCCAGTAACCTGCCATAAACGTATAAGCCACTTGGAAAGTGTAAACAGAGCAGGTCCCTATCAAAATGTAAATCTCATGCTTCTAACAGGACTAGCTGGAGTGAAAAGGTCTGGGGGAGGGCGGAGTTGTGACCCGCAGACACAGGAGGGAACCTCTGCTGACCACACAGGCTGGGAAACACTTTAGCAAAGCTTGCAAATTCAGATGAAGTAAACGGCAAATTGTCCAGAAAGGCAGGGGATGCATGGGTTTTGCTCACTCTGTGTCCCACAACAGAGATGTAAAATTTGGGTAGGAGATGCTACAGAATGTTATTACAGGAGCTGCATAGAGAGCAATGTCTGACATGAAGTTGGTGAAAGTTCATGAGTCCAGAGGACTCCAGGACTGAGAGGAGTTTAATGTAGGTTAACCCTTTCATTCTGCAAATGGTAATAGAACAGTAAAGGTTTTATCCTGTTACTGACTTACGGGGGCAGGAGCTACATCTCCAGGGACTCAGAGCTTAACCTTGGTTTTGTCCCACAACAGGCAAACACCATCAATACATTCAGCAGTTTTGATACCCATGACACTTCAGGACACTTCATTCTTTGTGGCCTCAATGTGCTTCTTCTTTCTGCAGTTTTGAGTGTACCTTTTTTCAGAAGGGCTGGATGACTAGTGCTCTGCAAGACTTACAAGCAGTTTTGAACTTAGAGAGACCTAGTCTCCATCCCTTATCCATGCTCTCCATGTCTTTTACCATTTTAAAGCCTTCTTCTGAGTTCTGAAACCCAAAACTATCCAAAGATCTTTTCAGCTGAGATCCTTCAGCTGGTTCAGAAGATACTTTGGGAATCTTCTTTCAGCAAGAAAATCTTATTCAGACATTGACAATCTATAAATGAATGTAGAAATAGTTCTCAAGGCTCTTGTAACTTCCTAGATGAGTGTGCTTTGATTTGTATGAGATCTGATGATCTCTGAAGTCCTCTGGCTGACCTCTGTCTTCTACAGCAAATTAGGTAGCCACGGGGAAGAGAAGGAGTGAGAATGTGCATCATCTCCATGTGGCCAAGGAAAGCCCATTGATAGGAAGCCATCAGTACCCTCAAGAGTCTCCGGGATTTAGAGGCTTTTCTGTAGCAATAAACAGCTCTTGGGAGGCAGCAGCACCTGAGCCAGTCTCCAGGCTGTGGACTGCTGGGCCTCATAACAATTGTGTCATGGGCAGTTTAGGCTGGATATTAGGAAAAGATTCTTCACCCAGAGGGTGGTTGGGCACTGGAACAGGTTTCCTGGAGAAATGGTCACAGCATTAAGCCTGACAGAGTTCAAGAAGTGTTTGGACAATGCTCTTGGGCACATGGTGTGACTCTTGGGGACGGTGTTGTGCAGGGCCAGGAGCTGGACTCAATGATCCTTGAGGGTCCTTTCCAACTCAGCTTATTCTGTGATTCTGTGATACACGCTGGGATCGTAGCTCTGGGTTTGGTTTGCAGTAGGTCTCAAGGAGAGCAGAATTTTTCATTCTTAGAGTTTTCTACTCATCTGGTAGTGTCTCATTCACAGAATTGATCTCTACCTGTAGTCTACCTCTCGCCTCTCAGGACCAGCACCCTGCATATCACAGGTACTCAGCCCACCTGTGCTGACAGAGCAGCAGTTCCCACCATCACTGGGATTTCTGTCTCATCTGGCAGCCTGGAGAGTTAGGGCATGGCTGTACCATGTAGGTGCAGCCCAAGTTGCAGGAGGTAATGCAGCCATTGGCCCCTGCATGTCCATGAGAACTAAGGCACGTGGAGAAGACAAGGTGGGAAGCCACGTACAGACAAGGTGAGAGACAGTATGTATGTATGTCATCTGGAGAGCTGAGGTGCTTGAGAAATATTTGTGCTGTTGAAGCCTCCAGTTTGAACACACTGTACTTTCACAGTGACTTGGGATGACATAAATGGTCAACAAGCAACTGGAGGAGGGTCACCCTGCCCTGAGCAGCCCTGGACTCATGGATTACAAGGAATTAGAAATGACTTATTTGCTTGTGAATGGCAGGGTCCTAATCCAGCCTTTCGTTAGAGTTTTCCCTCCTGTTTGCCATGCCACAGAATAGTCCTGTTTTTAATAAATGCAAGAATTAGATCACAGTCTTGGAGTCTTTGTGTGTAGCTCTTCAAGACAAAGTGCCAGAGCCATGGAGAGGTCTGAAAAAATGTCTCTGCAGGAGTACATATGATTCCTTCTACCTTTGCAGCCCATGAGCTGTGGGATGTTGAGCACAAGACATGCTTCTGGTAGGAGAGGCTGTCACACCAGCTTCTCCAGGTTCCACACAGTGTCTTGGCAAAGCTGAACCTGATGGGGACCAGCTCAGAGCCTTGAGGGGTAGCTTTGTTTGGGTTTTGGCTCTGCTGTTGTCAGGTGAGTACAACACATACGTAGGTACTCATTGCACACCGTAGGTACCATGTCTTTTTTTGAGTATTTACCTTTTAAACCATACTGTTTAAATGCCTATTTTTTCTCCTAAAGGGCAGCAAATTCTGCTCACCTCCTGCCTCTTTGGGCATTACTGGCATTTGTCAGGGATCTGACACACTCAAGTGCATTGCTCTTCAAGGCACAGAGATTCGGCTCTCCCCTGAGAGCTATTATTTAGGGCTCAATTAATCTTTTGTCCATGTTTTGCCTTCAGCAGCTCAGCAAAGCTCCTCACAGTGTGCACTGTGCCATGTGGTGGATTGTTGAGAGGACTGTGCTGGCCTTTGTCTAACACACCAGCTTGTCTCACTCTCTCCTGGATTATCTTCTGACCCAGCAGTTCTTATCCAGCCGTAGCTGTCCCCAGGATTTCTCAGAGCCAGCAGTGCATATGGTGTTTATATAGGCTCAGAGGGGAACCCTCTGTTGTGAGTTCGTAGGGGTTGACAGGACCCTTTGTGTCCTCCTTATGCTTTGCATGTGAATTTTGTATTGTTTCCAGACAAAGTGAGACTCCGTTGTGCGTGGTATCTGGAGCCCAATACATTTTTTCCTTTCTTTCTCTTGGAATTGCAACGTGAAAAATGGTTTATGCTCTTTTTAGAAGAAGCTGAGGTGATTTATCTGACTTCAGTGACGTTTCGTGGGCGGTGAATGGAGGCCCTTGTGCTTGCAGAGCAGTGGAGGGTTTGGAGCAGGGCCGCAGGCTCAAGCCAAAGGCCAGCTGTGACCAACCTTGATTTTTCTCACTCAACAAACTCTCCAGCTACATCAGCTGGGTTTTTTTAATGGAAAACTGCAGTTTTTTGTGAAGGTTCAGCAGTATGTTTGAGGGATGGCTCTTACCCCTTTAAGGAACAACCAAAGCACATTCTGAAGCAAATACACTTCAGCAAAGTGCCCACAAATACTGCAGTGAGGGAAGAGGCTTTAGAAAATCTAAATTTGGATTGTTAAACTTTTGTTTGGTGTGGCTCTTACTTTGAGACTTACCAAGAAATGAAGGCTATGTGAGTGATGTTTAAAAAAATGTCTTTCAGTAACACTTAAAGACTTCTGAATTTTTCCTTGTAAAAGAAGATCATTCATTTTCTTTCAGGCTGGGGTGAAAGCTGGTGAAAACTGCCACCCTGAGCCATGGGTGGCATCTGGGCAAATCTCCATGCCACTTGCCATCTGGCATCAGCAGTACTCCTCAGTGCATTCCTTCTCAGGTGAGTTGAACTGGGGTTTGTGTTCACCTCTTGCATAAACAACTAATCAATTAAATATTGAGTCTTTGTAACTGTGGCAACTTCTTGAGTTGTTTGGAATCTCATGCTTCTTTTCTGACCAATTTTATGCATGTTTTATGCAACAGAAAGCAGAAGCATTTTGATCTATCAAGCAGAGATGAGTGCCCTTCCTCATGCAGCATCCAGTTGTGTCTGAGCCAATTAGCTCTTCTTTTAAATGCTGTCACCCTTCTTACATAAATAAATGCTCAAGAGAGAATGAGGGAGGCAGGGGACGAAAAAAAATTATGTATGGGTATTAATGTAGAAATGCTTAAGGGTGCCTTCAAGGTAGGAAACATGTAATTTTTGACTACCATTCCCTCTGTTCCCTTGCTTGGGGCTTGTTTCCCCTACTTACATGAAGTGCAGAGCCTAAGCTATAGACTGAAAGCAGCAGAGTGGGCCAGAGGAGCCAAAAATCTAGGAGAAAGTTAGTCTGTCTTGTAATGCCTGTGGGAAATCAGTGTGGTGGGAAATCTAGTTCTTCTCCTCCTTGCACTTTCTAACTGCAAATGGTCCCATCCTTCACCTCCTTTGTTCTCAGTTTGCTTGATAGACAAAAGAGCAGGTCCTGCTCCCCCAGAGAGTTCTGTCACTCTCACCAAGCCAGCTTCTCCTTGCCTCCATGAGGGAGCTGAGCAGGAGTGCTTGGAAAATGGGATTCCCATCTGGGGTACCCAGGAGAGAACACAAAACATTGGGAACCTGTCCTGTGCTGATGGTCAAACGGGATTTCCAATTCCCCTGAGGGCGTGTGCGTTCCCTACCCCTGAACATATAGGAATAACGGGAAATACAGAATATACATAACACAGGCACCGTGCTTGTGAAGGGGAATGGTGGGCTCCCAGTCTTGGGGGTGAAGGTTCCTCAACCTCCCTGTGGTTGTTCCTGGTATCACCAGAAACCACCTGGGCATAAGATCTAATGATGCATCTTGTGTCCAAACTGTTTGTGGTCAAAAAAGAGGGCAAGAAGCCACACAGAGGCTCCTGTAGGAGGAACACAGAGAGTAAGGACGTTCTTGTGCTTGCAAGGGACCACATCTTTATTCTCAGGTGTATTCTTCAAGAAGGTGTGTTGGTAAAGGGCTGCTCTGCATGCCAAGGCTGATGTTTGCTTCTCCTTTTTCACCTGATATGAATGGCTTCCCTCATTCTAAGAAAAGCCAGCTTCTTTGAGAGATCCCATAAGCACAAGGAGTATTTACTTTTTCCAGGTGCCAGTCCTGCAGCTGGATAAAAGGTGGGAAAGAACAAGGACTTTCCTTGCCCTGTCGTCATGGGCTTAAAACCAACACATTTGACTCCTAAGGATCTGGTAAGTGATCCGTAAGCTCTTTACTGTCTCTGACTTATCAGACTGGTCTTCCAGCAGTGAGTTTCACCCACCCCAGGAGCACCCTGTGGAATGGACATCAGCCTGGTGGGATGGGACATGGTCTGGGGGATGGAGGCAATCCCTTCTGCTTGGCTTGCCATGGATGGTAGCACTAGGGAATGCGGGGAAGGTGCAGCATAAAACAAGCTCAAGTTAACCCAGATACTGCCTGTTCATCTCCACATCCCATCTCTTAAACACCAGCACCAGCCTTGGCTCTGGACCAAACCTGGCTCTGCCCTGAGCAATCATTCCCAACCAGGGACTGCTCTCCCTGTGTTAAACAGACACCCGTGAGGCCTGTGCAATGCTTTGAGTGTCAACTGTCACAATTCTTTGGTTTCATACTTAAATTAACGTAGCTGATGAATACTTAGACCCCTTTGATTTTTCAGTTTCCCTGCTCTGTTTTCTCATCTGTTCAAAGCTTTGTTAATTCTCTGTATCACCTGGTCCCATGAGCAACTTCTCATTTCATCTTGGGAAGGAAATTAATGTAGCAGTATTTTTAAATTCTTATCCTACACCTGATAATGTGAAGAATCTACGTGCTACCAAAGCCATTTTTAAATAGTTCATTGTGCTGCTAAACAAAATCTTAGGACACAGGGTTTTCATAACAGCAGGTAGGAAGGCTTTTGGCAGGTAGGAGGGCTTTTGCTACTGATTTATTTTCTGTGCTTCACTTTTTGATCATATGCTCTTTATCTCTGGTATTGCCTGACTGGTTGATAGTTTTCATTTCTAAAGAAGAAAATCACTCTGTGGATCCATGATAAATAAAGGCCTCAGATAAGTGAATTTCAGTGGGTCATTATATCATACTAGCAGTAACAGAAATGAAATCCAAATACCCTCACCAGGTAGTGGCTGGGTGAGTGAATATCCGAGCCTCCAGAATATGTGCCTCTGTTTTGCTAAGAAGCCCTCGAATTCTGGTTGATTATTTTAAATGTTCTGATTTATTTCTCATAAGTTCATAACAGTCACCTTAAAGATATTTACCAGTCAATTTTTATGTTTGTTCTCTTTTTTTCTCGGTCTGGATTCTGACATCAAGATACATTTGTGTAGGCAGTCTAAGGCCTCCTCTGCAGCCAGCCATTATCCAGGAAGTACTCTGAGAAGACTTTTCTGATAAATCAAAAAAACATTTATACTTCCAAAATGGCCTTTTCAGTTCCAAGAGAGAGCAATAACTATTTCAGGTACATGCTCCATTAGACCAGTTATGGTTATTAACTACACTAAGACTAACAGCTTCAGCTAATAAGATGCAAAGTTTGAGCCTCAGGAACATTTCTAGTAGTGAAGAAAATATGAATATTTATCAGGGGCCAGATTTAGCTCTTTTAAAAAGAAAAAAAGCAATTAAAAAAAAAAAAAGGCAGCAAATCATGTACCTGAGGTAAAATACTGACCTAAATGGCCAGGTTTTTACCCTGAATCTTTTGCCTTCTGTTTCTTTTTAATTCCCATACAACAACAGATAAGGATGATGCTAAATACAGGGCTGTACACAGTTTTCCAAGTGCCCTGTGGTATCGCAGGTCAGGCTCTTGCACCTCTGCTCTACCTGCACCAGGGAAGTGGACCTTGTCTGGTGAAGAGCACAGCACTGCCAGCCTCTTCTGAGGCCAGAAAAGAAGTGTTTATTACTAAAAACACTTGTCCTGATGTACAAGCAACCTGCATCTCACACTGCCCTTTGGGATAGCATGTGTTAAACTAGTTGTGAAAGGCTGAGGAGGGACAGGGAAGAGTTTTAGAAGTTGAGGACCAGGTGGGCACATTTCCACTTTCTCCCCTTTGACATATGGTAGGAGTTTTTTCCACCCCATGATCAGATATGCTGGCTGGTTAATAAACTCAGGTGCAGGGCAGCAGCTTGCCTGATGAAAATGAGTAATTACGTTTCACTTTCCCTGACTGGAATTTTGATTGCCACAGACATGATTAATAGGATTTTCTGACCATTGCTTAAAGAAAGCTTTAACTCCTAGAAAATCATTTAGTATATGGGAACTGTAACCAGGCTCTAAACCATCAGCAAACATGAGGGATAGTGAGAGACTAAGGGAGCAGTATCATGAGAGGAGGTCTGACATTTTATAATTGTCTTGGAGAATAAGCTGATGGGAAAGGACACAAACAGCCTCGTGACAAACTGGACACACAACACTGCATCAGTTGGAGCTGCAAGGCATGGATATTGCTCAGGAGACTGGGAAATAAAATCAGATCTGGGATATTTTGGAGGAAATAATACCACCCCTCTTTTTGGAGAGTTTGGGGAGGAGTTAACAGGAGCCAGATGTTAATTTAGCAAATAACTTTATTACAACAATCAAATACGGTTGAATAAACCACAGCTGAGTGTTGGCATACCAAGCATGGAGGAATTGCACTGTGTTTTCAGAAAGCACTTTTAAAAAATAAGCATTTCATCTTCTTCATGTTTGAAATATCTAACACTCAGTTTTGAACAGGCACTATGGGAAGAAGCAGGACTCAAGAGCAGAAGTTCTGGGGACCATGGTTTCCATTTACAGCTGTGCAGTTTTCCCATGCGTGACATGCTGCATGTGGGGAAGTCTTTCTTAACCCACACAACTCCACTGGCACTGGAGCTATTCAGGCCTGGGTTTTGAGGAAGAAGGGCCTTGCAACAACCTTTGGTAACCAGGAAAGGGATAACTTTGGCAGGAGCTTCCTCTGCACTGGGGATGCCCATGGGAACCCAGGAACCCTGAATCATTGGGAGATCTCCTGGAGGGAGCAAGCAGCACTGGGGCAAGTGAGGATCTCTGCCTGGCTGGCTGCTAGCTTAGACCTCCTGCCTGTGTCAGGGCATGTGCCACACTCCCATCGCCCTCCCTCCATTATATCTGCTTCAGTGCATCTGCAGTTATGCTTGCAATACCCCTCTCTCAAATAGTATCTTCTCCCTACTCTTGGCCAGGCAGATGAGGAGCTGTGGATCAGTGTAATCAGTGCACTCCTTTCTTGTGTTTGGCAGGAGAAAATTTCTCTTTAACGACACAAGAAGAATCCAGGAGTTGCATTTCAGGAGCTTTAATTCCTTTATCTCCTTCTCTTTCACTATATATTTGGATGATTCTTTGTCAGGAGGCATGGCTTTACATAGGCTTCTTGCTTGTACTTCATTATTTTGGGGATTCTGCATTTCTCCACTCAGACCATTTGTTCCTTTACTCTCTTCTAAAGGGGAATATTTCCACCAGCTTCAGTGAGATCTCAGACCATGTCCACCCTTTCCCACCCACCACATTCCACTCTTGCATGCAAGCCTGCTTTCCCCGTGGTGATCCTTCCTCCTCAACCTGCCCCTCCTTCCACACCTCTCTGACTCCCAGACCTCCTCTTCAGCCTGCCCATCTCCTTTGTGGTTCCTACTTCCATCCATTTTCCTGCATCCCTCTGCCCAGATGTTCCAGGATGCCTTTTCATCCCCTGCTGCAAATGGGCCACTCCTCCTCCTGCTGCCACTCCCTCTGTCTGGCACTCATTCACCAGCCCTGGCACTTGCCCCTCCTCAGCTGCAGCTGGACAGGTCCATCCTTCAGGAGCTTTCAGGTAATGGAAAAGATGTGGCAAAGAGACTCCTAGTTCCCATTTTCAGGGCTTGATTACAAAGGGCTTGGCTGTTCCTGAACTGCCTGGTTTTCTCTGTACATGTGGAAGTGCTCCCAGAGAGGTCACCAACATCTGCATCTGGACAGGACAGGAAGCAGACAGGAGCAGGCATCCACCCATCTAGGACAGGCTCCCAGAAAAACTTTAGCTGTTGAGACCTTGCAGCTTTTTCTAAGAATGTGCAAGTGTGGTTTTTCAGGCAGCCTGGATTTGGAGCTCTGCATAGGTGGCAGGCAACCCAGAGTTTATGGGGTTGGTGCTGGCACCTCCAGGTGGGTTACATCTCCAGCCACAAGGGCAGGAGGGGTAAGAGTCTTAGGAGAGAAATTATTTGAAATTTTAATGCTGGAAAACAGTTTTGTCATTGTCGTGTTTATGTCAAAACTGCAAGAATAGCTTGGGTTTATTTAAAAAAAAAATTCTGCCTGTAATAGCTGGAATGGGAATCTGCAGCCCAAATGGACAAGTGTTGTCATTCTTCTAACCATCTTACTGTGGCACCTCATAATGAGAATTCTGGGCAGTGTTAACAACATCAAATGTACTCAGGCAATCCATCAGAGGGATTGGGTGTCAGCTCTCCAGCCTAATTGTGGGCCTTCAGGAGGAGCCTCATGAATATGTCTAAATAGTTGGAAATATGCTGTGACACTCAGTTAATTCTTCAAAATGATAGATAGCTGGCAGGGGGGTATGTATGGGCATGGCAGGGGCAGTGGATGTGACTGGGGGAACTGGAACTGTTACAAAAAGGTTTGAAAATGATGAAATTAAAAATTAGTTACATTTCTGCAACCTGTATGTGCTTCTCCTGCTACAGCAGAGAACTGCTTGTCTCTGTGCCCTTCCCGGTTGGTGGCCTTCTCTGCCTGATTAGAATAGTCCTGGAAATGCAGAAGTCCTTTGAAATGTAGTTATGTGTTCAGGAAGCAATCATAGGCATAACCACTCCAAAGATGTGGTGCAACACCCCTGCAGTACTTAGTCATTATGAAGAAATTGGCCACTATTTGGTATTAATATGTATCTTAAAGACCTTTTCGTGTATCTTGTAAAATTACCAAAATGCACAAGTGAGGGAGAAATAGATAAAAATGTTGATGAACAATTCTATGGGATGGTCAAATGTACTAATACAGTCTCAGCTGAAATGCATTGTCCGAAATTCCTGACAGTTTGAACTCTGCTGAATGACACTTTGTAATGATTTTTTTTGTCATTCCTTGCATGTTGTGCTATAAATCGATGTTTTTCTGGAACAATTATGCAAACCTCACAATAAATAGAAGTTGTAATATATTAGTATGATAGCTCCTAGGAAAACATTCTGCTGTTCGTCTAGGTTTGAAGAATAACTCTTGCAATACAGGTTTTGAGGGGAGGTTTATGTCTCATCTGTAAAGAGATTTCTGCCTTGCTCTGGACCATTTTACTCTTCTAGCCCTCTTCCCAAAACCTTTCCCTGTGCAACTCTCTAAATGAGTTTGGTGAGTTAGTTTATCGACTCTGCTGTGCTCCCTTGCCTGCCCTGGGAGAGAAGAACCATCCACACCAGTCTGTGTAAAGTTTACATATAAATGGAGGAAGGCAGTGTGTTGTCTTGCAGGTACTACTGGAGAACAACAGGTATGGTTAGAACCAACCCAGCCCAGTAAGTCAGTTATTGATAAATCAGAGTGTGATTGGTAAATCAGAGTGTGTTATTAAGGTTATTTTCATTAGCTAGTGAGAATGTGAGATTGTGGTTGGAAGGTGCCAAAAAATGCCTCCTTTTATTTGTGGTACATGGGGACAATTGCCTTCTTGCAACACCAAGAAATAATGCATGCAGTCTGTATCACATTTTGTTAATCAAAAATGCGGCCAGAGCCTAGACTAGAGAGAAATGCATCTCAATGGGAAGTGAAGAGAGTGCAGAAGACTTATTTTTCTGCACGTTCTCAGCATTTTCACTGCCTCTGACTCTGCTCTAGGCTTTTCCCTACATCAGGATCTTCTGAGTTGGCTGTACCATCAGATCTGACTCCCATTTCCCTTTGTTCTCTATGGAGGTGGAATAGAGCCTTCATTTCCTTGGAAAAGGGACTTGCTTCCTGCTGATGGTTACATAATCCCAATATTGGCTTCTTGAGCTTTTCTCTCCCCAGACTCGCATCTATCTCCATCTGTGGTATTTAGAGGAGTGGCCCTGGGAATTACAGAAATGGTCATGTCCTTGCTCCTGACATGGGACTGGCACAGACTGGCTTCCTTGGCATGGTGCATTTGGGTACTCAGGGTAGGGTGAGTCTGGCTGGTATCTGCCAGGGTGAGTCTGGTTTTGAAGGTGGCCTTTTCCCTGTGTGGTTGGCAGAGATACAGTGGCTTCAGAAACCAGTGCTGAGTGATATCTCTTGTATGAATTTGACCCCGGGAAGTTTTTTTCCACAGCTGATATATACAAAGCTGCATTTCTGCTTCAAATCTACTTGCTCTAATAGTAGTAGTATCTCTACTCTTGACATCAACACAACTTTAGGATGCCTAAACCAGAGATTTTGGTGCTCCCCCTAAACTGCATCTTCCTCAGGTACTGGGCAAACATCATCCTTGCACTTTCAGTCTGGGCAGCATCCTCAGGTTGAATGTCACTAAAGGTCCTCACATCCAGGCGATACCCACATCTTGCAGATTATTTCAATGCAACTTTTCCACATTTCTGTCTGACTATTCTCCATCCTAATAGTCTTAGCCAGATTCTCATATGTCTCAATTATTGCAAGGTTATTGCCCTACCAATATATCCATTGACATCCTGCTAAGAAGTCTGTTTTCCTAGCTTGCTGTTTTGAACATGCCAGCTCTCTCTATCCACCCCACCATCAGCTTCCCTCCTCTCCTACAGTGCTATTCCATTCCTTTCCCAGGCATCATCTCTCATCTACTGTCAAAACATCCGTGCCTGCCCAAGCAGGATTGCCTCCCACCCTTTCTCCCACCATCACTCGCTTGTTCAGTTTTGTTACAAGCACTTATGTGTTGTTTGTGCTGGAAGAAGCTCCTTGCAGTCATCTAAAATGCTTCTTTCTCATCCCTGTAACCCAGAACCTTTTTTGTTCTGACACCTGTAACCAGCTTAGGACAGGAAAGTGGCTGGGATATGGACAGAAGAGATTTTTGTATTGACCAACACTTTTGAGCTGCTTACCTGAATTTATCTTTTTTTCTATGTTTAAGGGCAGATGTTAGAGCACAAGTGATGCCTAATGGCTAAGGTCCACATGAACTGGCCTTTTGTGCCAATAGATCACTTAAAACACTGCTTAATTCTCCTAGCACAGTGTTAATACCAATGAGGACAGCAAATAGCTCTCCAAACACACCCCTCCTTTGACACATTTTGAGAACTGCCCATTGCTTCCCTCTAGCCCTCAGCCATAGGCTGGCCTTTTCCCTGCTTTGAGAGGCAGCATCTTTGTCTCAGAAAGCCTTCAGTTGGGATTTTGGCTGCTTACCACCCCAGATGTACTGGCTCAGCACAGATGCAGAAGGCAGAGTGAAAGAGAGGTGTGCATGCGCACACCTCTCTTTCCTCTATTAGCACCGACCACAGCATGTCCTCCTGTGTCACACGGTGGGGCAGTGGGACCGCAGTCCCCAAACAAGACAGGCCTCACCCACCTCCCTTGGTCATCAATGGCTTCCCCCAGCCTTGCATAAAGGGGGGATATAACAGTGCTAGGACTTGTTAAAGGCACACATAGCATCATAAAGGTCAGAAAAGACCTCTAAGGTCATCAAGTCCAGCCATTAACCCCACACCACCATGTCACCACTAAAACATATCCCTACGAGCCACATCCACATGCCTTTTGAACACTTGCGGAGATGATCTCTCAGTTTATAATTGGTTAGAAGACCTTTGTGTTTTATGAACCAAAGACTTTTAAAAGTACTTTGGCTGTGTAAATAAAAAAAATCATGACTAGATGGAAAAAATAGTCTCCTTTCCTTTTAAAAATTCATCCTTCTAAAACTTAGTATTTGTTAATACTAATAGTATGAATAAAAAATGGCCAAGTGTTGAATTCTTGAATAAAGTGCCTCTAAAAACAGTACTGTAAACCTTCATTGCAAAACTTTTTAAAATACTTCTTTTGTTCATGTCTGCATAGCTCACAGTGTATTATAACATCTGGGTCATCTCCTGGTCATCACAAGCCCACTCAAAGCACCAGCCAACGTCACTCTGTGCTAGTGCTCTGCAGCTCCTTGTGAACCCCTGGACAGAGGTATGCAGAGCAGCCTCTATTTTTCACAGTAACTGTTCTAAGCCACCACTTTCCCCGTGGTTTAAGCAGTCCCTATTTTCAGCGCTGCCAGGGAAAGTGACACCCTTGAGATAAAGTAGCATGCCTGACTCCTCTGAGTCAGCATGGTCATGGGTCCCATGGCTGAGCAATGACTGAAGCCACAGCTCTGCTGAGCCCCAGCCATGACACTTCAGTACTGGTCTGAGCACCCCAGCTCAGACATTAGGTCCCCATGGTGTCCTGCAGTGCTCTTTAATGCTGTGCGTGAAAGAGATGAAATCACAGGTAGCAGCAAGAAGCACGCTAATCACGTAAATGGCTTCATTATCTTGATTAGACCCAACCACAAGCACAACTGCAGTGCCTGGCAGTGCAGTGAGGCAGGTCCAGATCAGATGGCAAAGGACAGGGTGTAAGGGCTGACCTTCACACTAGGTGTGTGCCAAGCCCTCCGCTCCGTGAATGTGTTTGTATCAGATGTACGCAGAGTCAGAGGTACTTGTGCTGGGGGCATCTCTGGGAGGACAGACTGAGCTCATCCGGCTCGTCAGTTTGAAAATGGGAGCGCATGATGCCACATGATCCTCTGGTGAACAACTCCTGCTTTGGTAATGTTTAAACAACAAAGCACATCAAATATCTGATCATTTAGATAATAAACTATCAGATACTTGATACTGGATTTGGGTTTGGTATGGGATCTCATGCCTTTAATTTGCCCTCCTGTTTTCATCCTGCAGGCAGAACTGATGACTTAAGCAGGGATTTCTCCTTTCACATTCTAAAAATATAACCCTGAAATATAAGTAATGTCTTTTTTAAGGGAATATTTCTGAAGGCAATGAAGCTTGATAAAACAAGAGAGGGTGTATGGCTCGTGTTGGAATATCAGTATATTTTTGATATGCATACAGAGAGATATTGTTGCTACTTGGTCCTCTTATTAGCAGAGGAGTCTCCATTGCTTTACTGGCCTACATGCATTCTATTACTTCAAGAAATCAGACACACAGCAGGTTTTCATGGGTTTTGTCTTGTAATGGAGACTTGTTTCTGGAATTAATCACTCTTCCAGTTTAAAGCTAGTAGAAGATGATCCTGAATTTTTGGACCTCCTTTAGTGGTAACAGATGCATGAACTTTGAACATGCTGCTATATAAATTACAGTCTCATACTGGCACTTCTTGGCAATTGATACACAAAGGAGAGAGAACACAGCCTAATACCAAAGTAAAAATTGCTTTATATAGCTTAAATTTCTTTTTTGAAGCACATTTTATTTTTAACATTACATTGGTTATTTCCAAATACAGGCTGAGGTGAAATGCAGCCAGGGGAGAGAGAAATGAGCACATGCATGTGGCTTTCCTGCCCCTGCGCCGCATCGGTGCTGCTGGGCATGAGGCACCTGTCCTGCTGCTGCTCTGGTTTGTGTCCCACACCCTCCTCTCCTTCCCAAAAATGAGGAGCAGATCATGGACCTGCACTTTACACCTGCCCTGCACTGGGCTCATTGCTCCCATCGTACACCCATTTGCAGGAGATTGCAATGCAGTGCGAATGCTGGCGGGGCTGGGAGAAGGAACGTGTGGCACAGGGGAGATATTTTGGCACAAAAGCCAGTGACTCATAGATGCATTGAGAAGTAATGCTCCTCCCACCCAGACACTGCTGGGTCCCACCCTGCCTCCCACAGGGCCTGGCAGGGGTATGGTGTCACCCCGAATGACTTCACAGCCACCAACAGCCTTGGACTTTGACTTCAATGATATCAACCTTTGCTCTTCCTTGGGACAGACCAGCCATTTGTGCATTCTCCTGCTTTCTCTTGCCTTCCCACCTCAGGACTTGTCTCATCCCCTGGCCCTGCAGCCGCAGTCCCTTTCATGCACTCCCTCACACCCTGAGCTCCATCAGTGGGACAGGGGCCCAGCAGGAGGGAGCACATCATCTCTCTCCAGGGCAGGACCTGCTTCTCAGTGGGAGGGAGGCGAGGTTTACAGGACCCCAGGAGGAAGGTGCTTTGGCAGTGCAGTGATGAGGGAAGGAAACCCTTGTGTGGGTTTCTTCACCACTGGGCACAGCTTCAATTGGAGCATCAGAAAACATTTCCTCTACCTTGCTTGTCCATAAGCTGGTGCTGGACACATTTTTGGGAAATGAGCTTTCAGCCTTTGCATCCAGCTGGCATTTTAACACCAGGGATGGATTGAAGTTCTGCCTGGGGAGGTGTCAGACCTCTGCCTGTGCCCCTGCTGTGGGTGAGCACAGATACTGCATTGGATGGGCAGCACAAGCCTGATGGGCAGAATCCTGTGATTAAATACTTGCTCTTTGGAAGGTACCACAGGGCCTTGAAACTGTGTTTCCTTCAGCCTCATAACAGTTTGGCCATGCAATATCATAGCCTGCTCCTCTTGCTCATTTTTGTCTCTTTGTGACAGGAGCGCTGTGCAGGCTCGTGAACCAGCTCACCAGAAAAGCAGCACCCTGTAAGCTGCAGTCCCTGGTCTGGCTTGGGGGTGGCAGGCAGCACTGCTGTGTGGCATCCTGAGCTGTGGCTGCCGGTTCCACCAGACGTGCGTGGGAGGCCTGGGAGAACCAAACTTTCCTGGGAGAATCAGAAGGGGAAGACTCTTCTTATTATTAGCCATGTCACCCGATGACAGCCACACCTCAGATGTCCACCCACACCACTTCCTACTCCTCTGAACCAGCTGCTCGGCTTGGCTCCACAGGGAAATGCTCAGCCAGAAGCTCATAATCCATATCTGAATCCTCAGTGTAAAATTAAACCACCCTGCTGTCCAAACAAGGAGGAAGGCACAGCTGGTGCTCAGCTTGGTGGAGTGATGGGGAAAAAGGGCTCCTCATGACCAGAACTGAAGGGCTCAAGGGCAGTCAGTGGAGCAGTGGCTTTTCTGGACATCCATCGCAGCAAAGTCATTGCTGAGCCTCTTGTCTCTTCCCTGCTTTGACTTCAACTCACTTCCTTTTGTTTTTCTGCGTCTCCTACATTTAAACTTATGTTCAGCCTTGCACTTACCTCTAGGAATTCCTCAGCATTTGGGATGACATCCAGGATAGCTCTTTTTGTTTGCAAATTTAGTTACCTCTCAAGTTCTTAGCATAGGGTCTGTGCATTAGCTGGCAATATTAAATCCTAGGTTCTGCCAGGGGAACTGGAGATAGATGAGAAGTCAGGGATATTTCAGGAACTCTCCATACAGAAAGCCTGGGGGACCATCATGGCTATCAAGTCTAGTGGGAATTCCCCAGTGGCCTACTAACCCAGATTTTTCAAAAAACAATTCATAATTAAGCTTTCCTTCAGCTCTGCTTATAATGGTGGTGGTGCCTCTAATGCTGTAGGCAGGTATCTCTAAGGGAATTAATATTTCTTAAAAACTCAGCTCTGCATGGCATCTCACTCGTCTCCTGGAAATCTCTGGGGCACAGGCTATGGCAATCCAGGGGCATGAGACAATACAGGCATTCACAACCATGACTGGCAGATAAAAGGTGCCTGATCCTAACCTGATCCCTGACAGCATCCCAGAATGTGGACTCATGAACTGCACCTATGCTGCTAAGCTCCATGAAGACATGGGGGCAGCAGAAGTCCCTTCCTCCATTCTCCTGTTGCTTGTATTAAACCTGCTCAGCAGCCTGTTTAAATGCTAATCATTAGCACTGAGCCCCTTATTTGCCATTGTATGTGCCATGCTCTGGAGGATCACAGGGTGGTTTTGGGGTTCTCCTGCTGCAAAAGTCAATGTGTGCTTTGTAACTGCTCTCTTTGCAGTGACTCTGCTACTCTTCTGCCTCCTGGAGCAAATGGTGTCTTCATCCCTGAGAAGGGCTTAGCAACCTCACTTGGGCTTACTGAGTAAACTTTTATAATCTATTAAGTATTTAAAGGATTTTACAGTATTTTAGTTGTATAAGGTAGATCAGTGCAAGAAGGAAGAGCTCTACCACCCAGGTTCAGGCTGCCCTGAGTGGTTTTGTTTGCAGGTAGGAGGTGCTGTTGGTTCAGCTCTTTGGAAGAAGGATATCTGCTGAGCATCAGCCTCAGGTTTAGCTTCTGCTGAGGAGTAGGCAGGGAAAAGCAGTCCCTTTGACAGCCCTCTCCTTAAACCTTCCCCCAAGGTGAACCTCCTGTGGAGAGAAAAGATTACTTAGCTCCTGATGAGTTACAGCAAAGACTTAAGAGACTTTAAAATGATCCCTGCCACTGTCTGGCTGCCTCATCTGAACAGGAAGTAGATTTTCCTAATTGCTATTAAAAGTTTGTCCCTTGGCAAGGTAAGTCTAACCGTGGGTTCAAATCTCTGTGTATAGTCTGGATCTTGACCTGATTGCTTAGAGCCCTGTAATTTTAATAATTTTTTAAAGTTTCATTACTGGGTTATTTTTTCTCTGCTATACTACGCTGTTTCAGGTGTTATGACTGGTTGTAACTTTGCACCCTGGGCAGTAGTGCTGGCCCTGAGTGGAGGGCAAGATGGGCATCCTGTGTCTAACACAGTGCAGGTGCCTGACACCTCTCCTGAAGGGCTTCAAGGCAGCAGAGACATTTTCCTCATAATGCAAGGGCCTGCACCAGGCCAGAGGACAGTGACTTTATTTTAACAGTATGGATTCCCGGTTGCAGGAGCTGTTCAGTGCCAAGACGTGTCTTTAAGCATGAAGGCAAATGTGGTGGTAGGTGGATGCCAGCACGCTGGTGGCTGGGGCTAAGGAGAGGTCACCCCAGCACATGCTAAGGATTCCCATCAGCTGGCAGAGGAAAAAGCAAAGTCCCTGGTCTGCCTCACCCCAATCTTAGCTTGACCTGGTTCAAATAAATCCTCTGCCAGGGATTGTCTTTGCTGCTGACTTTAAATAGCAACATCTTCATTAACTTAAGCCTTCTCTTGAGCTTTGTGGCTGCTCTCTCTGCTGAGCCTTTTCTGCTACCCCTGTGTCCAACTGACAGACCAATCCTTCCTATGCCTGGTGCTAAAGGCTGCAGGCTTAGGGAGATAGTTTAAAGCCCTGGTGTGTGGTCCATAGGCAGCAGAGATTTGCCCTACAAAAATTTCTCCATCAGTCCTCACAGAGGAGCAGGCTCCTTCCTTCCTTCCTTCCTTCCTTCCTTCCTTCCTTCCTTCCATGCAGCTCACCATTCCTTGTGGGAACCTCCGTTGCCAGAGACAGAAAGTTGTGATCAAGGCTTTCCAGGAACCTCCTGGACTGTGCTTTGCTGTGTTGCTTTTCCAAGAGATGTCAGGGTAGTTAAAGTCCCCCACAAGAACCAGTTCCTGTGACTCTGAGACTGTTTCAAGGTGCCTGTAGAAGGCCTCACCCACTTCCTCCTCCTGATCAACTCGCAAACACCCACAGTGTCACCCATATTAGTCTGCCCTTTTATCCTAACCCATAAGCTCTCAGTTTGCTCATCATCCCCACCAGGAGAGAGCTCAAAATCCCATCCTTATAGGTGTGACTTCCCTGGGGACAGGGTGTACTGCCACTGGGTTTTGTAAAGCCATAGTCATTTTCAATATTAAGAACTGCAGCAGGTGACAGTCTCATCTTACCCATTGGGGTTTTTGAGAAGGGGGAAAACGATCCTCAATCCTGCATGTGCAAATCCATTAGTCAACACTAGCAGGCAGAAATGTGGAGCCATGAATCACCCTGACTATCTCCACATGACCTCTGAGGAGTGTCATGAAACCACCCAAGCACCAAAAGAAGCTTGGATGGCCTCCAGTGAATGAGGAGGATGAACCCTACAACTCCCTCGACTGTGAAAGGGAANTCCTCCTGATCAACTCGCAAACACCCACAGTGTCACCCATATTAGTCTGCCCTTTTATCCTAACCCATAAGCTCTCAGTTTGCTCATCATCCCCACCAGGAGAGAGCTCAAAATCCCATCCTTATAGGTGTGACTTCCCTGGGGACAGGGTGTACTGCCACTGGGTTTTGTAAAGCCATAGTCATTTTCAATATTAAGAACTGCAGCAGGTGACAGTCTCATCTTACCCATTGGGGTTTTTGAGAAGGGGGAAAACGATCCTCAATCCTGCATGTGCAAATCCATTAGTCAACACTAGCAGGCAGAAATGTGGAGCCATGAATCACCCTGACTATCTCCACATGACCTCTGAGGAGTGTCATGAAACCACCCAAGCACCAAAAGAAGCTTGGATGGCCTCCAGTGAATGAGGAGGATGAACCCTACAACTCCCTCGACTGTGAAAGGGAAGCCAGATTTCAGCACAATGACAATTCACATCCACTGAGAGATCTGAGCTATACTGTTTGTATCTGTGCTAAACTGCCAAATAACCTCTCAGAATACTGACTGGGGAGTACAGACCCACCTGCTGAGATGGGTAAGTGCTGTAGAAATGGAATAATTTAAATCCTCTGTTTGCCAGAGTGAAGCAAACTAACAAAAAGCCCATTCATCTCTTTAATAAAACCCTTCCTCCTTTTTTGTAATCAATATGGGTCAGATCTCTTTTATGTAACACAAGGCTCTAATTCAGCTGAGTAAAACAGTGTAATGTAATTTTGAGAATCTATAAATGCTCTAAATGTGATGTATTTAAAAACATCTATTCTGACTAAGAAGGAAGAAGAAAAATAACTTATATGACCATTAGGGATGGAATTTATTATTCCAGAGAAAACACCAGTGATTATATCTCCCATTCACTGGCAAATTCAGTGCCTTCCAACAGTGTGGATGCATGTTCCTTAACCCTTTACTGTGCTGAAATAGCCATTGAAAAAGAACTTTTGAGTGAAGGCATGATCTGATTCTTTCCTTTATTCTTCAAATGCATTCACACCCAGAACTGCTCAGTAAGCTAACTTGATCTGGAACAAAAGCTATACAGATTTTTGGTAGTTATCAAAAGCTCAGTTTCAAGACTGGAGAGTATTTCATTCCTAAAGCATAGCAAATCAGTCAGGAGAAAATGGAAGTGACTCTGCGCAATCTTCCTTTCTCAGGGTAATTTACTTTAAAATAAGGAGAGAGAGGTATTTACAGACTCCCTGCCATCCCCACTGGCTCCATGACAGGCTCTTGGTCCTCTGAAACCCCAGCCAGCAATTCAGTCTCCTTCCAAGAGAAGGAGAAAGTTTGGAGGGCAGGGAATACTGCAGCTGCGGGCAACCCTCTGGAGCTGGCTGTGGCCGGATCTGCTTCTCTTCCCCAGTTCCTTCCACACGCTGCATGCAAGACATCAGCAGCACCCTGCGAATCTGCAAATCCTGGAGAAAATCAACCCAATTTAGTGTATTCCCAGGCATCACTACAACCATTGGGTTATGCATATAAAAAGAGACTCAATTCCCCAGTTGAATCCAAGCTGCACTTTGTCTTGTCTTTCTTGCACTCAACCACGGCTGCAGAAATGGAGATGAACTGCAGAGCTGCTCTCAGAGCAGGAGGTGCCACCACCAGCACTGCAGAGGTGGGCCACAGAAGAGGCTGAAGTGTTTACCTACACATTTTAGAGCAGACTTCATAATTTAATTCTCAGTCCTTTATAGTTATTCACACATCCAAGGAAGTCTGCTGACACAGACAGGGCTGCCAAACAACCCCTCTGTCACTAAACAGCTGCTCAGTGCTGTGGGCTGTTACCTACCTGTGGCTCCTGGCCGTCGGACACAACATCCCAGCCAGCGGGTGAGTGACACCTCATTGTACAGCTCATTGTGAGAGCTTTGCTAAGTGGATATAATTAATGGCTGGAGAATGACATTTAAACATGTGTTTGATACTTTCTCCTAGAATTAGGACAGAATTACGCTACTTTGCATTCTGATTAATTCTTTTAGCCTGACTTCAGATTTGCATAAGCAGTGTAGTTCATGCTTTCTGCTACCAAAACCCTAAAAGCAGGATGTTTTTCAACTATTATTTTGCTTTCAGTATTTCACATTAATTTCCATGGTGCATTTGTCATCATTCAAGAACATACAATGCACTGCCAGCTCTATCATTAATGCCAGCTCAATAGAATAGTGTCAGAACAATGATGACATCTTGCTTGCATGAATTTCAGCTTTTCTGATAAAACTAAAAAATTCCGAGCCTTATGTGTAATTTCTTTCTGACCCTGCGAATTGCTCTCTGCCCTACAGACCATCTTGTTTAGCCTATGAAATTCTATTTATGGATTCCCCCACCATGGGGATGCTCAGCCTCGAGCCTGCTGCTGGCACATTTGGTGCTCACAGTTTTAAAACTGCTTATGCAAAACAGAAGCTTGCAGCAACCATAATAAAAACATCACAACACTACAGGGAAAGGGCTCTGAGGTGGAGCTCATGCTCTCTGCAGGCTCCCATGATGTGCTCTGCAGTACCTGCATCTGGCAGTCACTCTCTGTCAGCTAAGCAGGGTAGAAACCAAATTAACTAGGGAAAAGGAAGACCTGTTTTCTGCCCACTGACTCAAGGTTCTTGTCTAGAAAGGGCCTCTTTCACTTGTTCCAACTCCTGGTTCATGAAATGCTTCTCCTTTCTGCCTCATGACACGCACACTATTCTTCATTATGTTACCCACCAATAAATCCCCAAAAGAGGAAATATTTTCTTCATTTGGGAAGTGTAATTAAATGTCCTTGATAAAAAGCCACATTTCTATATCAATCTTTTGTGCTTTCATCCAGGTATGCCACTAAGCCTTTACCTGCCAGGGAGGAACAAGGGAAGCATTCTTTATTTTTCTGCTGGAGGACACACACTTCTCAGTAAACAGCAGTGGGCACTCAGGTGTGGAACCCTGCCTGTTCAGACTGCTGTTTGTGAATATTACAGGATGACCTTGTTTTGGGATGTCATAGTCGGTATTTCAGTTCCAGTTTAAATGCCACTGCCCTGGAGGTCCGTACAGTCCCTCTGCCCCTCTGTGCTGGCTGTCAGGGTCACCCCATCAGTGTGGGACTTGTAAGGGAGACATCTCCTGATTTTCCCATGTGCCACAGACTGAGACAGATGCTCCAACTGTAGGCTCCCACAACTGGTGATAGTGACAAACCTCCCTGTTTGCCCAGATAGGTGTATGAAAAGTAGAATCATAGAGAGGCTTGGGTTGGAAGGGACCATCTAGTTCCAACCCCTTTCCACGGGCAGGAACATCTTCCACTAGATTTGGCTGCTCAAAGCTCCATCCAAAGAGTCTTGAACACTTTCAGGAATGGAGAATCCACAACTTCTCTGGGCAACCTGTTCCAGTGCCTCACCACTCTCACAGTGAAGAATTTCTTGCTAATATCTCATCTAAACCTTCCCTTTTTCAGTTTAAACCCATCAGCCCTATGGAAGTACTCGGGGTGAAGGAAATCTTGGAAATCATTTCCTTGCTTACAAGGAAAGGCAGAGTTAGGTCATCAGTAAAACAAAGCTTCCTTGCTGTAGTGCTTGTCTTAGAGATCAAGAATAGAGGGTTGCAAGGCATCAGTGCATGTTCAAATTGGAGAATACAGTTCCCACACTCCATTCCCCACTGCCAAGCCTGGAAGAGCACTGGACAACCGAGAAAATATTTGGTTTTGAAGAAAAACATGCAAATAGCAAGGAAGGGACCTAGCTGTTTTGCAAACCAAACCCTGTAATCTGGAAATAAGTGAGACAGTGTGGCCAGTAGCAGTCTCAGAGGAGGAAACCAGGGAGCTGGAGAGCAGAGGCACACGTGGTCCTGCAGGTCCAATGTGGGCTGTGGGAGAAGTGGAGAGAGATGAACATGACAAAAAGCTGAGGTGGTCTGGGAATGATGAATCAGTAATAAAAGGTGCTACTTTGGGGCATTGAACAGAAAGGGAGAAGTGAAGAACAATCAAAAAACAGGAGCTATGTGAAACTCCTCAAAAAGTGCTCTGAACACAGCACATGCCCTGACTAAACAGAGTGGATCTCTTCTGCTGGGGAAGTGTCAGCAGACTCGCTGTGGCACTGCAGTTTTCCTGGTTATATGCTCAGTGTGGATGCTCCAGTTCACACCAGTGCTGCCATGGTGTTAAAAGCTAAAGACCTCTTGCTGGGCTGCAAATCACCTGGCAGAGCCAAACCCCAAATTGTCCCTACTGCCCCTGCAGATGTTTGAATGTAGTGAACAAGAAATAAATTCAAGCAGTTTTATCCAGAAGCTTGCACTGACATTTTTATCCCGTTACAGTCACACACACACTCAAACAGCCCAAACACATCAGGCCAAAGGGCACCACAAGAATTCAAACAGTTTCAGTCTCTTCTGAAACTGCTCAGTCATGTTATATCTCAGTGTTATTCCTCACAGAGTATTCAAGCCATAAATTCAGACACAAAAGATGTTTCTTCCCTCTCCTCCCTTGATTAAGCTACGTGGCCAGATTAAGCCTGTGTATGAGTGTTGTAATTTCCATGGGTGAGTATCAACCTTTCCTGAAGAGCAATGGAAAGCTGCTGGGCTGTGTTCAGCCTATTTGCTGAGCTCTGAGTTTACTGTACTGTTTATCAGATTTCTCAATATTTACACTCGATTCCCATCTCAGTAAGCAGATTACATATTATATGATACTACTGTTCAAAAACCCCAAGAAAAGGAAAACCAGAAACTCTTTGCAGCAGGAACCCACAAATGCAAAAGATACTGAAATTAGTTTCCTTCCAAAGCCTTTTTCTTTGTCCATTATGTATAGATAACATGCAGTTCATATGTATGTAGAGCGTGAGTAGTGTTGGGAGACAGGCATTGCTTGATGGGTTCAGACTCTCAGTATTTTCAACTCACACAGTGACAATTTCCAGATGCTTCAGGAGAAAGATTTCTGTAGGGAAGGATAGTAGGAAAGCTGGCCCCTAAATCAAATTCTTCTTTACTGAAAAACTTGGTATGTGACAGAGCGTGAGGAATATACTCTGCATTTTTTGAAGCTCAATTGAGTGGAAAATAAGAAAATGTCCCTGTTTGTGCATCAGTGCCTGGCCCTGTCTGAATCCTGCATGGTTCTGACACACTCCATGATCCCCGGGCATTGAGTTATCCAGGTGAGTGTCTTTTCATTAATGTGTTTGAGATTTTTCTTCTTTTACCAGCATATGGTACTGGCCATACCTTTCACTTAGCTTTGTATCTTTCTTGCAATATTTTTGTTTATTTCTGTTGGCAGACAGTGACCTACAGCACTTGGTGATGCCATTGCACATGAGCTGTCCATTGGCCTGTCCACCTTCTGCACAGGAAAGCCCTTTGGTAACAGCCCTAGACAAAACCTCTCCCTTAAGGGTATTTTGTCTGCACTTGAAAAGCAAGGAGGACAGTTCATGAAATAAGGGAGTAATTCCAAATCTGTGCTGCATCCTGGTTTTAACTGCTGAGCCCCTGCAAGGCTGTTGAGTCTGAGTGGTAATGCAAGTCTTGCCCCAGGATGCAAAGGCTGCCAGTGCCCCAGGGAGGTCTGTGAACCACACAGGATAATGGTGGTGAGCACAGCTTCAGAAAAGCCAGGCACTGAGAAAGCAAACAAGTCCCTGGCTGGGATAGGGCCATGGTATATGGCTTTTGCCTCAGAAGGAGAAAATCCCTCTTACTTAATTGAAGGGAAGCTGTTGTTACTTCTGTATTGCACTTTTCTGGTTTTTAATTAAATTGAATAATTTTACATAATAAATCAAGAAGTGCACCTGCAGTAAGCAATGTAGATTGGGCAAAATGTTGATTTTAATTATGCTAAGTTTATTCAACCGTGTTAATGCCAGTAACTCCATCTGGCTGGAGCAGCAAGCATGGTTCAGCATTTATTTCCAGGTATACAAAGCTATGGTTTGTGCAGACTGAAAAGAAATGAGCCATTGAAAGGAATTTGATTGCAATGTTTTATTTAGCAAATTAATCTTCAGCTTCAAGAACATAATAATAATAAATAACATTATATGAACTTCATCTACATCAGAGTTAGAGGGGGACATCTCCTGCATATAAATTAGCTTCATATGGTACCAGTTTTGGCAATGGTTTTAATTCAGTAATCTATACCTCAAAGAGTTAAACAAATGAGGGGATCTTAAAAATTATGTTTTATTGAATATTAATGTGATACTTTGTTATAATACAGACTAGCTGCTAAGGTGTGACAATTCTCTTTTGTGTTTCTTGGTTCATATTAATTCAGTTTTTGTTAAGAACAGAAGTTTTCTTCTTTTCTAGTGCACAGAGGAAGGCAAACCACCCAAAGACAAGCATATTTTCAGAGGTTGCAGAGCTGTCAGTACAAACTCATTCATTCTGCATTTGGACTTTGAAGAATGTGCACAGCAATGAAGGCCCTATCTGAAAGAGCTGTGTGCTACTTTTTAAGGGAAAAAGCAAATGTACAACCTCATTAACATGAGTTACTGTTGTTAAATAGTCAGGAGATATGAAAAGAAGCAGCAAGTTGGCAGGCCCTTGTGGTTCATGTGCCAAATTAGTATGGAATTGAAGAGGTTGCCATGAAAAGGAAACTTCTTGCATAGTGATTTACAGTGCAAGTGCCTAAGCATAAACCAGAAATATTTTAGGGGTTAGGAAATACTGGGATTTAATATGTATTTTTGTGATGATGAAATAAATTCTTCCCTTTTTAATAGCATCTTCTGTAAAGCTGCTTTTTAAAGAGGTCAGTCCACTAGACCCACAGCAGATATGGGATATGAAGAGCTCAGCTTCCTAAAGCTACTGCAGATGTAGTCCCTAGCCCTGATGTCTGTGGCTAATCTCACAACTATTCACACAGACTGTGCCTGAGATTTAAGATTTACAGTACAAACCATAATAGAAAACAGTCTCTTGTTCAGCCTGAGGTTTGCCCGAGAAATACGAATAGGTACAGTGCCTTGTTCTCAGCTGATTTTGTGGAAAACAGAAGACCCAGCCACCCCTGGCCTTCAGGTTCAGCATATTTCACCACAAAGTTTCTACTCTTTCATTAGGGAAGCCCAATGTACAAGAAGCAAGAGCTGAATTGCTTATCAAATAAGGAACACAGCTGCAAGCAAACAAATCCCCTCTGGTGACCAGGCTCTCCTGTGCAAGACGTTATTCAGATGTGTGCAGGACAGGACTGCTTTGTTCCAAGGAACCCAGCAGACCTGGGAAATGAAAAATACAAGGTGACTGCTAAGAAATGCTAAACAGAGGGATGTGTACATTGTGTTGCTAGTGCTGGGCTGGGCTCAGCTTCACTGTGAATTATATCCCTAACAGATGTCACTATGGAGGGAAATGGTGGAAAAATAATTAGTGTTAATGGCAGCTCAGTAAATTAAACTTGCAGACTCAATTTCTTGGTACTCCCATTTTTGTAGTTGCTGTGAGGATCCCTAGGATGGCAGACAAATGGGTCTGGATCATTCATTCATCAGCTGGTATTTGAGTTGAAATGCAAGAATGAAGACACAAGTCCCACCATTGTAGCAAATGTGGCATCCTTTAGGCACGTGTTTTGGATACTAGCTTATAGGTCAGTGTGGTGAGTTGACCCTGGCTGGACCAGATGTCAACCAAAGCTACTCAGCTACTCCCTTCCTTAACTGGACAAGGGAGAGAAAATATAACAAAAGGCTTGTGGGTTGAGATAAGGACAGGGAGATATCACTCAGCAATTATCGTCATAGGCAAAACAAAATCCATCTGAGAAAATTAATTTCTTGTCAATCAAAATCAGAGTACGGTAAAGAGAAAATAAAAAGATCTAAATTTTAAAACACCTCCCCCTCACTCCTCCTTTATTCCCAGGTTCAACTCACTCTTGAGTTCTCTGCCTTCTCCCTCCCAGCAGCACAGACGTATAGGGCACAGAGTCTGTGGTCAGTTCAGACAGAGACATAGGCTGTCACTGTCATTCCTTTTCTTGCTCCAATGTGGGGTCCCTCTCATGGGAGACAGCTCCCAGTTCTCCAATGCGAGTCCTTCCCACAGTTCTTCACAAACTGCTCCAGTGTGGGTCTCTTCCACGGAGTGCAGCCCTCCAGGCACAGACTGCTCCAGTGTGGGTCTCCCACTTGTTACCACAAGTCCTGCACCAAACCTGCTTCAATGTGGGCTCCAGTCTCCATGGGTCCACAGGTCTCGACAGAAGCCTGGTCCAGCATGGTCTTCCCATGGGGTCACAACCTCCTTCAAGCATCCACCTGCTCCAGCACAGGGTCCTCCACGGGTGAAAGTGGATCTCTGCTCTACTGTGGACCTCCACAGGCTGCACCAAGGGCTGCAGGGGGATCTCTGCTCCAGTGCCTGGAGCACCTCCTGCCCTTCCTTCTCCACTGACCTTGGTGCCTGCAGAGTTTTTTCGCTCACATATTCTCACTCCTTTCTTCTGGCTACTGTTGCACCACCATTTTTTCCCCTTCTTAGATACATTATCCCAAAGGTGCTACCACTGTCACTGATGGGCTCAGCCTTGGCCAGTGGTGGGTCCATCTTGGAGCCATCTGGCAGTGGCTCTGACAGACACAGGCGAAGCTTCTAGCAGCTGCTCATAGAAGCCACCCCTACAGCACCTCCACTACCTAAACATTGCCATGTGAACCCAATACATTCAGGGACTGGGGAGACAGCTTCTCACCCCATGATGTATCTCTGAAGGAACGGAGAGGGATGGAGTATGAGGGATGCGGGACAATGCAGAGACTGAACTACATCTCTGAATTGGGTTTGGAATACAGTGCCATGAGAGGCAAGGGAGAAGGCTGCACATCACTGTCTCTCATCAGAGAGGCCAGTGTGTCCATCTCCAGTGCAGCATGAAGTACATGCTGGAAAAAATCTTGAGAGGAAAGAAGGGATCTGGTTTGGATCATTGCTGTGACAAAGTCTATAGAAAAGGACTGACATTGTGCTGGAGGACAAAAAATAATAAACCCCTGTTTGTCCGCCTCTGCAGAGCACGGGGAGGCAGTGGGAGCTGGGCTGCTGCCCAGGCCTGGCGTGCCCCTGCAGTGGCCTTTATTGAGATCCAGGTCATCCTGGAGAGGACAAGAACTTTCCCATCCGCACAGGGTGGTGGCCACGCCAATGTGCCCTAAGGAACATGGCAGCCCTGGCAGGGCAAGCAGGACAGTGGGGCAAAGAGACACCCAGGGAAGAGAGCTTCTTGTTTTCTTAATTTTTGTGTAGGTTGTGAGGGACTATTCACATCTATCCAACTTGTCCTTTCCCTTGAGAGACCTCTGTTCCCTGCTGGAGCGAGTATTCCTCCCCGTGCCCTGCTGCCAGCTGCGTGGTGCACGCCAGGCACTGCAGCTTTGCCAGTGGCAGCCTGACCCCAGCAGCAGCTGCACTCCCCGGCCAGGGCCCCTCCCTCTAGGACAGAGTTGGTGCCCTCGGGGCTGTGCAGGGACATCGTGCCCCTTCACTCAATATGTGTTTTCCAGAGCAGCTGTATTTATAGGAAGAGATGCAAAAAGGAGAAAGATGAGCATTGCTGGTGGCATTGGGCTGGTGGTTGCCTGCTGAGACATTCTCCTATACTTCGGTGCTTATTTTGGTTTAATATATTGCCCGTCTATGTTTATTTTACAGGTGTTTATTTTGGCTAGGGCTCTGTTTACATTTCTGTTTTCACGGGGAGTGCACATATGTTGATATTTGCTTTGTTGGGACTTGGCATTCCTCCTCCTCCCTTCCACCCAGCCCTCCCTTTGGCCAAGCCACCAGTCATGGCCAGAAAATTAAAGGCTTCTTTTGATTTCAGCCCACTTTCCACCCACCAGCCCTTGGGCCCCTCACTGAGTCAGCTTTGACAAAGCATGTTCATGCTTCAAAATCCTTCAGAGCATGGCAGGTATGAGCACTCCCCATCCCCTCCACCTCTAAGTGCAGCAGAGGAGGACAGATGTGACATTCTTCACATGTAAAGCATCTGTATTATGCCACTGCAAAAGGCCTTTCTGCCTCTTCTCCCCTCGCACAGTGACCTGGGCTCAGCGGGAGCTTCACATCCCCCTGGGCCATGTCTGCACAAACCCAGCTGCAGTTTTTCCACTGATTTGTGCTGAGGTGGTGGAAAAGCTGACAAATCAGACCTTTCCTGTCCAGCCCGTGAAGTTAGGTAGGTGGAGCTTAACTATTTCTTTAGAGGGAAGGAAGCCACTGAATACCTTGTACATGAGGTTTCCCCCACTGTGCCAGCTAAAAAGGCAGAATGAGGATGTGCTACACACTAACTGAGCTCTCACTTACATTGTCTCTCTTACCAAAAACCACAGCTGAAGTTTATAGGAAACAGGGAATAACATTCACTCAGCCTTCACTTGTGGATGAGCTCACTTCTTTTCTCCAATTTCTTTTTGCAGCAAGCTCCTGTCACTGTTTTTCTGGCAGCTGCTTTGCATCTCTTTTGTTAGAAGTTTCAGGTTCTCAGCGTCTTGCCCAATGTGCAGGCTTTTCTCTGTGGTCCCCCTCTGACACCATTCCTGCCTTTTTACAGTGGCCCTTACCAGGTTCCCTAGAGCTCCAATGATGGGAAATCCAGCCCGGTCACTTGAGGGCATTGCAGACCTCTTCAGAGCAAATCCTCGAAGTGCTGCTGAGGAAGGGCTTTGTTAAGTTTGCAGCACAACAGATGAATACACAGTGACTCCTCTGGAAGAAAATCCATGGCATTTTTATGACTCTTACAGGTGGATGCTGAGATGTGACAATTAAAAGCTTGTGACCTCTTGCCTATTTCTGTGTTTCTATATAATTCACAGACAAGAGCTGTGTATGCGTTACATGCACTCAAAAGTCATTCAACTGAATGTGCATCTGTCCTACAAATAGTGGGCACATACATTTAATATCACTTGAGCTGGCAAAGTATTAATCTCATTTGAGTCTTTTTTCCTCTGTAACACAGCTGATTAACAAAAAAATGAAAATCTGATGGGAGAACTCTCTTCTGACAACCTCTGACAGCCAGACAGGACAGTGTTACAGACCTCAGATCTGTACAAATCCCACAGCTTCTCACACTGATGGTGACAGAGGATATCAGTTACCTCCTAACAGTGACCTCCCACCCTTCAGGTACCACAGGAATAGCTCTGGTCAGGAAAATTGTGTTTCCAAGCAGACTAAGACTGAGGAACAAATACAAACACTCTGGTCTGTCCTTGAGAATGACAGTGCTGCTTTAGCTCTTGCAGAGACATCTTTCCTCAGCTCTTTTGGCATCTGTCAGGTGCCTGCAACTAGGACGTTCACAGGAAGGCAAGAGGTGAGGAGCCATTGTGGAGTTGTTCTTGCAAGAGACAAGGATGAACCTGGGTGAAGGAAGAAGGATGACTTTCTCAATATGGAAGTACCTATAGCATGAGGCCAAGCTTTGGGTTTGTGTGCTTTAGAGACATGCAGGAGTGACAAACTGAGGACTGGTGGATTCTCCCTGGGGACAGGAAGAGCCTTGGAACATAGAGCAGGCAGCCTCAGTCCCTGCCTCATTAGCATTTTCTTCCTTACGCTCTCTCTAGGGCACAATTTCTTTCATTAAAACCAAGATCCAAATCTATGAAAATAATTAGACATTGGAAGTAGTCTCTAGATGGCAAGTGGGCACCTGAATCCACAGTTTAGTTTACTCTTGGGCTGCCCCAGTCTGGAAGATGCTGAAGGTACACCAGCGTCTGAGTTTTTTGCATTTGCACTGCCACTTGTGCCAGGTGAACGTGCATTGCCAGAGGCCTCACGGACCCCTGTGGACCCCACTGAGCATCTGGTGCTCAGAGAACAGGGGCTCTTCTCCATGAAAGACTTCAGTCCTGTTCTTGTCCTCACAGCCACTCCATCAAGGTGGGCAGAGGCTGAGTGACTGCAGGAAAGTGGAGGTCCTGGAACTTCTTGTGTCTGTCCAGATTGCTCCATCTCTATCCGAGAGCACACAGGTTCTGAGACCTCCTGGCTCAGGAGCTGTAACACAAACCCTTCTTCTCTCTGGGCCTGCTCCACTTTGCCTGGCTCCCTCAGAGCTCTGCTAGTACAGGAACAGCTCAAAGGCCTGGGAAAATGGACACATGGGGCTTTCACTTATGAACCCTCAGCGCCAAGCCCAGGGAATGAATAAAATAGATCTTGACTAAACTATATAGATAATTTATGTATTTTATGCCCAGTTGATCTTTAAATACTCCAAGGTCATAGAAATCCTTAGAATTGGCTATTTGCAGAGATCTGTTTGTTGACCAGCACATCGAAATTCTTTAATTTTGCCACTGAGCTCATGAAAAAAACAGGACAGGAGAAAACTCATCTCCCTCCTGACTTTGTCTGCTCAGAAGTAGTACAGGGATGCCAGCTTCTAGGAAATACAAGAGTAAAAAGATCAGGATTTGAAAATTGTATGAGAGTTCATAGGTGAGAGCTATAGCTCCAGTTCCTGATGTCCTCATGCAGCTTCACACAGTGTTACAGTAGTCTCATTTTCTTGGGAAGGGCTCATAGGTCTCTGCTGCCTGGTGAGATACTGCTGGTAGTCTGATGCTGCAGGAGTGCCCACAGGGTAAGTCAGAGCCCTAAAATGGTCTTCAGAGGCTTTCAAACTGTAGTGTCAGTGCAGAAACAAAGCAGGGATTGCTCTTGAACACAGTGGTGCCTGCTCAGTCATAAAGACCCAGTGAAAACATAGTCATATTCTGTCATGTTTTATGGAAACACATTGATTAGAAAAACTGCCATTTCCTGATGAAGCATGGAGTCCAGTGCAAAGACATGTAGTCTGTTGCTCCTTCACGTGGTGCTGTGGCATCCTGCTAGAGCAGGTGTCCCTCTGCCAAGCCTGAGGCCCCCACAGCCCCTGCAGCCCCAACAGGAACCCTCAGTTTCCACTGATTCAGCCACTGCCCTGCCACTCCACACCAATGCCATTGGGGAGGACATCCCTGTCTCCTGGGAGACCCTTTGTCTTGGGAGTCCTGCCAGGCCTCAACAATTCGGGGATGATGTCTCCTTTGCCACAGCCATCATCTCCCCTGCAGCCACCAGACCCCTCAATTGGCTCCCCAGCAGCAAACAGATGGTTGTGCTCTTGGCAAGGGGACAGGGGTCATTCTGAAGGCCCTGGTGACCTCATACTGGTTCTGTGTGTCTTGTGACATACATAAGGCACAGATGAAAATGCCTTTAACTTCACTGGAAAGGGACACACCACTCCCTGCAGGCACCTTTCTCTCCTCTATGACTGTAGCAGGGGCTGAGGCACCTTGCTTAGGTTCGTGCATAGCCTTAGGATATGGGCTTTAGGGTCTGTGATTAAGCATATTGTATATAGTTACATGGTTATATACCCATATAATTAAAAGTAATTTCAGACTATTATTGGTGAGCTCTGACACTTGAATATCTTGAAAAAAAATCTAAGTTATTGTGGTTCTAGACTGAAGGGATGCCAAATTCAGGATTTTTAGTAGGATTTCTCATTACACGTTCTCTGACTTTGTACAGCTTCTCCTATGTTCACAACAATTGATTTCTTTTTATTTGAATGTATTTTGCAGAAATACTCGTTTCCTTTTCTCTCCAAGCCTCACCTGTGTTCAGATAAACTTTTTTGGCTCATGAATGGGATAGTTTTGGTTCTCTACAACAGACTCAGCATGTTTGCAAAACAGTTACAATAGATACATTTTGAAGTTAATTACTGAATAGAGATTTAATAGGGGTTCTTTTCATATTGCTGCAAATATGCCGCACGCCTCTATTTCAAATATTGTACTTGTTAGTCACTTAGGCCCTTGTCCAACAACTTTTAATATCACTGGAAAGACTGACGCTGGCTGCAGGGGCTGCTGGATTAGGCATTACAGTGCAATAGTTCTGACACTTGCAAGACTTTTTAAGTTGTTTTTATTCATATTATTGCAAGGTGTGAGGCTGGTTGTGTTCCCAGCTCCATGTGTAAGGGGGGAGGGGTAGCTCAGGGGGGAATCCTGGCACCATGCTGTCAGAAATAACGGTCTGACGCCGTGGCCAATTTAATTGGTTTATTAATAGTGGCAAGCAACTTGTCTCAGGAGTAGCCCAAGACAAAACAGCAAGGCAGAACCAACAACAGCGCCCCTGCCACGCTGGGTGCTCCCCTGACACGGCAGTCACGAGGGAGGACGTGGCACTGAGCCCCCGGGGAACTGTTATACCCTCGTCCTACGAGTCCATTGGTGGATTTTGGGTCCTTCACGCGATTGGCTCGTTTCTCCGGCGGTCATTGGTCCATACCAACAGGGTCTTCTCCACCAATCATTTCCCGGAAGCCTCGTCTGACTGGTCCGTATCTGTCCAATCCACATTCGCGATGGCATCACCTTCATCTACCAGGGCATTCTGGAACGTTCTTGTCCCTTGGCCGGTCTCTCGCGCGCGTCTCCATGGTGACATGCAAACATTGCACCCAGCACACTGTTCCCCATTTTAATGGCATAACCCTGTTAACATACAGAACCCCCAGCTGGCCCACCTCCCACAATTAACGTAATTAACAGATTGTGGACTGCTTCAATTAACTCTGGGGAATCCAAAAATCCCTTTATAACAATGCTCCTCATTGCCATTCAGTTTCCCAGCTTCTCCCTTTATGGTAATTAAGAGGTTTGGTCCTCATTGCTCAAGTGGGGGCTGTTCCCAGTCAGCTAAATGATATAAAATAAGCAGACATGAGGCCAGGCATCTTGCAGGGCAGCTGGCAGTGGCTGGAAAACCTTTGTAAAGGCTCCTGCCACTCACGTCCCAAGCACTGCTGTAAGTCAGCGATTAAGCGCGCAGACAGCAGATTAAGAGAGGCTGCTGGGGACAGCTCTCCTGAGCCACCACTGGCAGCACCAGCAGAAGTGTGAACAGGCACAAGTAGCAGGATGTATCTCCTCAAGGGCTGCAAATATGTGAAACCAGGTTCTCAATTCATTGTGTCAGTGCCTGAATGCACCAGAAGTGCTTTTGTATGCCAACACAGGCTGAGTGAGAAGAAAAGTGCCTCCATGTCTTGAGCCAGCTTTTGAAAACCACCCCCAACCAGGCACTCTCTCTGATGCCATGATCCCTACTGGAGCAGGACTTTCTTTAGCAAACTTGGATCATCCTCCTTCTCCTCCTTTTCCTCCTCCTGCTTCTCCTGGCTGCTCCTCCTGGGCATCCCACCTCCCAGTTCTCAGTCACAGCCCAGCTCTCCATCCTCATTCTCTGAGTCAGCTGATATTGGCAGTACATCCCTGCTCCTGACAGTTATTAAGCTGATATCAATTTAGAAAATGCTCCTACGATTTAACTTAAATCCTGATGGTTTGTATTTAAAGAGGAAACATTTTATTGCAAAGCAGCTAAAAAGTTGTGCAGGACCCCTTTCACACAGAGGCTAGTCCAGGATATGGGACCTCCCCAGGGTGCAGTAGGCCATTCTTCATATTTGAGTACTGGCCTCTGGGTGAAGGAACAGACTGGTCAGAGACCTGGGCAGGGGAGCTCACTCATTTCTTATCACTGCTTGCAGTGATGTTGGGTGGGCCAGGCTGGGCACTTGTGTCCCACATGCCCCTCAGCTGCACAGGTTACAAGTGTGTGGGTGATGTGTCATCCTTCCTGCCCTCCTGCTCCTGTGACAGCTGCTGGCACCTTTTCTTGCTGGGATATATTGCTCAGGGCTTGCTTCTTGTTGGAAAGGATACAGGTCTACTTCTGATTAGTACTCAAAATAATAGCAAGGCGGGGTTTTTGAAGGCATGGTGGGAGGATTAGAAATAGAAATAATAGAAATAGAAATAGAAATAGATACCCAATGCTTTACAGTGCAGGTAAACTTTCTAAACCTTTATTAAAGTAGGGTCAAGGCCGCTGGAAGGGGGATTCCAGACCTGCCTGTCCCACTATATCTGTGATGTCTGCAGTGCTGATCACAGACATGCTGAAAACAAGTCCCAGTCTCCTGAACTTGTTAAGTATATCAGCACAGTGGAGCTGGCCTGAAACATTTGTAACAGTCTGACTCTGGATATATTTCCACTCTTCTCGGTCCAAAATCTCTCTTAACTATGGTGAACTAAGCAGTATGTGTCTGAAAAAACAAATAGTTTCCAAATGTTTCAGGCTTGTTCATGTAAAGAAGTCTCTCATAAATATCACTGAGATTTTACTACTAACCTCTGATGTAATTCATTTACTGAAATCAGGGTCTGACTTGCAGGGTCTGTACTCTGAACCACCACAGATGTAAAGTATTCAGAGGGAGCCACATCCTTTTCAGGTGTCTTCAAGTGCTCTCTCAGGGCTGGTTTTGGTTTTGGGTATGAATCTCCTCAGAGAAGCAATATGCCCTGCAACAGCTATGTTGCTGACCCAAAACAGTCTTTGATCCCTCTATTGATTACATCTAGACAAGCTTCACTGGGTAGGAAAACCCAGTAAGAGAAGGAATTAGCTCTGTGCGTTGAAGGCTCTGGTGATGCCGTGATGCTTTTTTTGCTTTTTATATATACCCCCTCTATATACTCTTTTGTATAACTTTTATGTATTCTTAAGGGCCTTTTAGCCCACATACTTCTAATTCTTCAGGTCTGATAAATAGCACAGGCCCAGTATTCTGTTAAGCCAGGAGACCAAACATCTGAGAAGCCTCAGACACCAAGGTCTTCTCTGGAACACATTTTGTAAACTCAGATAGGCCTGTCCAGGGGGGGAAAGTTCCTCGGAGAGGGGGGTTCGCTCAGCCTCTCATTGGGGAACCTTTGCTAGATGTGCTAATTGGTAAAGTCTATAATTTTATACCCAAACTATTGTGGGTGTGCATTTCGGGGGGTGCTCATGGGGGTGCATTATAGGTGTGCATTTCGGTGTGCATTTGAATGTGCATTCCAGCATGCTCCACCTGGACAGGGTGCACCAAGGATCCTTAAAATAAATACCGAGGTAAAATCCCTTTTTCCCCTCTAACCGTGTTTGGCTCTTGATTTTAAGACCAAGAAAAGGCATCACTGGCAGAAGGTAGGAGCTGCATTACCATTATGTTGCATTTCTGTAACAGGGTCTCTGGTGGTACCACTAATGAAAATAACTACCCTGTTTAATGCTTTGGTATATTTTCCCCTATTCCACAGTAAAGGTCGTGTATCATAATGTGGAGGGAGCAGGGGCCTTCAGGCTGCCCAAAGTCTACTGGTTTTGGTCCCATTCAGCCCTGGTTCCATGTGGTGCAATGTAAGTCTGTCCTGGATCCAGCTGCTTTTTGGTTCTCTGGGGAACCTCCTGTGATCTGGGCAGAGTTACTCCTTGCATATACCCACGTAAACAGGAATGGGACTGCAGATTTTTACTTTTTTTTTTTTTTTAAAGCTGATGGAACAGAGCCAGAAACAGAGCCAGCTTTGGTGATAGTGAATACTAGACTTTTCCAGACTTCTGACGTAGTTTATCCTACAAGCCCTAAATTCTGGAATGTCACTAGAACTCCTGTTTAGTAGGGTATAGTGTGAGCTAATCTCAGCACACACAGGACAAGCAGGAATGCTCTCCAACCCAGGTCCTAGTGCTGATGTTGGTTTAGCTGGGCTAGCTCTCAGTGCTGCGGCAGCAGATGAACAGAAGCAGAGAACTGAGAGGTCCATCCCAGCAGGTTTGCAAGTCTGTTACCTGTGCTGTGACCCAATTATATCGGGTTGTACATTATTTGGAGAGAAAGTAGCAGGAACTGTTAAGCTTTAACTTGAAGATGAAGGGAGTGGAACATCTCAGCACAAGTTAAGCTCAACATAAGTTCCACATGCATTGATCATGAGACATTTGCAGAAAAATGCCCTGAGCTGAAGATGAAAATAGCCACCAAAGTGAGGAAGATCATTTGCCTGGAAAGCTGTTAAAATTACAAGCAACTTTTCCATTTACATTGCCTCTTGCCTCTTTCAGAGTGGGTTAAATGACCAACTTGTGCAAGACGCCAAGATGCCGTAGCTCTTCTTGAGTGCAGCAAAACCACCTGAAACTTAGGGACTTTGCCTTGAAGAGAGACCCAGACAACATGAGGATTTTTTTCTCCATGCTTGACAGAAGCTTGATGTACTCCCTGGGAGTATGGTTCATGCCAGAGGATAGCCCAGGGATGTGCAGCAGGCTGCATGCCCCAGTGGTGTCCATCCTAGTTCCAGAGTGGTTGTACTGTGTCTGACTGGGATGGAATTAACTTCCTTTGGTCAATCCACCACAATTATTAATGGGTTCCAGAGTTGCTATGCACAAGGGACAAAATTAGGCCAATAGTATTCCTAGCATGCAGAGTAGTTCAGCATGTAGATGGCTCTTGTAAAAGTCTCTGCCTTTGTTATACTGCCCTGCTGTTGAAAATGCTGTATCCCTCTGGAAGATTCACTTTTTTCTTGCCAGCTTGCCAGTTTCCATAATTTTGGCACTGTAAGGCTTGTTTCACAGAACCTTTGGATTATGTGAGCTCCTGTAGGACTCCTGGCATGAGTAAAGCTGCAGAAGAGAAGTGTGGCCTGTGAGTTGCCTTCTGTGAGGGCAGTATGCCAGACTGGGTGCCACGTCTAGGACCTGCTATGCTGTATATTAGCAGGAGCAGAAGATGGCTCCTTTTGCCCTGCTTGGCAGTTAAAATGGGATTTCTTTGAGAATACTGTCTCTTTGAGCATGTCTTCATCTCTTGTCTCGCTGTGCCCCCCAAGCAGCTTTTGAAACCACTGCCCAAATCCAGTCAGACTGGCAGAAGTCTCCCTTCTGGGGAAACCTGCCCTGAAAATACAAGTTCCTCTGTATTTTGTGAAAACTAATAGCTTATTAAAAGAAATAAAAATTAACAATCTTCCACCCAATGATACACAGAGAGACTTCACGCCTTCTTTATGCAGTTTAATCAATTCAGATGTACTAGTAAACCAGCCATGCAGCACGTGATGAAGCCTACCCTTACTACCATTATCCATGTCCATGTCCATGTCCACCTAACATCCTAAACCATCAATGTGGAGTAGCAGGAGGCTAAGTCAGAGCATGGCTGGCCTATGGACCCTGGGGGTGAGCTGGGTGCCCCACAGAGGTAGCTCAGAAACAAAATGGAAGAACTGGAAAGATTCTGGAGCTGTCTGCAGATGTGAAGGAGGCTTGGGAGCCTTGTAGTGAAGAATTATTTGGGACATGCAGCAGATCTGGGGTCAGTGTGGTAGGGAGCAAAGGGGCCATAGACATGACTCTAGAGGAAACTGGGTATTCGCTTTGCCCCCTTTCATAGCAAAATAGATTTATTGCAACCAGTAGTAGGAATCAGTTCCTACTTATCCTAGGAGCTTCCACTGTTGCCTTTACTAGCATTATTTTAATTTTAGATGTATTTCTAATGACTTATTTTGCTTGCTGTTATAAAAATCAAAGGTAATGCTCATGATAAGGCAAGACAATAACTTTTCCCCTTCATTTTGGCCTACCCCCTTTCTTTCAATCAGCTACCTTGATCTAGTCCTGTCCTGTCAGTGTTATGGTGGCACTGACTTTCTCTGTTGTGTAAATGCCATTTACTGTGTACCCACAGTTTAACTGCTTCATGTTTATTGTTGTTAATCCACCAAAGACCTAAAAGTCCTCTAAAAATTGCCCCTTGGCAATGTGAAAGTGTCTCTCATCCAATTCATTTTCCAACAGAGAATTTCCAAGAGATAAATACAGGCTTATTTTATATTATTTTTGGTTTTGCATTGCCTAGTTATGAAAAGTTGCGTGACAGCAGCTCAAAATGGTGACTAACTACCAGCATAGTGGAACTCTTAGGAATGACTCGTGCCTTTTTTCCAGAACAGACATACCTTTTGGTAAAACAGTTCAAAAGAGATGCAGACAAATACGCAAGCAGTTAAGAGAAATAAAATGGTTGAATTGTGTCTCCTTTTTATTGTGGACTGTAGTTTCAAGGAGCCACTGCTCTTTGCCAAACACCTATTTTGAAAAGGAAAGTTTTGAGTCAAGTCTAACCAACCCAGCAGTAGGGTAGAAGAGGAAATATGTCATCGCCTCCCTTGTGTCCTCAGAGAAGAATCCATGGGATAAGCAGGATATGCTTGGAAACAGTGATGGCCACTGCTCCACACCCTCCATGCCTTTTCGCAAAATGTTTTTTAGCTCATCCAGTCTGACCAGAGCAGAAGGTAACAGAGCTAAGAACTAGCTTTGTTTCCTCCTGCCAGGGAGGCTTCCCATTCCTCAAGCATCTCTGCTCCTTCCTAGTGTGAGTTTGTCTGTCTATCCTGTTTTTCTCCTCTGACACTGTGATCATCTTGCATGTAGGCAACATTTTCATTACCGTATTTCACCAGCAAAATATTGCTTTTTGTGCCATTATAAATTAGAGCACTCCCAGGCTCTGCCCTTGAGGAGCTCTGCCATTGTCCACCTGCCAGCCTGCTCCAGGTTCAGGAAGTTGTTGTCCACTGGCCAGTTCCTCCTCACCTTACATTTCTTGTAGCTTGCATAGTCTCTGTTTTTTCTAATACTTACCCATATTGTGCATGTTGGGTGGTTTAGTGCAGTCTAGGTAAATAACATTGCCTTTGGCCAGTAAAATCCTTTTATCAAAAGCAGATATTGGCTAAGCTGAATGCATCTGTTTCATAAAGATATGGGCTTGTATACTCTTCCTCTGTGTTTGTTCCTCTCTTAAAATTTGACTTTATGCTTTCTACACTACATAGACTAGATAAAGGGACCCATATTTGTGGGTATTACTTACAGTCCCTTGATTAGAGACAGACTGAACTAGAATTATTTGTTAGAAACACTTGCTGCCAGACTTACCATTTAATTTGCCAGCTCTTTCATTATTCTGTGATTCTTAGATACAGATCATCTGTTCTTTTGATTCAAACACATTAAAAGTCTTCAAATGTTACCATTAATATTCATCCCCATATTCTAAGTCGGGTTAGCTACCCTATGTTTGCCCCTCTGGGTTGTCCTGTTGTATTGCACATTGAGATGAAGGATTAAATTTGTTTTGGGACTATACCCAGATCATCTTTAACTTGGATGTCACTCTTCTGCTACACAATAACTCCTCTCTCTCTTTGTTTTTGTCTTGATGGGCTGGCTTACAGCATTTAAGCACTTGGGTGAGTTTCATTTGCAAAGTTAACATTGTTTTGGGACAGTTCTCATTCAATGCATTTCAAAAATTTCAATCTCTTTTTCACTAGTTTTGGGTAACGTTTCATTAAATTCAGCATTAATAAAATTTCACTCTCCTATTTGAATCTTCCTGAAGCAGATAAAACATGCAGCTGTAACATCTTGCACAGCCCTGGAGAACTCAGGGCTTTGCTCTCTAGCCCCATGATAAGTCTCCAGGGTCCAGGGCAGGGAAGGAGAAGGACTGTGAAGGAGCAAACAGGTGCCCCTTAATGCCTTGGAGGGTCTGTGACCACCTGGGAGAGGAGGCTGAGCAGGACTGAGTGACAGCAGCGCTCAGACTCAGTGAGTCAGGAGCAGAGATTCTTGCATTTACCCGTGTTTGTCTTGTCTTTGCATCTTCTTAAAAAGTTAATGCATTTCTACCCTAGAAGCCATCCTCAAACTGGGGTGGTATTCACCTCCTGAAGAAAAAACAGGGTACACCAGCTGGAAAATGCTGCTCTTGGCAACACTGATGAGGGGGTGAAGGCGAGGCCTGGATCTGCAATGTCCAGCCATGGCTTGTCATCTGGCTTACTGAAGTTGTGTCCCTCTCATGTCAGTGACAGCTTCACTTTTGCTCTGGTTTGTTTTGTTTTGATCAGTTTGGTTGCTGAGATTTAACACAACTGGGCGACTGTCCCACTCAGAGATAATGTGGGAAAACAGCCATAGTTTTCACTCTCTATGAGGAGTCCAGGGACATCTGTTGTGGCTGGATAGGGTCATCTCTACCAAGAACAGGAAGGTACTTCATGCAGTGAGGCCTTTCACTCAAAGGACAACATAGTTTTTAGTTCCTGTAAAAGATGGATAGGTATGAAAACTTGTGTGTTTGCCTTTGGGCAGTTGCTGTGAGCTTGCACTGCAGGTATGTGCCTAACTGGCATCCACACATCCATCCTTCTCACAGCAGGGTCAGGGACACAGGCAGGTGCCAGCAGCAGGTGCTGGAAAAGGCAAAAGTGAGAAATGGGATGTCAGAGGGATGCAGTTGGCCACTGGTGTTGGAGGTGCTGATCAGGCACGGCCAGGTCCTTCCTCTCAGCTTGGGCAGAGTGGGTGCTGAAGCAGTAGGGATGGTCTGTATCCCAGCACGATAGCTTCTCTGGCTCCTACTCCTGTGTTTAGGAAATGTATGAGAAATTTATCACCACTTATCTTTTGGATATCAAGGGGAGAAAGGGGAAATGTGTATGTGATCGAGGAACGGGCGAAGACACTTGGTGTAAGCCAGAAAACAGATGCCAAAAATGCTTTCATTCCTATCTCTTTAGCAGCTACTGACACTAGGAAACCTTTCCATATTATCTGTGGAGGAAGAAGTTAAGGAAGCGCCTACCAGAGATGCTGTGTAACAATGTGTGCAAGGACAGTGAGTTGCATTCTGAAGAGCAAAACTCCAGAGCATTCTGAACTGACCTCTTGTTCCATTCTGACCCCTGCCTGCCCACTGATAAAAAGCCAGGCAAAGCAGGCAATTGAGACTTTACCCATCTAGCATTGAGGAGCAGAGATTAGCTGCTGGGGAGGTGCTGGATGACTGGGAGGGACACAGAAATGTCTGGGTCAGAACTGGCAGAGAACTGAAGCAGAATGAGTTGTTTATTGTGTCCCAATTCAATCCAGGAGAGATTTTCCTAGTGGTAAGATAATGTCTGGGTGGCAGTCTGGGGCTGGGTGAGGACGAGGCTGGCAGTGACCAGAGCAGCCCAAAGGCCCCATGTCCCTCAGGTTCTTTTGGAGAAGATGTGCAGGCAGAAGCCTTCTTTGTAAGGGTGTACACACAGGCACCGTCTGGGCTCCTGGGAGGGGGCTGCAAAACACCACCATCCTCTGGAAAGGAAAACGGGTTTCCAATGCCAAGAGCTGATATGGCCCCAAGGGTTTCAGAGCCATGGGAAGCACTGGTACTGCTGTGTCTCCATGAAGGAAGGATAACATCATGCTCTCATTCCTGAGGGTGGGCAGTGAAACACCATGTCAAAGGTGTGCTGAAACTCACCTTTTTATAAATTGGGCTACTCACAAACTGGTATATTTAACAGAAGTGTGATAGAGTATTTCCATGTCGGACTGCAGGCTGGTGGCTGGTGATTTGCTATTACTTAATTAAATACTAGCAGCTACTCAGATAATATAAACTACACAAAAATGGACAGCAGCAAGTCAGGGAAAGGGGGAAGAAAAAGAGACAGTGAAAGCACAGGAAAAGAAAAGTAAGAAAAACCCAAAAACATTTGAAATCTGCCAGATGTGATTGCAACACTGCAAGCAATTTTTTAAAAACTGGAAAGGTTCCTTTACAATATAGGTGGGACTAAAATACATATGATTGAATTCCTGTTACTGATTTGTGTTCCATTCTCCTTACTGGTGAAAGATTTCTTTGGGAGCAAAAGGGTATTTCTGTCTTGTTTCTTTGTTTCTCTGCACCGCTATCGCTGTGTGCACGGTCGGTTTCCACGATGCTGTCAGGCACTTGGGCTCTCATCCAGCAAATACTTAAGCACACGTGTAACATCCCAGCCGGCGTAAGGTTATCCATGTGCTTAGATGACTTTGGGTCAGGATCTTAATATCTCTGCGGCTCAGATGTGACTTCCACGCAGTAAGGAGGAGATGCAGAAGAGCCAGACAATTAGAAAATGTTTTTCTGAGACCACAGAGATCCTGGCAAGAGCGCTCAGGGGGTAATTCGCTACCTGAAATACTATTTCGGTCTGGATGAAAAATTGGTAAATCAATTATTCTCCAGAAAGCGCTGCTTTCAGGGCATTGCAAACAACCAGCAAATTCAGTCCAAATGAGCTAGGTTATGTTAGATCATACAAATATCAGAGAGGAGAGGGGTGGTCTGTGCTTCCCAGCCAAACAGGCCTCAAGGATGAGGGAGGGTGACCACCAGCAGGACAAGCAGTGGTTGCCCCTCCTGCCCACACAGGTCTTTGCTGAAGTCCCAGTGTAGATGAAGACTTTTGTTTCCAAATATCTTTGGCTTGTTTTAAAATGCCCTAAATGCTTTCTTTGATCCAAAGTGCATTTTTTCCCTGCATGTTGCCATATAATCAATTCTTGTTTGATCCAAATTACTTCTCCTTGTTTTCTTTCAGTTTGGCCCCTAGATAAGGACACCTGATTCAAGTGCATCAATTAATGGAAGGCATCCAAATTCAGCAGCAAAATCAATCTTCTGGCTGGTCCCTTAGGAGGCACTGATTGTAACTGCTAGATGATGGGAATTTTTTTCCAGCTAAGAATATTTCATTTTTTATGTAGTATCTTACGTTTTTGAGCTGGTCTCCTGATGTTTCTGTGCAAGTGAGATGAGATTCCTACAAGGGTGTTTCCAATCCTGCACAATTGCTACTGCTCAGGGGATAAATGATTGTTGTGGTAGCCAGCCTCAACTCCTCTCACTCTCACTCTCCCTGTGGTTTAGGGAAGAGCAGAGGCTTGAGGTCCTAACCAACAGGAGGAAGGGGATGAGGCCACCCTCTCAGGGCAGAGGTTTGTCACTGCGGGCTCCAGTGGTGCTATGACATCTGATCTCTGGGCCAGGGAATGGGTCCTGGTTCCTTTTAGCTGCCAGAGTAGATGTTGTCCTGGAAGATGTGCAAGGTGGCAGAAAATGAGTTTTATCTTACTCATGGTTCAAGATGCTTTTCCCATCTAAAGTGAAAGTGAGGGAGTTTCCCAGAGTGAAGCTGAGAGCATTGCAAGGAAAATCCAGGAGAATGAGTAGAGAAAGGAGAGGATGTGGAGACATTGGCATAGGGGAGGAGATGCAGGAGGGATGCACAAGCCCTAAAACTGATCAGTTCCTATGAGGAGACAGGTGCAAGCAAAACTTTTAAAAGATCATGTGAGAAGCTGTTGCCTATCTCAGCAGTAAAAACCATCACTGCAATGCTGCCTAAGAATGGATGATGGCATTATTTAGGCTCAAATGTCAGAAAAGTTGTTGCAGACCAAGCGATCCTTTCTACAAAATATGTCACAAAAAGGCAAGTCACACTGCAAGAGCTTTTCCCACCCCTCAGCAGCAGCCATCAGAGGCCTTTGCCGGGACCAGGCACTCACTGCTGATGCTTACACCCTCTCAGAGTCTCCCTTCAGTCTGGGGGCTCTTCTCACCATTAGGAAGGATGCTGGGGGCATCCCCAAAGCCACTGGTGCTGTACAGGAAACAAAAATTACTGCTTTGGAAAGCAGAATCTTTCACCCTCCCTGGGAGCAGGACTTAGTGACAGTAAAGAGTCATGACAGATAAATGGAGAGTGTAGGATTTTCTTACAATGCTCCATTCCTGGGAAACCATCTTCCACCTGATTTGACTCAAACAATAACTCTTTCACTGGGCCACCACCAGCAAACAGGGTGGGCTGAACCACTTTCTCTTCTTGTTTTTGTTTCAAAACCCCCTGTGCTAGTAGTGCCATGTCAGCTGTATCAAAACTAAAATGTCTTTTCCTGTGGGTTTTTTTCCATGTTGTTTTTCTACAAGAGCAAAAGTCAACATGACAAGTTTGCTGAGCCCTGTTTCTGTCTCTTTTTTATCTATGTAACCAATGCCAATGGAAACATTAGCCACTCTTTCAAACAGCAAGCTGCAGAGGCCAGCAAAACACATGTGATTTGCTCTTTATATTTATTATACCAAAATCATGCCTACTTGCCTTTTTTCTTCCTTTTATTTTTAAAAAACAGTAAAAAGTAGTTGGTGTTGGAGGGAAGATTCCAAGATGAAACACTTTCTAAGCATTGTTTTGATAAGAGGAAAGCCAAGAGTAGATTCTCAGCTGCTTGCATGGATGTGGCTCCTTCCTGAGAGGGGGATTGACGCCAGGGAAGATCTAGTCTTGTGGGTTCAAAGATCAGCCCATATAGAGTTTCTGCTCCCTGTGTGTCTTCCATTTTATGGGCAAACAAATGTTATCTGTTGTTAGCTCTGTAGAGCCAAAAGAAGCGCAGGAGGAAAAGCTGGATGTTGCCCTACCTTGTAGTACTGCATTTGTGGGTAAGTTATTACGTAGGTCCTGATACACGTGTGTTCTAGGCTTAGGTATCAGAGATAGCTGTGTGCATATTACGATACACATGATGCACTTTGCTGCAGTCAGTGTGATTTTGGCAGACTGTCCATCATCTAAGGATGAAGGAGCCAACCCATGTTCCCTAGTACTGCCCTCCGTGGGCCCCAGACTCAGAGGGAGGAGAGGTGGTCCCAAATGCACAACAGAAACCTTTCCCCATAAGGCATCATGTTCTTGTAGTAGTAGGAGGAGTGCCTTTGTATCATGGTCCCAGATGGATGCAATGCATTTGTTTCTCAGCAGGCTTCAGATTTTAAGTTGTAGAATATTAAGGGTAGGAAGGAACCCCAAAGATCATCCAGTACTGACTCATATTCAACTTTCTGTCGACCAGGACCCCCAGGTCCCTTTCTGTGGTTCTGCTTTCCAGCCTCTCATTCCCCAGTCTGTCTGGACATCCTGGGTTGCCCCATCCCAGGTGCAGAATCCTGTGCTTTCCCTTGTTGCACTTCAAACAGTTGGTGATTTTTCAATCCCCTAATTTCTCCTCTATTGTGCTCCTTTTGATGCAGCCCAGGATTCAGTTGGCTCTCTGGGCTGATGGCTAAAACTAAAATTTCTAAACTAAACTAAACTAAAAAAAAAACTTTAAAAAACCCCTAAGCTTTCTAAACTACTCTCAACTAAACTTTCTAGACTGCTGGCTCATGTTGAGTTCTTCATCAGCCATCACTCACAAGTCCTTCTCTGCATAAAATACCTGTTTAGTATTTTTCCTGTCAGTGCCCATGTCTCACTGTTTTGAGCTCACTTGGTTGATTGAAACTACAGAAGAAGCTGGTTTTATGTTGGGGGTTTTATAATGGAAAAGTTAAGCTAATTCAGGGAATATAGGTTTTTCCGCCACTTCTAGCAGGATACTTCAGCTCTCTGGGGGACAGATGCTGTTGCTTTCATTTCTGCATCTGTCTGCATGGTGTAAGGTTTCCCTTGACCCTAGTCCTGGAAAGCTTTGACAGGTACAGCGAGTGCTGCGGAGAAGTAGGGATTTCAGTCAGAAATTCAGAAAATCTCCCTGTGGAGGAGCCACATCATTGGGGAGGTGCAGGAGAACCTCTGCCAAGCCTTGGGAACTGGGAACATCCAACTCTACACTGCCATTATCATATGTTCTTCAGAGCATTGGTCTTTTTTTTTTCCACTTAGCATCTTTCAACTGGCTGAAAATTATAACCCTCTCAATATATAATTAGTACCCCCTTATAAACACTGCGCATGGTTTAAAAACTCCTCTAAGCTCTTGTACTGCAGCAGAAATATTCTGTAAAGGTGAGTGAAAGGGCTATTTTTATGCTGGAGGACAAAGGCGCTCTGCATACCCATGTGTCTGCGGGTGTGGAGGAGCAGACTTACACAGGAGCAGAGCAGGTGCAGGTCCTTAAGGGTCTGTGAGAGTTGGGGTTGTTCTGCCTGGAGAAGAGAAGGATCTGGGGAGACTGTAAAACAGTCTTCCAGTACCCAAAGGGGTTTACAAGAAAGATGGGGAGAGACTTTTTACAAGGGCATGTAGTGACAGAACAAGGGGTAGTGGCTTTAAACAGAAAGAGGGCAGGCTGAGATTAGGTATTAGGAAGAAATTATTCTCTGTGAGGGTGGTGAAACATTGAAACAGGTTGCCCAGAGAAGTTGTGGATGTCCCATTCCTGGAAGTGTTCAAGGCCAGGTTGGATGGGGCTTTGGGCAACCTGGTCTAGTGAAAGGTGTCCCTGCCCATGGGAGAGGGATTGAAAGTAGATGATCTTTAACCTGAACCTTTCTGTGATTCTGTGATCCTGTCTGTCTGTCTCTGCCAGCTATTCACGGAATCAGCAAAATGGTTTTTTGAATGTTTTGTGACCATCAAAACACATGTGTTGTATTGTCCCCTTTTGTGAAAAGGCTTCTACAAGAATCAAAAACCATTAAAATCTCTCTCAGGTGCACACATTTTTTTCAGACCAATAGAAAAGAATGCACGACACAGTGTTGAGGGGTATCTTTTTAAACTGCAAACCCAAACTTTATGTAGTATTGTACAAACATTGCCATTAAGTGAAAGAATACATCTGTATGTTATGATACAATTTTATTGGTGGGTGTTAACATGAAGTTTCAGCCTTCTTTATTGGATTAATATGTGGGATTATGTGCAACACATGTAGTAATCAGTGGGGTTTTTAAAATTCATCACATTATTCTTGTTTAGTTAAACAGTCACAGGTTTCCTAGCTAATTGTGAATATCTTCTTTTTAAGGCAAGAATTTTAGACAGTGGGGGCTGCCTTATGCTGTTGTAATAACTCTTTGAGCCCTCTTCGCTGCTTTGCACTGAAGCCCAGGGGGCAGCTCAGGATCTCAGAGGGCTTTGTTCCCTAACACCAACTGCCCAAGAAGCCAGTGCAATGCCAGTGCTGGAGAGGTTGTTGATAAACTGTGCTGGAGATGCACTACTCACTAAATGCTGCGTAAACCAGCATTGGCTGTTGTTGATCATAGGCTCATAGAGTGATTAGAAGGGATCACTGAAGGTCATCTAGTTCAATTTCCCTGCTCAAGCAGGGTTCCCCAGAGCACATCACTCAGGATTGTGTCCACAAGGCTTTTGAATATCTCCAGCGAAGGAGACTCCACAATCTTTCTGGGCAGCCTGTTCCAGTGCTCTGTCACCCTCAGAGTAAAGACATTTTTCCTTATGTTCAGGTGGAACTTCCTGTGCATCAGTTTCTGCCATTGCCTCTTGTCCTATCACTTGGCACCACCAAGAAGAGCCTGGCTCCATCCTCTGGACACCCTCCCTTCAGATACTGATAGACATTGAAGAGGTCCCCTCTCAGTCTCCCTTTCTCCAGACTATATAGGCCCAACTTCCTCAGCCTTTCCTCATAACTGAGGTGTTCCAGTCCCCTCATCATCTTTGTATCCCTTCACTGGACCCACTCCAGGAACTCCATGTCTCTCTTGCACTGAGGAGCCCAGAACTGGACAGAAAATTCCAGATGTGGCCTCACTAGAGTTGAGTAGAGGGGCAGGATCGCCTACTTGACCTACTGGCCACACTCTTCCTATCACCCCAGAATACCTTTGGCCTTCTTGGCCCCAAGTGCACACTGCTGGCTCATGGACACTTCGCTGTCTACCAGGACCCCCAGATCCTTCTCTGCAGAGCTGCTTCCCAGCAGGTCGGCCCCCATCCTGTACTGGTGCCTGGGGTCATTCCTCCCCAGGTGCAGGACCTGCATTTGCCTTTGTTGAGTTTCAGATGATTCCTCTCTGCCCATCTCTCCAACTTGTCAAGGTCCTGAAGAGCTGCACAGCTCTCTGGGACATTGGCTGCTCCTCCCGGCTTTGTGCCATCAGTGAACTTGCTGAGGAGGCATCTGCCCCTTCATCCAAGTTATTGATGAATAATTTAGACAATACTGGACCCAGTATCGACCCTTGGGGAACATCATGAGCTACAGGCCTCCAACTAGACCCTGTGTCACTGACCACAACCTTCTGAGAGCCGCTGTTCAGACAGTTCTCGTTCTACCTCACTGTCCACTCATCCAGACCTGATGTTCAGCTAAATATCCCAAACACCTGCTGCTCTCACAAGTGGGAGAGATGCAGAGGACTCAGTGGGGCTCAGTGGTCCTCCCACTGCCCACTAGTTCCATGTCCCTTCCATTCTCCTGGTGCCTTGGATGGGGGAAGGCCTCCCCAGAACCCCTTTATACCCCATCTCAGGTTATTTTTAAATTTCTAGTATTTTCTCTTTCATCTCTTGCAAAAGGGCCAAAAGCCAGCTTTGGCTGGGGATGCCTCAGTGTTGGTATTTGCAGATCCCATGTGGCTTTACATCTGCTTCTTCCTTCACCAGAGCCATCTATTGAGGTCAGTTCCTGGTACTTCATATCCTGGGCACTGGTCAGTAACTACCACTGACTCAGATGAGCTCAGAAGTATTTTCTTGTTGCTGACACTTTGTCTTTCCTCCCTGCGTCTTGCTTGTGAAAGTCTTTCCCTTCTCCAACATCTTCTGTGTCCTACTCCTGGTGCATGCATGTGTTGTAGGGCTCTGGTAAGGTGAAGTGGAGAGAGAGAAAAAAAGGAAATTTGGAGGAAGGAGTGGATTTTAGTGAGAGTTACAAGGAAATTGGAGACACTGGTGTTGTGTCTCTTCCTGCAGGATAAGGCTGCACAGGTGAGTAGGAATCAGATGGAGACAGGCACTGCTTTGTCCTCCTTCCTGTAATGTTTTGCTGGGAGCAGCTGGAGAAGCATCGTGTGCAGGCTAGCAGAGGGACCAGATACCGAGGCTAAGGGACACGAGGCCGAGCTGGCCAGGCAGCTCTGGGGGCCAGCCCGCAGCCCTGCACGGCTGCTGCCCCTCATCACCACAGCACGGACCACGGCTGCCTCGCCCCGAATCTGGGCAGAGATGTGGGTGACCACGCATGTGTCTCTGTGGCTATGAATAAAACTTCAGCTGTGTGTCATTTAGAAAGACAATTTTAGCTAGCCAGCACGTCACTGAGGTGCCCCAGCACCCTCGGAGGGCAGCTCCTGTGCCCCTTTTCGTGGGCAAACCAGGTGTGTAATGTCTTTTTTTCTGCCGGAGGTTGGGATGCAGGAGGAAGAGGAAGAGAGGCGCGCTTTCTTACAGGGACAGGGTTACGAGAGAGTCGGCGATGGGACCAGCCCCCGGTGCAGCCAGCTTCAGCAAGCCCGCGGTGTTTGGGTTGTCCGGGCGCCCGTGATGGCTCCAATGTGCGCGCAGTATGACAGATGACCTATTGAAATAATTTCGGAGCAGTGCTGGGGTTGCCAGGACAACCAGTGCTCCCTGGGCCGGCGCCTGGCCATGTGACGGCCGCCTTGACGTCAGCTGGAGGCTGAGCCTGCGGTCCCGGCCGCGCAGTCAAAGCCGTGTGAGAACCCGGTGGATGCTGGAGTCATCCCCGCCACCGCCGCCGCCGCTGCTGCTGAATCTCAGGGGCTGCCAGAGCATGGACTATTAAAAACTTGCATTTCTGCGCTGTGAGGTAACCATTTGCTTTATGTTCTCATCAGGTTTGGATTATTTTCCTTTTAAAAAATAGAATAGAAAGCAGCTTGTATCAGTGACTGATATTTTTTTTCACTTGTTTGTTTTGGCTGGAAGTTTGCCGTGATGAACAAGCCCAGCACTATCAGATAAATGCAAAGCAGCTTCCAGTTGCTAATTCTGTGTGCAGACGGCAAAACGGAGTTAAATATAGATTAATGATCCATGAAAGGAGAATAAAATGATATCGTTCTCATTTGACACTTTAGGAATATAAATGAACGTGAGTAATCCTAGGCTAACGCATTCGGGAGTTAAAAGAAATGGTGTTTAGGCATTGTGTTTGTATACCTCTGTTGGAATTTGTAGTTTCTTAATGCTGCCCGATTCAGGCGGGTTTGTACCCAATGTGTCCAGTGAGGGGGGAGCCAGCAGTCAATGCAGCCAGGAACAGCTTAAAATCCAACTCTCAAAGTTCGAGTATTTAAATCATCTTTGTTCACGCGGAGTCCCTGCACCCTGCGCGCTCCCTGGGCTTTCTGCCCCTCTCCTGGGGCACGCGGCACTCTTGACTGTGTAGTGTTTACTGAGGAAAGAATCAAAACCTTCCTGAAAAATTATCTGAAATATGCCAAGGGAGCAGCATTGCTGTAACACAGGCTTTTACCCTTTTTCTCACAGGCACACACGCAGGGCTTGTTTTTTCTCTCTTTTTTTTTTTTTTTCTTTTGTGCATTGAGAGCAGTTAGAATAGCTAAAAAAAGAACTGCAGAATGAGCAGCATGATTTTTCAATCACCACAGTGATTGAAAAATGAAATGCTATTTGGGTCTTTTTGTAAAAACAAGAGGGAGTTTGAGTCTGTTTCTGTATTGCACTTACTCTGAGGTGGCTGTTGTGGGGAAGGAGATCTCCAAGCTCCTGAAGTTTAGTGCCACAGGCTGAGTTTGTTTGTGTGGGAACATACAGATTTGTTTTAAGAACAGATTACAGCTGAAGCATCGGGTGCGTTGTTTCCTGGAAAAGTATGTTAGATCTTTCTTATCTTCTCTAATTATATACTCCTGTTCCCTTCCTCCCAAAGTTCAAAGGGTTTATCGATAATGGTAATGATTCTCTAAAGCAGCTGCTGGTCTAAAATGATGTGGAGCTACAAAACAATGTAAGACACAGAGCAGTAAAAGATTAAAAAATCTATTAAAATCATCCTAATATTGTCAAATGCAGCATAAGTAATTGTTTTAGAAAGAGAGCCAAGACAGGGATTAAAGCTGAAGGCACTTCTCTAAGGAAGTTATAGCTTAATGCTCTGGATTTCACTGCATTTGGCATTCTTAGCAGAGAACAAGGAGAAATGCATCTGAAACGTCTAAACCATTTCATTTGGTGTTATCTCATCAGTTCTTTTCAGTTCAACTCTCGTACCTAAAACATCATTGTTGGGGGGGCTGAAATATTTCAAACTGTCTTTATTAAGTTCTTCACCTGATGCCACTTCACCAGTGCAGGAGGAATCTTACCTGGTTCCTCATAGGTGAGTTTAACCAAGGTTTCCAGGAGCCTCGCAGCATTGGTGGAGGTGTTGGCACCCCATGAGCAGGCTTCCCACGGAGAGGGGGTGGGCTCTCAGTGTCCTTGCCCAAGTGACCCACCTGGGCTGGGCTGGGCTGGGCACGGCTGCTCTCCAGCTGCTGTGGGGAGCTGTGTTTCAGCCCGTGGCAGTCCATCCCCCTCCATCTGCATGTGAGTTCCCCAGACTGTGGAGGTGGGGCAGGAGGGGAGGACAGGGGGAGGTGGTTGATACAACCCACCACTCTCTGAGGTCTGCTTGTTCACCAGCTTATACTGCTGGGGTAAGTCTGCAGAGGGACCGAGGCATGGAGTATGGGCACAGATTTGAGCTGAGTGGCACCTGCTGATCAAGAGAAGTCATTCACCCTCATGTCTGCAGGATTTGACTCCATGTGTAGCTGCTATCACCTCCCGGGTTTGACTTGAGTGATGATGCTTAGTGTGGGCTGCAGCTTATGTCACTTGTTTAGGCTTGAATACAGTGTCCTGTAGCATTTGATGCCTTGAAAACATCTGCAAGGGAAAAAATAATTGATGCAACTTCTGCTCAAGAGCTATTCGTTAGAAATACTTTAAAAGTAGGTTCCTCATCTCCAGATAGAATGGACATATCTTTCTTTAGTGTTACTGAGGAAGTCTTGAAAAGGCTCTTACTTGACCTTAGAGAAGAGGATGATAAACTGCTTCGCATTTTAGCAGAAGGGTCCTGGACATGCTGTGGCAAGAGGCAATGTTATAGGGCAAGCTGGTCAGTGCTGCTGAGGTTGCACAGGGATGCGTCATACTTGGCAGAGTGACAGCTCTGTCCCCTCTCGATGAGTCTTTGGGGGCTTTGGGCATCCCATCCCCAGGTTCCACTCATTTTGCCCCAGAGATGGGAATGAATTGCAGGTGGGCAGCTCATAGGCAGCACCAGAGTCTGCAACTGGAGACACAGGTCCCTGCTCAGGAGAGCAGGGAATGGTGTGTGAGAGTCATCCTTGGGCTATGTGCCTCTGCTTGATGATTTCATGCTCTCATTTTCACTGGTCAGCTCTATACCAAACCCTTTGGACAAGCAGTCGGGTTTACCGTGGCAGTGTGTGAAGTTGCCAGGCAATGTAATGCTAAGCATCCCCCCATCTCTGCCCTGCAGCGCTTCCACCCACCATGAGGAGAGAACAGCCTGTAGGTTCCTTCCCACCAGTGAGAGGGGAAGGTGCTGCAGCCCATCCTTCACCTTCTGCCCAGCACCACAACTGTGATGCTGCCAGCTTACTTGGAATCCTCTGACATAAAGAGAAAAAGCATGAGATGCACGTGGGCTTGGCAACATTTCACCTTCTTCCAGGGAGTCTAGACTGACCTTCCTACTTCCCATCAGCCTTCATGCCATTTGCAGATGTCACCCCCTTTGCACATACATGAGGAAGGGATGATGTCTTCCTGCAGTCTCCTTGTCCATGATGAAAGGTGATCAGACTGGCAATTCCTGAGGAATTGGAGCACTTCACCTTAGGAAAGACCTTGGCTAAAGTCACGTCTGAGATCTCCTCAAGTCACTTCTCACACAACTGGATACAGCAGGGAAATCAAAGACAGATGTGAGCTGTTGATGCCTCTAGCCTCATAATAATAACAACACACTCAAGCCTTTAGTGTGCTCTACCTTGATCTGGTTGAGTTGATGGGCAATGACAATCTAAATTTAGGCCAGAATCATCATAAAATCTAAAAAGCCCTTGCAATGCAGAACACTACTCCTTGAATTTTTTTCAAACAGAGCACAATTCCTGCTGTCTTTTTAAAGGTCCTAGCTCCTGCTCAGGCAATACTCATGGGGGGAATAAAATCCTCTGTACAGGGTGGCAGTTGTCAGTAAGAACTGATGTTTCAGTATGGAGTTTCAGGATCTTAAATTACTTACTGCAGAAGTTGGTTCCCATTCTGCTAAAAATCATTACATTGTGCTAATTTAATGTCTGCGTCAACATTAGGAACAACTGCTTTAAATGATAGCTGAGCTGCAGTAGAGATTTGGCATTTTAGCCAACAGTTGCTTTTCCAATTAAACACAGATGCCATGCATAGGGTACTCTGAGTGCAAAATAAAAGTTGACCTGACTGTTGGTTCCAAGCTAAAGCAACAAAAATCCTAACTCTGGAATGTTTTTTGTAGTCATATTTTAGAAATAATCTTCTATGGTGAGCCAAAATCTGTGCAGACAGTTATAGTCAGATAACAGTTTAAAAAATAGACCATGTTTTGGCTGTACTTTTGCTGCTGTTAAATTTATCTTCTTAAATAGCAGGGAGTATGAGTAGAGGGTTGAGAAACAGTAATTTTGTAATTATTTTATATGGACTGAATTATTCTGTCATCAAATTTGCATTTCAGACAGCATTACAGTATGAAAATATAATTAGAAACTGTAATTCAGGAATCGCTGAATGTGATATTTCCCAGAGGGAGCACTGTGAAGAAGCTGCCCTTACTACAACTTTAGCAAGTGTTGAAATCCTATAGGTGGAAAATGTGAAGGCTGAGTTGTAAAGTTCCTCTCCCTTCTGTGGTCTTCACACACTGTCAACTTTCTGCTGAACTTCATTTTTTCATAAGATTCATTTCCACAGAACCATCTAATCATTATGAGCTGAAGCGCTCAGATCCTGTTCTGCTGAATTTCAGTCTGGCTGTGCTGATAGCTGCTGAATTTCTTTCAGCCACAAAATGACACTGAGATAATGTAAGGATCTGATTTACATGCAGAAAAACCAAGAAGCTTGTCGTTTGGTCTGAAATGCTGGTTTCAATTTGCCCAGAACCTGAAATTCCCGGCCACGCCTCCTTTCACAGAAGATAGCTGAGGATGGGTCTTGGTTTAGCGCTGTTTATCTTCTTTCGTAGTTCAGTATTTTTCGCAGTACATGTTCACAGTGTTGTGCAAAGTTTTAGCTGTATAAAACTCACTGATGTCAATCCTTATGGTTTTTATTCTTGTGACAATCTATGGCTTGTCATAGACATACTAGCTGGAAACAAACATATCGTGTGGTTTTTAGCTGGACTTATGTTGATAAATCCCATGCACTTTTGTTTGAGACATGCACTTCTTAGGAGAGCATCATCCACGGCCAGTGTTTCCCGCCACCTTGTTGGGGCATTGGTCAGGTCCCTATGTGAAACCAAGCCTGTGATGCACAAAGCAAAGACAGCACTGGGAGGAGGCAGAAGCTGAATGTGGGGCACGCTTGATGCTTCGATGTCCCCATACATCTGTCACAGTCCTGCTGAGTGACAGTCACAGTGCTGCTCCAGAGGAAATGTCAGGACAGGAAAAGAAGTGTGGACCTGTCACCCCAAGGATAGCATGGGTAAATGGGCTGGCTGGTGACATGGTTCCTAGTGACCCAGGGACACTGTCACCCCCCGAGTGCTCTGAGGAACAAGACCATTTTCCTTTGGCTGCCCAGGGCTGCCTTCCTGCACCCAATTGCACCCAGCCCTGTCATTTTGCCTGGATGCTGGGGAAGATGTTTGTCCCATCGCTCACATTTTGGATGATGCACATCCTGCCACCTGTGTCTGGCATTTGCAATGTGAGCATACGGCAGAAGCTTCACGGTGTCACTGCAGATGACCATTTCTGATAGGCAGGGTGCAGTAAGCCAGGCTGGTTTTTTAGGGACAGCTTGGGGTGCAAGTGCTGGTTTACAGGTGGGACATGAACAGTTCCTGAACATCACAACTGCATTTTTGTACATTTACTTAGAAACTGCAAAGGAGCAGGAGGCAGCATTTCAACTGACTGTGTCTGCACATGGGAGCTGAAAGTCTTTGAGACAGGTTTAAACCTGCCACATTTGTCACAAAGCCTCTTAGATGTGTGCTGAATTTCATTGTCAAGAGAATGGGGCTTTGGAAGCAGGCCAGAGGCAGGCTGTCCAGCCACGGGGGCATGGTGGACCAGGAGGGGTGGGACAAGGTGGGAAGGAGAGCCCTTGGCAGGACTGTCTGAGCGTGTGCTAGCAGGATGTGGCCAGGACAGGCTGCTGTCGTTACTCCTGCACTGCTGCATCTGCCCATGCAGAGACCTCTGTCAGTGCTGCCTCACGTCCCTGGGCATCTGCAGAACAGGCTAGACAAGACTTTTGTGAAACAGAGCTGTCTGAAGGAGTCGGGAGAGTGAAATACTCTTCCTGTATTAGCAGTGATATTGTTCAACTGCCGTGTGATGTAGCTGTGGCTAACAGAGCTGTCTCTCTTCTGGGCGCTGGGTTCAAAGCAGGGCTGGAGGAACACTGCACAGTCAACCCTTGTGCAGTACCTGCTACTGGATGACAGTAGTTTCATGACTATTCTACTATTATAAATAGAAGAGATCAGCTTTTGGAGATACCCAACATTACTTGTGGAGAGGTTTTATTAGACAAGCAGATCAGGTGGTTTACAGGCTATCACCTGAGAGAAGACAAGTTGAAGCTGAAGAAGGTCAAAGTTGGCTTCTTTCCTTACCAAATTCCCTCGCTCCTAGAGCAGCCTGATTTCCTGATTATGTCTCACGATATTTCTGCATCTTCTCCAGGACTGCAAAAACACAATGGATATAGCTGATATGAAGTGTCTAACTTCAGCTGAATAATGCTCAAAGAGACTTCATGAAGCAGTTCAGACCTGACAACCTTTAACTCTAAAGAAAATATTCTGCTCATGTTGTGCACGCAAATCCAAGATACCAGGGGACACGAGCACAAAGCTGTTGATTATTTCCACAACTGCTGTGTGCTTCCTATAACAACAGTATTCTTTTGTGCAGAATGGCGGCATGATTGCAAGTCCTCTTTAGCTTTACCATCTTCGCAAGCCCAGGTCCAATTAGAGCAATTACATCGTAGCAGAAGCACTGTCTGTTGTCCTCTGGACCTGTCTGTCAAGTGTCCTATTCATCGCTGTTTATCTTGTGTGAGGCTTTTCATGTAAAGTCGTTCTGACCCTACTGAAATAGTCCCACCAGAAGGGTAGCCTGCATTTTTATTTCACAGGCTGATGTGGATGAGAAGAGTGTAAAGTTGTGGCTGGCCAAGGATACATCTTTCAGTCTAACCATGATCTCCTCTCACTTGAGTATTATTGCTGATTTGACACAGCACACAGCTTTCATGTTCAATTATTTCACTTCACCCTTCATTTTCAATTACTTTACTGCTAAAAATTGAGAACATTATCAGAATTCACAGTTCTTCCTTGCTATTTTGGAGGGTTTCCTTAATCAAAATCCCCAACGTGAATTGCAGGGCATGTAATTTTTGATGGCATATGATATTAAACCACTTACAGCTCTGAGGTCTGTGAGGACTCTCTGGTCTCTGAGTTACTGAAGAGTTGATGGGTAGAGGGAGCTTCTGCAGAAAGACCCTCTGTTTTGCTTTGCCTCTCCTGACAGGGCCTGATGAAGGAGCTGACTCCTGCTAAGGAAGTCCCCCTTGTCACCACTAAGGTAAAAGCTGAAAAGCAGAACTCGGTGAAAGGCAGAAGTGCTGGGATTTGGGAAGGTCAGGGACAATGCAAAGAGGAACTCTTCTCTTTCTGAACAAAAAATAGATATTTATTTTCTCATACTGCTCTCAGAAAGGAAAATCCAGGGAGGAGTGTTTACAGTCCTCTTTATGAAACAAAGAGAATTCTTTTCTGACGATTCAGAAATGAGATTGCCTGTGAGAGAGCAGCCCCTGTCCCTGCTGCTTGCTCCGTGGCATCCATGGGAGTCCTGGCCAACATGCACAGCAGCACTTGGCAGGATAGGATTGCTTTAGGAACTGAAAACATGAGCTCAGACTTTGGTGGTTCTTCCTCCAGTGTCATCAGGGCAGTGGTTCCACCACATTTCTTTCCTATTTTGCCTCTCTTCTGCTAGGTTTTAGCCCAGAAGGGCTGCTTTTGTCAGGAGGAACTGCAGAGCCGTCTGCGGTGGTGGTCCAGCTGTCACGTGTGCCTTCCCTTGGCACAGGATGCTGCAGGCAGGAGAGCCATGCCAGCCCTGACCAGGGCTGCAGAGACCTGGCTGATTTGGCCACACTAGTGGCAAGAGTAAGTGAGAGCTGATGAAACAGCAGTATAACATGCTCCACATCAGCTCCATGGGGGTCTTGGTGAATTTGTTAAAGATGCATTTATACAGCTTAACTGGATCTGCAGCCTTGGCAGACTCAGTTTCTTTTCTTGCAGCGATGGCCTTTTCTCTGAGAACCTGGGGCAGGGTTCTCTGCTGCTGTGCAGGGTCAGACCCCTCCACTCACCATGGACACATAATGCTTGTGATGCTTCAGTTAGAAAAATACAGATCTTTCAGAGTTGACAAAAGGTGACAGAAGCACTAGTAGGGTGACTGCTTGCCTGAGTTTTACTCTTTTTATTAGACGCTGGGACCCTTTCAGAAACCCCTGCCTCAATTCAAAGAATCTGATTAGAAATTGAAGAGTATTTCACTATTAGTTCACCATGTGAACCAGTTATTAGTAGGCTGTGGTGGTGTTGCAAGAGCCTGTAGTAAGACACACCTTTCCTGCATGCTGCTCCCACCATGCTTGTGGATGGCACTCCAAGCGGGGTGTTGGGGAGGCAGCTGGGAGAGAAGGAGTTAAAACAAGCCACAATTACCAGTTTGAGATATTCTCAAAATTAGCAGCTTTTCTTTTGTGTGCTGAATTCCCCATGCTTTTACACTGCTGTTCCCATTTTTCATTTCTTTCCCAAAATAACATTTTTAAGCAGAGAAATTACTTGAGTGGGGGGAAGAGGGGATCTGCAGGCTGAGTGGGACAGCTGTGTGCTCCTGTGTCTGCAACGAGGGGTATTTCAGGCAATTTTGCTTCCTTAGTGGCGAGCCCAGTAATTCCTTACTGACAGCCCTTGGTGGTGCTTCCCAGGGGCAAGCTTCAGGCCGTGTGCTCCTGCTGCCCAGTGTTTTTGTAGCCCAACTTGAAAGGAAGTGTCTTTTGCTGGTGGACGCTCCTTTGAAGGAGAAGGAAAGGATGATTTTGGAAAAATAAGCCCAAAGGAGCCTGACTCCAGGACCAGTGATGCAGGCAGATCCCACTGAGCTGGGATGCAGTTCCAGCCATCAAAGCAACTTGTGTATCCCATCCTTGAATGCTGGCCCAGGAAAGCAGCTGCTCTGGAGGGGCTCCCTGATAGCACCCACCAGGGCTGGCCAGGGACCCTGCTCTCTCATCCCTCACAGTCAGACATGCAGCCAAACACAAACGATGTGAGCTCCAGAAACAGGTGCCAGCAGCCTTCCCCTGGGGCTACAGGGAGGGATGGTAGAAAAGAAGCCCTGAGAGGAATTAAAAATTAAGTGCTCATGGCAGCGGCTTGCTGTCACCACATCTCAGCAGTTCACCTTTGCTGTGGCTGGCTGGCTGCCCAAGCGCTGAGCAGGAGCAGAGAGAGGAGCATCCCATTCTCACTGCCTTCACTGGAGATCAGCCAGCTCTCCTGTGGCCCTGGTGGGTGGATGAGGAGGAACTGCTTNATTCTCAAAATTAGCAGCTTTTCTTTTGTGTGCTGAATTCCCCATGCTTTTACACTGCTGTTCCCATTTTTCATTTCTTTCCCAAAATAACATTTTTAAGCAGAGAAATTACTTGAGTGGGGGGAAGAGGGGATCTGCAGGCTGAGTGGGACAGCTGTGTGCTCCTGTGTCTGCAACGAGGGGTATTTCAGGCAATTTTGCTTCCTTAGTGGCGAGCCCAGTAATTCCTTACTGACAGCCCTTGGTGGTGCTTCCCAGGGGCAAGCTTCAGGCCGTGTGCTCCTGCTGCCCAGTGTTTTTGTAGCCCAACTTGAAAGGAAGTGTCTTTTGCTGGTGGACGCTCCTTTGAAGGAGAAGGAAAGGATGATTTTGGAAAAATAAGCCCAAAGGAGCCTGACTCCAGGACCAGTGATGCAGGCAGATCCCACTGAGCTGGGATGCAGTTCCAGCCATCAAAGCAACTTGTGTATCCCATCCTTGAATGCTGGCCCAGGAAAGCAGCTGCTCTGGAGGGGCTCCCTGATAGCACCCACCAGGGCTGGCCAGGGACCCTGCTCTCTCATCCCTCACAGTCAGACATGCAGCCAAACACAAACGATGTGAGCTCCAGAAACAGGTGCCAGCAGCCTTCCCCTGGGGCTACAGGGAGGGATGGTAGAAAAGAAGCCCTGAGAGGAATTAAAAATTAAGTGCTCATGGCAGCGGCTTGCTGTCACCACATCTCAGCAGTTCACCTTTGCTGTGGCTGGCTGGCTGCCCAAGCGCTGAGCAGGAGCAGAGAGAGGAGCATCCCATTCTCACTGCCTTCACTGGAGATCAGCCAGCTCTCCTGTGGCCCTGGTGGGTGGATGAGGAGGAACTGCTTCACTGCTGCATGCACACAGAACTGACCAGAACAAGCAACATGTGCCTCTGTGGAAATCCCCAGAGTCCTGGTGAAAGGCATCACACCCGGAGGTGGCCAGACCCAAATGAGTCACACACCTCTTGAACAGATGCTGCTGTCCAAGTATGGGGTGCTGAGGAGCTAAACTGACCACACCACAGACCTCCCTGTGGTCTGGAGCCTGGAATAACCCCAGCAACAGGCATGCTTAGTGTAGGTGGAGGCTGAGCCCACAAAGACTGGCATTTGGGGTGCAAGGGTCAAGCCTACCAAGGCTGGTATTTGGAGGTACGAGGGCTGGGCTCCACGGGGACATTTGGCCCTCCTTGGCATCCAGTCCAGCTCCTTAGTGTGCACATGCCCTGAAACCCCTTCAGAGCCCCAGCAAACTCATCCCTGAGCCCAAGGCCCTTTGCAGAGCATGTCCCAAATGATTTGAACTTTGGGTCTAGTTCATAATCCCCTCTTAATATCCCACAGTAGGTAAGCGTTTGCTTCCCCCAAGCCTTGATATTTGTTTTGACATTAACATTCAAGTAGGTGACAAGCTATCCAGTTTCCTGAGATAATGGCTATGTCTGTACTGTGGCCACTGGCTTTGTCCATAATAAATGAAATAGGGGGCAACTCCAGCATCAGAGCTCAGTAGTCAAAATCGCTCCCTCTGTAGAGCAGTCCCTATCCCTCTAGCTCTTAATCAGTTCCTGTCTTCCCAGCTTGTGCCACTGGGCCCGTTCCGGGGGGCAAATGGCACACAGTCACTTTTCAGGAGGGTGCAGAGTTCAGTAGCATGGCCAAGGGAATTCTGTGCCAGTTGGCCCCCATGCTGGAGAATGCACCCAGATGCATTTGCTTCATAGTCACAGGTGATGTGGTAAATGTCATAATGCATAACTGGGTGAGAATCCTTGGGGGGAAAAACAGAGCCTTAAAAATAGAAAAGTGTTTTTTCTGAAGCCCAGGTCTAGGTAGAACTCATGAGCTGCAGGCTCTTGCCATGGCCACCAGCAGGAAATCAGCCCATTGGAGCATGACAAAAAGGCTGGCAGCTCCAGTCCATCAGACAAAGCAGTGGGGTTCTAATAGGACCAACGTGAAGGAAGTGAGGAACATGGCTGGAAGAAAGGACAAGGAAAAACCTTTGGTCGATAGAGAAACCTCTGTCTGTACAGAGGAACATTGTCATGTACACTGCTGACCTGACTCTTTGCAGAATGGGGGTTTGATGCTGATTCCATGTTGTTTCTTGGTACATACTCTTTCCCCTGTGAGGCTCAGCTTTAATCCTTTTCTAGTTTATAATCCATTTATTTTTAAGATGTGAAATTTGCAGAGGTCAGTATCCACTACTGCACCCCTTCTGTTCTACCATTTCTCCAGAATAAGTAAATTGATATTATCTGTATTAGCCTTCTCAGTGAGACACCAACATGGTCCACTCTTTTAATGCTGTCTTATGCCTAATACCTGTTTTCCAAACCCTCCTTTGCCTGAAATGAGCACCATGCACTGCATAGTGCACCCCCCAGCTCCCTGGGGACTGCCCAGCCCCATGTGCAGCACTGCCTTTGCCACACAGCGTTGTCAGGAATTTCACATTTCACTCTGCAAAGAGAGAAGTGATATCCAGATGCTCTCCTTGTAAAACTTCAGGGTTGAAAGAGGTCAAAAGCAAAGGAGAGATCTGAATGCAGTTTTGTCCCAGTACTTCTGGTTTTGTTGAATTCGACCTTTATGCTTTTGACCTTGGAGCATTATGTCAGTAGGGTTTGAGAGAGCTGGGGGAGCATTTGCCTATCTCCTTGCCTGCAGCTTTTCAGGTAGGTCTGATTGTTTTAATTACTTCCTCTGTTAGACATGGAGTGTCTTCCACTTTCCCTGAATTTCCCAGTCAGGTCCAGTCACAGATCACTTAGTGTCAGAGCTGGATGGAAGCCATCACATGGAACTCTGATATTATTTGCAGATTTACATCAAAGTCCTGCAGAGCGTGAGGATACTGGCTGAAAACTTTTGAACAGTGGGGTTTAACACAGCAGGATCCCAGCTTTTAGTAAACCAGGACTTGGGCATGGCTATGTGAAAGCGTAAAGTTTTCCCTTTTCACTTGCAAACAGGAGTTCTCTGCTTGTATTGCTCCAAATAGTACAGGGGATTTGGGAAGACTAGAGTTAAGACAGTTTTTCAGAGTCATTGAATATTTTTTAATCATTATTAGCCTTGAGCAACGGGCTCCCAGTGAAGTCACGGATACGTATAATTAAAGATCTGTCTTGCACAGCCTGCTGTGCATTTATAGCTCTGCGACTGCTCTCAGTAGTGAAACAGAAATATGTCTTTCAAAGGAAAGCTCAACAACAGGAAATATTTCTTTCAAAAATGTGAACACAACTGTTTCTTCCAAGAATCGTCAGATAAAGGCAAAGACTTTCTTAAATTTCTCGTTCCACTAAGCACCTGGCTCTAATCTAGAGTTCCTTGACTTTGTTCATTTTTTGACTCAAATGGGATCCTATTTTAAGGCATTGTTATTTCATCTGATAATAAAGTCCATTCAACCATTTGTGTGTTTCATCAGTGTTTGCATTTCTTGTTCTGTACCATATTTTGCGTTTTTCTTCACTCTTTCCACTGAAGAATCAGTGTTGTCCAAATTGCCACTGCTCAACTGGACATAACTCCCTATTCCTTGCTATTTAAAGTTGGTTACCTAATTCTGCTGGTGGGTAATTTTGATCAAGATTTCACAGAGTGCTAAAATTGTCTGCTGCACAGACAGTAGAATGACAGGTTTTTCTCACAGCCATTGCAGGGATTTTGATTGCTGCCTCTCAGGTGTCTGGCACAAATGGAAGTGGCACCATTGTGGGACATGCTTGTTACTTCAGGCATTAGCCTTGAAAAGCACTGGGTTACTGCATGCTTTGTCATGTCTTTTTAAGCACACTATTTCTGAAACTGCTCCTCCTCCAATCAACAAGAGACGCCATTAAATTGTATAAACATATTAAGAAAAATAAGAGATTTACTCAAGGAATCTTTATTGCATTTCATTATAAACCACTGAATCTAATATACAAAGAAGATTGCTTTAATTATAAGTGGACAAAAGAAAGATTTACTCTGTATTCCCACTAGGCAACTATCAGCAACATGCACCTTCTTCATCTAATGTGGTTATAACAAGTAATTAGGTTGGGTAGTTCTCCTGGGAACAGCAGTTAGCTGTATTACACAGCCCCCAAGAGACAATGACATCAGGTGGATTTGTTAGGTATTGTGGTATCTGTTCTCAGCTGTTTTTTCTTGCCCTGCGGAAACTCATGAGACAGCCATAATGTGAGCAGAGAGTTCAGATGATGAGCTGTTGATCTCTCCATCTCATCTCCAACCACTGCACTCGGTGCTGCCTTCTGGAAGCTCAGCAGATAGCAGAGAACTCTGGTGGCCCTCTGTGCCTGCAGACTCACACATGGCTAGTTTTTGTTGTGCAAAGTGAAGTGCCTTGGTGCCATTCACTGTTGTTTTGTACTTTATTACTATTTCAAATCCTGAGCAAACAATTTTCAGAGGAGGAAAAGGGAGAGCTCAGTCCAAGGTGGTGTCCTAGAGCAAGAGCTCCCTGCTGCCTGTGTTCATCCCTGTTAGGTGGACATCTGACAACTGAGTGAAGGTCTGATAAGCGGAGGGATTCCTCCATATCTGTCATGAAGCAACATGGTGCCTTCCCACTGTCCCAACCAAGAGACTGCTGGGAATGCCCTGAGGCAGAAGGATGGCTGTCAGGAGGTTTAGATGCCTCCAGCCTCTGATCAAGGATGGCTGTCCGGAGGTTTAGGTGCCTATGGCCTCTGAGTCTGGGTAGGGTCAAGAAGTGCCTGATGAGAGTCTGTTCTGTGCCATCCTCCTGTGAATCTCTGCCAACCCAGGAATCTTGAAAACTGACCCCAGCTAGTCCAGAAACACAGGACCAGCTGTTAAAAAAACCATACAGATGAAAAAAATCCTTTCCTCCCTCTTCTTGTGCATCCATTCAGTCAACACTGTAGTGCAGCTGTCACCCAGTAATTTCTGTGAAGTCTTCACAAGTCTTCAGATGAAAAGAATGGTATTAATAAATTATTGTGTTCCTTAGAGGATACAAAAGGATGACAATAAAGAGGTGAAATTTTGTAGAAAGCTTGAATTACTCAATACTGAATAGAGAGCAGGCATGTGATTCACTTTCGAAGAAAATGCAAAACTTACTATTTCATGATTTGGACAACATAGTCTGCTAATCCTCTTGACTCCAAGGTTAAGCCCAACCAGCTGTGAATTTTATTGAGGTTACTTGTAAATCTTAATTTCAGTTAAATTTTTTGCAATAATGTATTGCTGCTCTCAGTGCTGTCTGATGCTTGAAGTGACAGAGCTGGCCAGCTTTCCTGACCTGTCTGCTGCATCTTGGCACTCATTCCTCTGCTCGTATAAACCTCCCCTCACATTCCTGCCACTCCCCATCACTGACGTGTGGTGGGGGGTGATTACATAGTGCAGAGGAAGACCGAAATATTGCAGACTTGTTTCTTTAACATCACTGCCTTTGGCTCTTCTCGTGGCGATCCTTGATCCTCTGTGCCAGAAAGAGTGCCCGCTGTAAGAAGCATGCTTGTTTTTTCGGATGCTGTTTCCCTTCCAGAAGTCAGGGCAGTAGGGGACCTCCTGACTCCCCCAGTCCACTGCAGGTATCTATGTCATATAGACCCTATTTGTGGATTTTTCAAATTGCATTTTCCCATGACTTTGGCTCATTGTCTTGTGATCTTTGAAGAAGGCTGTTCCACAGACTTCACTGCTCCAGTGGTTTGAGATTTGCTTCTCATTCCCAGCCAAAATTTATTATGGCTAGTTTATACCCATTTGTTCTTTTGCCAGCATTGTCCTTCAGTTTAAACAGCTTTTCTCCTTCCCTAGTGTTTACCCCCTCTGATGTATTTATAGACTACAACCATATCCCCTCTTGGCCTTTCTTTAGCGAGGCTAAACAGCCAAGTGCCTCTGGTCTCCTCTGAGAGCACAGGCTTTCCATTCCCTTATTTGGCTTAATAGCCCTGCTCCTCAGCCACTGCAGACCAAAATCCATTTTCCTCAGCATGTTTTCCTGGCCATGTACTACAGTAATCCAGGTGAGCCCTCAGATTTCCAAAACCTACTCATTAATAGCATTGGTATTTCACCCTCCCCGAACTCAAGAGATTGGTCTCAGCAAGTTCATTAGAAAACAATACTTGTCTCCTGCAGATCACATCATGTTGGTATTTTCCTGTTATCTTATGACTATGTAAGTGCTCCAGCTCTTCCTCCTGCTCCATCATTTCTAGTTAAGAGCATCAATTCTTCCTGCTGGTCCCTCAGATACTGCATCTTGCAACAAGGAATTTCATCCCTTTGCACTATTCCAGGGCTGAGATTGTCCCATTCTTCTTGTGTGGTAGTTTGGTGTCCACCTGATGGTGCCTGCCACCTTGGTGTCATTGGTAACTGCACTGCTTTGAGGTTATGCATCGTGGTTATTAATGAAAATGTCCAACTACATCCATCCCGAGACTCAACTTGGAAGAACCCTGCTGTAACCACCTTCCATCTGAGATTTCTCCTTTGATTTCAATTCACGATCCTGAAAGAGGAAACATCTGCCTGACTCTATCCAGCACATCCCCCAGAGGAAAGATTTGCTTTGATTTTACCCAAGTGGTTTTGAACTAGCCTTTCTATATACATCTGTTTATCTATTAGAAATTAATGCTTATCTACTGGTTGGAAAGTCAGTGCAGGCAGACTTCCCACAGGATTTCCATATAAGGTCAGTTCTGCCAAGAAACTTCAGTTCTAACCTCTGACATTTCTACAACTTCAGTCTGAGATGTCTCTTCAGCAGCACTTGCCAATTGTGGTGCTCAAGCTGGGGTGTTAGCAGATGTTTTGCTCTACTTCAGTCTCCCAGTGGGTTACCAAGCCAAATTCATGATTCAAATGACTACACTTATTTTTCGGACTTAGTACACTTTTTTTAATGGGAATTTGGAATGGGGTGAAAATTCTTTTGTGTTCTGGCATGTGTCCCTCATATCTTGGCCTGCAGAGGAATAGCAGAAATGGTATTTGTACCCTTTACTTTCAAAATGTGTGAGACTATAAATATCTTGTAGTCCTAAAACATTCCTGCTTGTTCTTCAATTAAGACTGTGAGACTTCTCCCCCAACATCTCCCTGTGAGTTCTGACAAATATCTGACTGTCTTCTTCTTTGTGCCAAAGACTTAGAGACTTTTGGAGGAGTTGGTGGTGACATCTCACAAACCAAATAACACAGCTATTTCTCTTCTGTGTTCAAATAGACCAACAGAGGAGAAATTACTGAATATGTAGCTGCCCTTTTGATAGCAGGAAAATCAGTCCTTGTCCTCCTTCCCATGAGTTCAGGTTCTGGATATCTCTCAATGTTATCAGCTACTTATTCTGATTATATTGTATAAATGACAACTGAATGAACTGAATGAGAATTAGCTCCTTTAAAAAGTGGAGGAAAAAGAAGAGGAAAGGGCCTCCGGAAATATCAAGTCAGTCTAGTTAAGTTTGTTCCCTGCTTATAATTTAGCTTCTTTTTATGAACATTAGAGCATTCTCTGATCTGAAGAATAAGCTTTCACCTTTTCATATTGAGGGCTGGCTGAAAAGCCTTCACCTAGTGCCTACAACTGAGATGTTGTAAAGTCAAGGACCAGATTGTGACACTCCAGACTTCATCTTACTTGTTTGGTGGACCAGTTATCCTGGATGCAGCTCAAGGAATACATGATTTGAGGATTTGTCTGCTGAGCAAACAGGTAGAAAAGGCTTTATTTTCTCATGAGGTTTCATTTTCCAGCTATTTTTGCTAAAATCAAGGAACTTCACATCAAGAAGGAATTATGTAACTCAGTCTGACACTCCATGTTGAGCAAACTGAAGCTGTGTTCTGCTCAAGAAATTTTGTGAAACTAGCCTCCCATATTTCTGTTTCTGCCTGACACCAACCCATAAATTTGGAATTTGCTCGCTCACTCTCTAGATTCCAGAGCTGGTATTGACTAGATTTCTATAGCTTGTATAGAGACAGTGATGGTTAGGTTTCTGAATCTGGAGTTTTCTGTAGGTAAGTAATGTGGAGAGTTTGATATTAAAACAATCCTCTCCTGAGCTGTTGTCAAAGCATGTTTAAAGCTTTGTTAAAGGTTGATTGTAGATTCAAAGCACTCAGTGTGTACCTGCACACATGCTCTGACCCTTGCTTTGTTCAGGTAAAACTGGGGGCCGTGGCTGTGAGTGCCCAGTGGTGGATCCCTTTCACCACAGAAGCTCCCTGCTGATCTGAACCCACCAAAGGGAACACTTTTGGTGGTCTCTGCCTCCCCTGTCAATACAGGGCACAGACTGAAGATGAGCAGAGCCAGACAGCTGGGTCCCCAGTGCATACACAGCTCATGGTATCAGTCAGAGAAGTCCGTGGGGGCTGCAGCCCGCACGCCACCCCACGGGCTAGTGCAGAGTCACAGTGTGCAGCCAGATGCCTGGAGCCAAATTTCTCCCCCCTTTCCTTCCTTCCCATGGCATCATCTCTTGCTGAGAAACTTGAATGTAGGAAGCATCCAAACCAGAACCATAGGCAGGGGAGTGTGCCAGTCTGCAGCTGCTTAGCATCTCAAAAGGAAGACTGAATTCCTTGTATCTGACAATCAAGATGCAGGCAGTCACTTTATTGACAGAATTAGTTCATATTCCAGTCCATCATGTGTACAGATAATGCACTGTGGGATTAAGCTACTGTAGCAATAAATTTCCTAACCTAATTTTAAAAGATAAAAGCTCCAGTGAAGTGAAGCTTCATGGCACAATCCACTCCATTCAATTTCCAGTCCTTCAGAAGAGCAGGTGAGGAAGCCCTCCCTCGGGTTTCTGCTCTGTATCTCTGACCTCCTCCTCCAAAAGCAAATCTTCCAGGGAAGGAAATAGAGCAGCACTAAATCTCCTCTCCCTCTGGCTACCAGCATCTGCTGTCACTCTTCTCAGCTCATGTGAAAGGTCACATGGAGCAGGGCTCTGAGAAGCCCTCCAAGTAAAATAAAGAGGAGTGCTGTCTTGCACCAGCAGACCTGCCTCCCCTTGTCCGCTTCCACTCCTCTTCTGCAGCAGTTCCTGACCACCCTACTCTTCCAATGAGTTTCAGATGTAGCCACAAGCACTGCCAGTCCAGTCCCTGCACCTTTGATCTGGAAACAGGAGTAGCTTCTGCATACTGGTGGCACATGAGGTGCTGATTCCCACTGGCTATTGCAGCTCAGCAGCAGAAGGAGGAGGGAGAGAGCAGCCTGTGGCACAGTGATGCTGGGTACACATCTCAGGCCTCTGTTAATGTTTTGGGGTCAGGGAGGGCTGAATGCACTGGGCATCACACGAGGTCAGATGGTGTCTGAGGATTGCTCAGTACCCACAGGCCTCCTGTGGCAGCAATTGAGGGATAGGTATTGCAGCCAGTAAGGAAACCCCAAGAGCTGAGCATTTTAGGCTGGATGGCAGCTTGCACCTCAGCAATGCAGCTGCTGAACTTGTCCATCTCTGCAGCCTCAGAGATGGGAATGGCTCTATCACAGTGCGGTCAAGCCCCAGGGAACGAGGTGGCTGCGTGTCCATGGGACAGCTGTGCAGAGAGGCAGTCAGGTGCCCCTCAAGGCATCACAAGTCAGAATCAGAGAATAGTTTGGGTTGGGAGGGACCCTTAAAGGTCATTTAGTCCAACCTCCAAGTCTTAACAGGTCATTGATTTCCATTCATGATTGAGCTGCCTTGCACTGCTAGTGAGACCAGAGTTTCTTGGAACTTCACTGAATTAAATTTTCATCTGGCCATGCTGCAAGGATGGCATTGTTAGAAACCACAGGCATGAAGCCCATGTAATGCTGGTGGCAGTAGCTTTATTTCTCTTGGCTACGCTAGGGGAGTTCACAAGCTCCACCAAAGTTCTCTGAGCAACTGTTGACCTCTGAGCAACCTTCAACATTTGAAAAGGCAGCATTTACATTGCAGGCTCCAGCAATGTGCTTGGTATGTGCTAGTTTAACATAATTTTAAGCCATTGATCAGGACAAATAGAAATCCCTGTGTTGCTGTGTTGGCTTCCTTTATGAAGGTCAAAATGTTTGATGCTCCAAACAGTGTGCTAAAAGCATCTGCAATAAGGAGACAGTGGCATCTTGTTCACTTGGAAACTCTCAGGAAAAAATATTCATGGCTTCTATATTACTAAAATCCAGATAAATTAGTGCTCTCTGTGCTGTTTGACGGCTTAGAGTGCAGTTCAAAGGGAAATCACACAAAAAAATGTAACTCATAACCTGCCCATAATTATTGCCTTCACTGAGGACTGCTACAACCTATTTACTTGCACCAGCTTCACAGCTGGCCTCCAGCCAGCAGCTGAGGTTCACCCCAGTTCTAGATGTGAACCTCAGACAAGGTTTACAGGAAGCCTTCAAAAATACCTGTTGGCAGTTTCAGTAGGGTTCAGCAGCACCAGCTCCCCAGGCCTTCCTTTGCCTGCTTATTTTCGTATTGTATTTTACCATCTGCATTTCAAAGAGGAGTGTTTGCAATTTTTTTATGAACCAAGGTTGATATTAGGCACTAAAGTGGACAAATGCTTTTTGCCTTGATTCTTTGGCCAAAATGCACATTGCTTACAAGTTCCCTTTTAAAACAGTTGTCACACAGGTGTATAAAACACTCTGAAAAGCCCTTTTCTTCACTGCTGGCTCTTGCTGCAAGCAGTTCCAGTCATCCTGCACAGCTCCAGGAGCTGCTTATCATCTCTGTGCACAGCACACCCATGTTATCCCCCTCCACCTCTGTCTCAGCTTATCCTCCCTGTCTCTGCTGTGATTTTTATTTTATTGGGCTTTGTTTGATTAATGGCCTTGTTCTTCTCCACTTTATGTGCCTGATGAGCTGCAGTGCCTGGTGGGATGCAAGGTGGAATGGGCTGTGGCCACAGACAGGACAGTTTTGGGAGGCACTGGAGGCAGTAGGCCAGGCAGTAGGGTGTGACAAGGTCAGGTGTTTCTGAGGAATCTGATCAGTCCTGTCAGTCCTCAGCCAAGCCAAGGAGGTCTCCAGGCTCAGCTCTGCAGGATCTTCCAGAAATGCTGCTTGTAGCTGCTGGACATCACTCGGATGTACTCAGTGATCACTTTGCTGATCTGAGGGAGGAAGACAGCTGCATGTTAGGGGAAGATCTGGCCCATTTCCATCATGCTACATTGTCATTTTCCACAAAAGTATTTACCAGCAGTGTCTCCAGCCCCTTGCCAAAAAAAGAACAGTTTTTCTTCCTTCAAATAAGAGTGCATGTAGCATTTGAACTACGTACACATATTTTTGTACTTGGTAGTTTCTCACAATGAATGTGCCACATGGCATAGGATGAAATTGTATTAGAGGAACCAGCACACACATCAAAGCTTTGATTGTAAACTTCCAGCTCAGAGAAGGAGATGAGCAATCTCTATGTTCAATTATAACTGCAGATATTTCCTTTTTCCTAAGCTAGTGTCTGTTACCATGGCCACAACCTTCGGAGTTTTCTGGCTATTTTAAAGTCATTACTAGGAGTGAAATAGCAGATGTTTAATTACATTCTTCTTATTCCATTCACTAGGTACAGCTGATGTTTTAGAAGTCCTCAGTAAAAAATATAAGTCCTTTTTTATTGTTTATCGTTTTCCTAGAGAAAAACAGCAGAAGTTAATTAATATATGCCAATATGCACTTTGTCTACAGCTTCTAAGTAGAGGTGAGGAAAGCAGTTTCTTGACATCTTAAAAGACTGGGTATTAGATTGGTATTCGCAGTAGTCAGAGGGAGGTGAAAACCATGCTGTAGAAAATATACCAGATCTTGTCCTGGTCACTGACAACCCCAAAGGATTGAGAATGTCCTTGGAACGCTCTGATTTTCACCCAAAGGAGCACTGTTAAGCCAGAGCAATGTATCTGCACATCACCAGCAGAGTCCTGCACAGGCCCTGCTGCCCAGGTGTTGTGACTGTCAGCATCCCCACTGTGTGTACAATCCTCTCAGATTTATCAAAACACGAGACCTCACCAGAAACTTTTTCTCCACTACATTGTGGCATTTCTGGTTTGTGAATAGAGACAATAATTATTCAGGAGATTGCTCAGCCAACAGGACTGCAGGGCACATGGTCGCCTGGATCTCTCATGGACTGTTCATAGTATGTTCCTCTTTACTTAGACATTACCACTTGTATTACAGTATAGAAGATTTGTTCATTAAAGCTTCCTGGACTTAGGGTTGCCTAAGTTTAACATTTTGTCTGTGGTGGTGGTGACTCCAGTATGTGATGAAAGCTTTGTCATCTCCCTGTGCACACCCCTCCCCACCAAAGGGAGGGGTTCCTTCTCAGGCCAAAGGAACAACTTGATTATAAGAAAGATCAAGTATGAGGTAGGTCCTGAATCCTACTGAGAGTGGTATGTAACTTGGTTTATCCTTAGAAATGTCACAAGAAGGCAGCCTCTGATGTCTGCCCACTTCCAGGGACAAATGGCTGCTGAGCAGGGACTTTTGGGTGTTTGGCTTGAGCATGTTTGGATAGAGCGACCCTACTTCTCATCCCACTCTTACTTTCAGTGTCTAAACTTATATGGATCTGGTCTCTTGTTGCTCTGTGCCTGAGCTCTTCACCAAAGACTTCCTTGATGTACTGAAGTGTTGGGAAGGTGAATGCCCCAGAGAAGTGAATCATGAGATGTGAATTCATATCTCCATATTCAGGCTGCTCTCCCTTCCCTTCTACAGATAGGTGTTCTAGACCAATGCAGTTGAACACCCTCTTAAGTATTCTTGACTCAGAGCTGGTAGGTATCAGCTTCCTAATGAGTTACATTGTTTACAATGAGTTACATGAGATTTCATTGTTTAGCTGTGGCTCAGCTCCTCTTGGCAATGGAGTTTGCTGTAGCTGGTACTGCTACTAACTTGAAGCCATTAGTATATGAAGACGACCATAATCTCATCAACAATTATGCTGATGAACACTGATTTAAAGTTTTGCAAACCAGAGCAAAGCACAGTGCTGTCTTCCCCTCAAAAGCAGAGCTCACACAATGGAGGAAGATCCAGCATGAGACTGAAACCCCAAATGGAAAGAGAGATGCCAAAAGAGAGAGTTTAGTTCAGGGTTGATGGCTGCAGAAAATCCCACAATAAGAGATGTGTTCAGTGTCCATCAGCTGCTGAGCATCCCTGCTGCTATGTGATGCTTACACAATCTCCACACACAGTTGCTGCTGGGCAGGCAGGAGAAGAGCTGGCCAACGATGGACATGCCTCTCAGCCACTGTGGAGAGAGTGCTGGCTGCCCAACAGTCCCTTCTCCTCTGACATGTGAAGCTTGGCTGTCATGTTCTTGCCTTTATTTTCAGTTATGCAATTATTTTGCTGAGTTGCAATCTCTTGTGTTGCTGTAAAAGCTGCTCTTATCTGTGCAGACTCTGTAATTAAGTATGACCCCTCTCATATCATGCCTACAGTACACTATGCACTGTCCAAAACTCTCAGTTCCTTACACTTTGTCCCATTCACCTGTTTCTCAGAGATGTCAGTGTCATTTCTATGTTGGCAGTGAGTTCAGCAGATAGAAGGTTGAGCTTTGGGCTTTAGGAACTAATTCCTTCTACAAAAGTAATGCTCCAATGCTACAGACTTATCTAAGTATCCCAGCCGTCTAGTCTGTCTGAGTCAGTGTAGGACAGAAAGTCTTCTGCCTACATAGAAGCACAATCACCCTTGAGCAGGAAAGGAGGCAGGAGAGCATCCATTCAGAGGACAGCACATTTTTAGGCAATCCCTCACTTAAGGCATGTTTTTAGTTTGCAGTGATGGAAGAGAAGCAAGTGCCTTGCTTACAACATCTGCTTCACACTCCATGCATGACTGATCACATCTCCTGCTGCAGCAGCTCAGCAGAGCTGCAGTGCCAAGGTCATGTGAAGGTGCAGTGGGTTCTGTGCAAAGCAGCTGTGACAGCTGACCTCAGATCTGTCCCATCTACCAGTTCTGGAGGACCCATTTGGTTCTCTCTTCAGGGCATTCAGTGTGGCATCCACCTCTGCATCCTGCTCCCCACTCTGGGTTGCACTAACCTACATGGTAACCTAACCAGGGGCTGTCTTGTCTTCTCCTCTTGAAGGTGTGTCCATCTAGGTAATGCTATATATATACGCAGATGTTGTATATATAGTTCATACATGTGCATATGCATATATTACATGAAAAGATAAAGGTGAATTTTTAAATTCAAATAGTTGGAAAAGTCGAAATTTGGGTGATCTGTGCTTTTCTTTTCTCTTTTAACTCTTCTAGCATGCATCTCTTTCATATAATAGGAGCACATATATTAGTGCAGTCAGATGTGCCTTTCCATTATGCTTCATTTTTGTGACACCCCTTGGAAAGTATTTGCAGAAATCCAAGAGTGGGGCCTCCTTGTGAGTAAGGAAGATGGCTTTGGAGAGCGGGAATTTACTTACATTTTAAAAACTGCGGACCCCTGAGTCTTTTTTTCAGTGCATCCTCAAGTCGAGAGGGTCTTGCAAATTGGTGGAATCTGCCCAGCATCACACCACAACTCTCCCCACAAGTACTTTGAGTGTACAAGGGGCTTACATGCATTACTGTCCCATAAAGTGTAACTTTGCCCATTTGCTTGAGTATGGTCCTGTCACTATCTTAAGAAGTATCTGGAGAGCTTTCTATTTTGAACAATCCTATCTATATGTCTTTCTCAGAATAAAGAAGATGCATCCTTGTTCCGTGGTGATTACAATGCACCCTCTTTCAGGAGGGTCTCAGTGTGTTTCTAGATCATCTCATCAAGGACCCATCGTTTCTTCTGTGAATGTGCTATTCTAGACATTTTTTAGACAAATTTTAGTTAAATATGCTTCTGTTATCAGCTACCTTTGTAAATGAAAGGGATCAGAATATATAAAAGCTTTAGAGTTCCCAGATGAAGAAGTTGATGTCTCAAATAGCCATTCAATAGATACAAGAATGATCATCTACTGAGATAGACTCCTGCAGGAAAAAAAATCAACAGGATGATGCTTTTTTATTTGAGACTACTTTCAAAGTTCACATACAGAGGCTCCCTTCTTTGAGCATCTCACACGTAGTCTGAAGAAAGAATATCTTAATGATAAACCTTAGCTGTCTGATCTTCCCTGAGCACCCTTGTTTACTTTGGGCCCACTTCAAAGCTGTGCTTAAAAGGTCTGGTATTTATTTAATAAAGAGTAAAACTAGATTCTAGGTGAATACGTAAAATGCTGGGATGTCCATGCTTGTGACCATCCAAGGGGAGCTAGACAGCACATTCTGTGTTTAGTGTAAGGCCTCACATGCTGCTTGGTGCAGATGGCATGCAGAGGTATGTCCCCAAATTTTTGGTAGATGTTTGGACTAGGCAGGCCAGTTCTGCCTTCTGCCTTGGGGCAGAAGGAAATAAATCCCCTGCATGTGTGCACAGATCCACAACTTAAAGTTAAATATGTGCCAGCAGTGCCCTGGCAGCCAGGAGAGCCAAGCTTGTCCGGGGGTGCATCAGGCACAGCAGCACCAGCTGGGCAAGGGAGGGGATTGTCCTGCTCTGCTCTGCACTGGGGCGGCCTCACCTCCAGTGCTGGGGGCAGTTTTGGGTGCCACAAAATAAGAAAGATATCAAGCCATTAAAGAGCACCAAAAGGATGGCAACAAAGGTGGTGAAGGGCCTTGAGGGGAAGGTGTGTGAGGAGCAGATGAGATAATGTGGTCTGTTCAGGCTGGAGAAGAGGAGACTGAGGAGAGACCTCATTGAAGTTACAACTTCCTCGTGAGGAGAAGAGGAGGGGCAGGCACTGATCTCCTCTCTGTGGTTCCCAGTGACAGGACCTGAGGGAATGGAAGTTGTGTCAGGGGAAGTTTAGGTTGGATATCAGAAAAAGTTTCTTCACTCAGAGGGTGGTTGGGCACTGGAACAGCTCCCCGGGGAAGTGGTCACAGCACCAAGCCTGACACAGTTCAAGGAGCATTTGGACAGTGCTCCTGGGCACATGGTGTGACTCCTGGGGACAGTGCTGTGCAGGGCCAGGAGTTGGACTTGATGTTCGTTGTGGGTCCCTTCCTACTCAGCTTATTCTGTGATTCTCTGACTTACACCTCCTAGTTGAGAAAATGATGGCAAAACTGAACATCTGCTTGTCTGCAAGGTGTGTGTTCCCATTCAGGGTTGCCTTCTACCTTTTCTTTGTGCTATATTTCATTGTCATCAGTCAAGAATTAGAGGAGTGATTGCATGTGTGCATGGACGTATGTGCTCATGTAGTGTGAAACAGGTTCTGTCACCAGGACGGTTTAACAGTATAAGAGACTTGTAAGGGAGATGATATATTTTTATTACATGAGTTTACATGCTGTGAAACAGCAGAATGTACCTTTGGCATATACTGTTGAGTGTTGCAGGCTGGCATCTGTATGAAGAGGTCATTAAAGAATTTCTGTCTGAGCTGGAATGAGGTCACACCTGGAAATAAGTTTTTTCCTGAGGTCTCTCACTTGGTTTCAAGTAGACCCCCTCCTTTCCCAGTTCATAATCTGAATTCAGTTGGGTTCCAAGACCCAATAAGTGTCAGGTGAAATCAGGCCTTGCCAAAGCCCCCACGGTCTTCTAAACCGGTGGGTTCCAGATGTATTTGACCAGATATGATACAGATCTTCTAATGCACCATCTGCCTCCTTTAAAATGAAGGTGAAACTGCTCCATGGAGGTTAGTGACAACCTCCTTCCCCACTAGTATCCCCCTCTGCTCCAAATGTGCTAATTACCCTTTTCTGTCACGCTTATAGTGCATTAACAATGATAAATTTACAGGCCACCTGTTTCTCTCCTGTGTTTATCTCAGGGCTGACTGCTTTGTCTGACCTGCTAAGGCACTTGAGAGAGTCCATTTATTTTTACCTCATTAGGTGGTCAAATAAAAGATTTGTTAGGACCCTTCTTCACAAACACAGCTTTGAGGAGTGGTGTTTAACCCATCTCATCCAGTTCTGCAGTATTTAACCTTTTCTGTTCATATCACATGCAAAAGTTGGTGAGGACAGCCAAGCTCTTTGCTAGTGAGAACACCCAAGCTTTGTACTGGTGAGGACACCCACACTCTGCACTGGTGAGGACAGCCAAGCTCTTTGCTGGTGAGGACACCCACACTCTGTGCTGGTGAGGACACCCACACTCTGTGCTGGTGAGGACACCCACACTGTGCTGGTGAGGACACCCACACTCTGTACTGGTGAGGACACCCACACTGTGCTGGTGAGGACACCCACACTCTGTACTGGTGAGGACACCCACACTCTGTACTGGTGAGGACACCCATGCTCTGTACTGGTGAGGACACCCATGCTCTGTGCTGGTGAGGACACCCATGCTCTGTACTGGTGAGGACACCCATGCTCTGTGCTGGTGAGGACACCCACGCTCTGTACTGGTGAGGACACCCATGCTCTGTACTGGTGAGGACACCCACACTGTGCTGGTGAGGACACCCATGCTCTGTACTGGTGAGGACACCCACACTGTGCTGGTGAGGACACCCACGCTCTGTACTGGTGAGGACACCCACACTGTGCTGGTGAGGACACCCACGCTCTGTACTGGTGAGGACACCCACGCTCTGTGCTGGTGAGGACACCCACGCTCTGTACTGGTGAGGACACCCACACTGTGCTGGTGAGGACACCCACGCTCTGTACTGGTGAGGACACCCACGCTCTGTGCTGGTGAGGACACCCACGCTCTGTACTGGTGAGGACACCCACACTGTGCTGGTGAGGACACCCACGCTCTGTACTGGTGAGGACACCCACGCTCTGTGCTGGTGAGGACACCCACGCTCTGTACTGGTGAGGACACCCACACTGTGCTGGTGAGGACACCCACGCTCTGTACTGGTGAGGACACCCACGCTCTGTGCTGGTGAGGACACCCACGCTCTGTACTGGTGAGGACACCCACACTGTGCTGGTGAGGACACCCACGCTCTGTACTGGTGAGGACACCCACACTGTGCTGGTGAGGACACCCACGCTCTGTACTGGTGAGGACACCCACGCTCTGTACTGGTGAGGACACCCACCCTCTGTACTGGTGAGGACACCCACACTGTGCTGGTGAGGACACCCACGCTCTGTACTGGTGAGGATTACCTGTGGTACTCTGCGCAGCACATGCAGCCTCTCAGGAGCACTAATACAGACCTTTAGTCAGAAGACAACCCCATTACTGGATTCCCAGGTGCATAACTAAGCAGTGGGTGGAGAAGGGTACACAAAACTTGTCTAGAAAGACCTTTTCTTTTTCCTGCATAAGGAACAGGAAATATCCAAGTGGTGAGATATGCATTATTTCACAGCAGCTCCCCAACTTTCAACTTCTGTGTTTGAGGTGGCAACAGCTGTTGTGCCAGGACTCCATCAGACCATGTCACTGCCAGCATGTATCCCCAACTCTTGGCCCATACAGGTTTGTTACCACTTGCTGGCCACATGCAGCACTTCTCTGTGGTGAGCCAGCATCACGGGGCATGTCTTGTCCTCCTGGTAGCCAGTAGTCCCTGCTAGAAGTCCTATCATGTCCATGTCCTCAACTCCTTTGGAAGGATCTATAGATATGTGGGCATGAAGACTGCTTCCAGATCTCTGTGAGATAAATCAGGATTTATTCAGGGACTGGAAATTGAGGGCTCAGCATGGGACACCTCTTCCCACATAGCAGTGGTACCCTTGTTTCTGTGCACATATAAAACTCAGACTAGAGCGATCCCATCATTTAAGTGAAGTACATGTAGATGAACTTTGGCCTCCACTGCTTTGACTACAGAAGAAAACAAGGGTCTAAAAATAAGAAAATGTTTGCCTCTTGGAAATCTTCTGAGCAATTAATCTAAGAATTATTGATGTTTCTAATTTTGTCAGAAGAGGGAGGACCATCAGTCACACTCAAAAATACCAGCTCTTTGCTGATAACTCATAAAGTGGAATGGCTTTTTAATGAAGTTGCCAGAAGAAAGGTTTGCTGCCAAAATCAAGGATATTGCTCTATCCCACTCATACTCCTTCATCAAGGAAATTTCCAAGAAAATTCTGGCTTTCTCCCAAAGTTGTTGTGTGGGATTTTTCTTTTTTTCTTTTTTCTTTTTTTTTTTTTTTTAGTGCCCGAAAACCAACTCCAAAGCCAACTTTACTGCCAACCTTTTAAAAGAAGTAATGACAATATATGCTAATAGGAGGTTTCACAAATCAGTATGAGATCACTGAAACCAGTTCCCATCTGATCACACATGAATGAACAATGTGTGGGTTTGAACTGTGTTCATGATATGATAGCTCCATCTTTCATTTAGATTGAGATCAAATGAATACTACCGAGTGCTGGGTGGTAAACTGTTGATAAGTCACTGTTTTATCATCCTGTGGAGACTAAAGTGAAAACATCCTTGTTTTAATGTAACCAAGTGATAGATTTTAAAGCACCTTGCAATGAAAAAGATACTGTTGCTTCACAAATGGCTCCCTTTCCTAGAACATTTATTAAGTGAGCCTCATGGAGTACATCCTTCATTTAATAAAGAAAAAACAAGTGGAAAATCAGAAGTTTTCTATATATATTTGCATAGTTATCAATTTCTTAATCTTTCTTGGAGGATTCCTTTGGTAATTCACAGGAGGATCCCTGTGTTGCTCACTGACTTAAGTGACTTTACAGTGAATTCATTAGAAGATCAAGATCTGAGACGTATTTGGTGGAACACGATGTGCTTTTATTGTTGAATAAGTGATTTGTATGGTTATTTTATAAGACACTTTGCAAACAGTGGGCTGATTCTTCAGTGTCCATCCTGTTTCTAAGCAGTGGAGCTTCACTGGTTTTCATAACATCAGTAGCAGCAGAGAGAATTAGGAAATACTTGATGCATGAAGTGAGAGGAAGCATGGAATGTCTGAGGAGTGGATTGGGACAGAAATTATTGGTGGAGGTGATGTGGAAGGGAGAATTGTCAGTTGAAGATATTTTAAGGGCATCTTAAAAGCTATATGTAGAAAGCAGGAATAGAGAGACATTTAAAATACAAGACCTTTATTTTTATAAAGCATGATACTGAGAATGCCAGAGGTTATTGCTGTAGTAAGAATGGGTCATACGAGGCATACAGAGCAAGAAAAGAAACTGGAACAGATGTCAAAGACAGAACTCTCTATGGGTGAGATTGTGATTACATAAGAGCATATGTCACTGAAAGGATCTGAAATACTGGCCATCAGGTAGCTGGTAAATCTTTCATTAGCCACAGGCAAAATATTTTCATTAGAGTCAGCACCTCCTACTTAAATACATTTCCACTGCTTTCCATGTCTGAAAAGTAATGTTTCCCAGGAAAAGGAATCAGATCATCAAAAAAACTGAATTTCTAGTTGAATATTGGTGATGATTCTGTTCAGAGTTCAGAAACTGCTCTTAAAAACAGCAGTACTGGTACTCTACCATTAATGCAAAAGGAGCAAGGCAAATCATGGTAGATGAAATGGTAATAGTTTTCTATTAGTTAGATACCAAATACATCTTTGCTACTTATTTCTTTTGGATGATTTAACTAGAGAGAGACACAGAGATTAAGCCATAGATGGTCTTCTTCCAAGGTTTCCAAACCCTGCTGCTTCAGACATGATATATTTCATTGTTAGGATATTGTTTTGAAGGTACATGGCATCAAAAATGCCAGTGCTAATTGTAGAAATGAAAAAGCAAGGCAAATCATGGTAGATGAAATGGTAATAGTTTTCTATTAGTTAGATACCAAATACATCTTTGCTACTTATTTCTTTTGGATGATTTAACTAGAGAGAGACACAGAGATTAAGCCATAGATGGTCTTCTTCCAAGGTTTCCAAACCCTGCTGCTTCAGACATGATATATTTCATTGTTAGGATATTGTTTTGAAGGTACATGGCATCAAAAATGCCAGTGCTAATTGTAGAAATGGACATGTATAGGAAATGCAGAAAAAATTAAGAGAAATTATATGACATAGACTTTTTCAAAGAATAGGAAAAGTAAGAAAGATTGTGTTTACTTTAGGGAGCTAAGGGATAGTAGTGAAAAGTAAGAGGTAAGGGAAAAAGATAAATAAAATATAAGAAAAGACAAAGTTTTATATGCTAACACAATAAGTAAAAGTCCTAGAAAATTAAAAATGGGGAAAGGCACTAAAACTCACATACAAGAAATCTCAGAGAAGCTGACGTCTTGAGAACAGCAAAGAGGCAAAAGTAAACTGGCCTAAAAATGTAACAGGATCAGCTTTTCTGTTTATTTACAGTCACTAGGAAGTGGTGAATAGTGACATTTTATTCCATGTTGGATAAACTCTGGTTTTCCTAAAGTTAAACTTTGGAAAAAAGCTTTCTGGTTCTGCCACTTCTACTTTTCTACAACAGTAATACAAATTGTTTGTTGTTCACATGAGAAAAAACAGTTTGTTTGTTTGAAGACAATTATCTGATGGACTTTGTTTACTTCCTCAGAGGATGTTAGTAGTGAAGGAAGAAGTTCTGTTAACCCTTTCTTTTGTGAAGGAGTTAATCTTAGTTGAATTTACCAAAAATTTTCAGCGATGGCAGAAAAGTTTTTGATCTAGTAATTGATATTTTTCTGTCTATATCTTTTGTCCTGGGTTTTATACAGTATTTCTCATTGCAATTTATGCAATGCTATTAACTTGTAAAAATTTTTCGTTGAATTCATGCAAACAATTTTTTACTACACTCTGTATAATGACTATATGATACATGGAATTTCAAAGGTTCCTTTGTAAACCAGTACTGTCTATATGAGTGTCTACTACCTACACTTAATATTGAGAACTGCCAGGGTTTTGTTTATTGATAACGAGCAATAGTAAGAACATCAAGATTATACAAGCATTTGTTTACACGTGTGTGAGGGACAGACAGAGAAGCACAGCAAATTATTTTTGCACTTAATTTGTCAAATGTTTTTCTATGCCTCTTAAGGGAGTTTGCTTACCGACCTTTACCATGTTGTTCAAACTGCCAAATTCATTCCTGTTGAGTAATTTCTAAAATCAGGCAGCACACTGTGTTATGCATGAAATAGCAGTTGGGTAAGACACGGGTCTGTGTTTTTCACAGCGGGCTGTCAGGACTCGATGTCGTTCTGACTTTCAAAGTGAATACAAATCAAAATCTTCTTCCAGTAACTTTACAGATTATATCCAAGCTAAGTTTTTTCAGGTTTGTACACAAATGGTGCTCAGAGGGAACAGAATCTCCACATTAAATGCCTGTTGTACACCCCCAGATCCAGCCCTCCCAGGTCAGCTGTCCATGTAGAGTGTGGAGAAGGAGCTACTATAAGGTGGCTTAAGTAATCATCAGATTGTTAGGGAAAAGAGGAGATACCGTCATCATCCATGGTAACCACATCCTTGTCCATGGAAACTTTTCAGGGGGCACAGCAAAGCACCTGAACTGGGGTTCATGGCTGAGCTTTGCAAACTGACTGTATTGCTGGACCAGCTTTGAGGCAATTATCTGGTTTTCCTGTACCTTATCTGCAGCATGAAGATTGTATGTGAAGACAGAGAAGAGGTCTTAGGAAAAAACAGCAAGGACATTGTCTTAAAACAAAACTAAAATATTACTTTCATTCATTTGTGCTAAAATCCTTCATGTCAACATATCTTCTCGAATAGAATTCATATTATGACTCATCTGGATGAAGTTAACTTTTGAAATAAAATATATTTATTTTACTGTTTAAGTTCAAAAACAGGCATTTATCATGGAGCAAATATTTTATTTAAATTATCAATTTAAAACCTTTGTGAAATGGAAGTAGCTTACTGCGCTGCAATTTGGGAATTATGAGTTCCTTTCAAATGTAGGAGCTGTAGGCTGTGCCATATGTCACTGGGAGGATGTTTTCTCATATATTCACAGGAAAATCTTGGATTTGAATGATGAATTCCGTGAACTTGGCAATAGAGCATGAGGAATAAAGTAGAAATGGCTAGCCTCAAACTCCCCTAGACAAGCAGGAGCTAGAAACTTGCCATATGTCACTGACTTCCATGAGCAATGCTGAACAGTAGAATATCACCCAGTCTTGCAGCATTAAATAATGCCCTAAGTCATTAATACAAAGCAGATGGCTTTGTTGTTGATTAGAGCTGGTTAGAATCTGAATTTCCCATTCTAAAGGAAATTTTGACATTTGTATTTATTTTCACTGCCTATTGGAACAAAACATGAAAATTTCCCAGTGGGATGGATATTAAAAATTATCTGGAAACACCAAGTTATTTCACTTCATTGGCATTGAATTGTTTTCTCAATAATACCAAACCAGTGTAATTCTAATATTAATCAAATATAAATACCAAAACAAAATTAATAAACATATAAGGTAACATTGAAACTTTTTTGCCATGTTAAAAGGAAAAGATGAAATTGAAATTATAAATTCTGACATTTTTACAGAATTTGTTTTCTTGAATGTGACAAAACATTTTGATTTCAGCTAAGCTGCATTACCTAATGGAAATGGGTTCTGCTGAAAATATGTTCACCCAGTGCTTTTTGTCCAGGGCCAGTAATGTACAGGATCATCTTGCAAGTTCAAGGATGTAAAAATTCTGAGAAATAAGACATGCACAAAGAGAAAATTAACACAGTATCTGCAGTTTAGGAACATCTTTGAAGTCTGCTTTAAAAATTCCTACAACTCCCACGAAATTAATTTAGTCATCTAGATCTCTCTTACATTAGGTCTCTTTTGTTCGGGCACACTCGAGAGTGCTGAGTGCTGGACAAATCATCCCTGGAATTGACCTTCATAATTATGGACTTGTTAACTGTGATGTTATCTTAGTGCATCTTGTTTCCATCTCCTTAGCAAAATTCTGGTCCTGACTGCCAGAACCTCCCACTCCCAACCTCCAGTTGCCTGCTTTCCTGGAGAAAGTTCCAATAGCTCTCTTCAATATGGAACAAAAACTCACAGTTACTCTCCAGGTAGGAACCTCCACAATCATTCTTTTCCCTGTCATAAGAACGTCTTTAAAAATATCTAGCTTGCCAGCTAATGGCTCCATTTTTTCCAGTATCATGATTTCATTTTTTTTTTTTGTCAACACCAAGTCTCTGCTGTGGGATAGGAGACCATCTGTTAACAATTTTTTTAAGGGTAGACTAAGCACAAATGTCACTCTTTTGCAGTCACATGCTATTTATTTACAAAGGTAAAAAAAAATCAATATCATGAATTCACATCAGCTTCTCATCTTACTTTGTGCAACAGTAGCTTTGTGCTTTAGTTTCCACTACCCTCCACCAAGGTATTGCATATAAGATTACATAAAAGGCCCAAACAAGATGTAGGACAGATTAGAAACCTGATGAAGTTGCTGCTGGATGAGTTTGATGACTGGTGTGCTCAGGTGCACTGGGGAAGATTATGTTACTACTGGTGAGTGCCCTGCACAAAGGAGAGAAGCCCTACGGAAGAAAGGAGAATAAACTGGGTTTGACGTGGCTGGACATGTGACTATCAGGGTAAAGACAAACAGCAGTGACACAGGTGTGTAGGAAGGGTGGCTTTTCTAAAGCACTCAGGCCCTTGTTAGGTACCAAAATCAGTGGTGCTACCTTCTGGCAGGTCTCAGTTTACTGAATACAGATGCTTTTTGAGAAACTACCTATTGCACAGGTGCCCAGAGGGAAGGTGTGTTTTGTTTGAGAAGCCAGAGTTTAATTGTGGATGCTGGGCACTTGGAAAAATGTGACCTTGACAATACCCAGAAAGGTATTGTTAACCAAAGAGACTTTAGGCTCACAAGTTGCTTAATAGGAGACACAGTAGCTGCAGAAAATTTCCATCATTTGAATCTTGATATGTGGTCTTCTTTTGAAAGAATGTTGATGGATAAAGTCACCTGCAGATGGAACAGGTGAGAGATTTTGCCAACTCCCCTGCTGTCGGCTTAACACCCGTGTTTATAAATACTGCAGATGTCCTGTGCTTAGTGAAACAGCTGAATGCAGTAAAATCTGGAAAGGCAGCCTCCTGAGGGTGGATGTTCTAATGTACTCTTAGCACAGTCTCTCTTGCCCTTTGCCATACAAAATTAGGCAAAGGCAAACATACTTTTACAAAAATACTATTTCCATAGAGTTTTAAGAAATCAAATACATAAATATATATCTAATTCCCAAAGGAGTCATCTGAAGTCTGCCAAGACAAAGAGTTAGTTATTTTAAAGACCTTAGATGGTTCTACCCAGGGTTAATGAACAAAATGTTGTGTTTTTTTCTTACACAGCATATGGTAAAGTGTTGTTTCTCAACTTCACAAATGAATGATTATGAACCAAAAAAGTATGTGAATATTGGCATGGTTTTTATTGTTGTGAGTTCTAAAAGAATTAGGAAGAAATGAAATTAAATAGCAAGACCTTTTCTGAGTGTAAGAGGAGGGATAAACAAATCTGTATTAGTTCTTCCTCTTTTGTCTGGTTTCTCTTTTTTTTTTTCCCCTCATTTCTCATTAAGGAAGAAAAGGTTACTTTTAAGTGGTTCTGGGTGGGTGAAGCCTTTGCTGTCCCTGGGGAATGACTGTCCAATGCTTACTGCATCATTTTTTGCACTGCTCATAGGGTGGTGGCAGCACTTCCTGAAGGGATTCCAGACAAAGCCCAGGACACTGAGAAAGGTTGAAGTGCTAGATACCCCACCATGTGAATAGGGGAGCCTGCATTTACACCATCTTACGCTTCAGAGGGTCAGTGTAGGATTTGGGAACATCGATTGCTTTATATGGTATCTCCAGCAGCCCCTTTTCCGTGTGTCTTCACTGCCTGTCTACTCTGCCTGAGGTTACACCTTAACTGAGCAGGCAGCGTTCCTAAAGATGCTTAGGTGTGCTCTGTCTGAAGCAGCAGAGATTTTGTATGAAGTGAGAGAGCTCCATGTCCCCTCTGTGATAGCCAGGCTGTTGGTGCAGCAGCAGCAAGCACCTGATTGCCAGGAGGTTAAGGACAGACCTGACTGCCCCATGCAATCCCAGTCTAATGGGTGGAGGTAGCCCATTACAGACGCTCCTCTTTGTGGATGGATGTACACCAAATTTCAGTCAGGAGCAGCTTCAGAAACAAGCTCTGAGTCCTAAATGCAGGGCTTTAAGATGGAAAGGGTGACCAACCATGAATGAGAGAGGAGTCAGTGCACAGTGTGACACACTGTACAAACGCACATAGCATGCTCTTTTCCCCAGCTCCACACATTAGAAATGCTCATGCCTAGTCATCCATTTTGTACCACACACTCCACCTTACAGGAAATGCTTTGGAAACGGAGACCTTTTCGGGAAGCCCCAGTGATGCTGAAGGTGATGCAAAGATGAGGGGTGTGAACATCAACCCTTTCACTGCTAGAGACTGAAACACTGCATATTGGTCTCAAAACAACTCCAGCTGAGACTGTGGGCATTGTTGAGAATAACATGATAAGCACTAGGCTGTTATCTAGTTAACTCACTGGTGCTGAAGACCCCAGCAGTAATGGACTAACATTTACTGACGGGGCACTGCCTTTCTGCTGCATCCCCCTCCTCCACCCTCACACCAGCCCTCATTGCTAAAATGCACAAAGGAATTATGGTAAAGAGAAACAGGAGACAAAGTGGAGCAGCTGTAGCATTTCTCTGCCAGGGCAAATCTGAAGGGAGAAGAGCCTGGGCTTTTGATGTTATCCATAAGCACCTCCAAGTTTGAAACATGTGAACTCTGTGCAGCTGCTCCTGCTTGGACTGCCTGCCTCAACCAAAACACAGAGTTATAAAGGATTTGCTTTTATTTCTTGTTTCGAATTCCTCCTGGGGTAGCAGGAAAGCACAGAACAAATACTGTCAAAGGAGAAATTAGGGGCACCTTTGGTAGGGGAAGGTTCCCCAGTACGGGGCTAGAGAAACAGGAAGGTGACACTAAACAAAACAGGAACTTAGAGTAGTGAAAATGTCAGGATCCTGGAATCAAACTCAGATCCTAATACAAAATGAGTGAATATTGTGATGAACAGGTTTGGAAGTACCAGTGGGCAACTGGATGGCACATGACCTGTCTTCCTTTTGTTGATAAATAAAGTATAAATACTGAATGATGATCCCATCTACACCTCTTCCTTGGGTTTTTTCCTCTTAATTTCTTCATTAGTCTTCATTCCTCCTCTTTGATGTCAGCTATAGTTTTAACTAGACGTATTTGGGTACTTGTTTTACTGCACTGCAAATCTGTTTACTGCTGTTCCTTCTGAATATTAATAAGAGAATGTCAGATTTTTTTAATGAATCTTGCTCATGAATTTCATCTGGTTTTTGTTCTTTGCCAATATAAAGAGATAAATGGAGGGTGGCAAGGCTCAAAATTTTATTCTGCACGCATTTATTTTTTTGCTAAGTTCCTGGGTGGTTTTTAATAAATTTGGTTTTCTTTCAAAAATATATTCCAAGATGCTGTTAAAAAAAATTAAGCAAAAGCCTTTCTTGGCAAGCATCTCCATACTGGTTACTCAAATGAACGTGTGAAAACAAACTAGAAATGGCCAGAAGGAAGCAAAGTGGCTGCTTCCAAGAGCCTGGGAGGTTGTTTTCTGTGGGATGGAAATAAAAAAAATATCTCTTGACCAGGTAGCGCTTGAATTTCACAGTAGTAGACTAAAACCAGAGAAGTTATTCTTCCCAGCACAGCTGCTGCTGCTGCTGTAACTATTCACTGTGTCCAACCAGCAGGATCCTGCACTGGCACTGGAATTTCCAGTGGGACAGCGGAGAGCGGTGCTGGAGGTGGCTCTGAGGCTGTGAATTGGGAGCTTAGGGATTGATCACAGAGTTTCCTGGGCTGGAAACACAGCGATCACACACAGGGATCACATCAGGGATCAACAAACACGTCCCTGCCTTGCTCACCAAGTCTCACTGGAGAGCTCCCAGACCACAGACAGTGCTTTGCCCACATTTACTGTTGGGTTTGCATTCATGATGAGGCTATGGCAATGGTGTTCCAGCCACAGGGAAGCAGCGTACACACTTGGGAAGGGAATGTATCATTTGAGATAACTGTTGCTTTGAACTGTCTCATTACATAGCTCGTACAGCAGTTAGCAGTACTACAGCCCAGAGGAATAACTGACCTTATGAAAGAAACTTGGCTTTTATACCAGATTGTGTTCACCAGGCCTTGACTTTTTTAAATGCACATAACTTCCCCCATTCTGTAAGGGTATGGACAAAGATGAACCAGAGCTGCATTTGGAAGCATGTGTATGCTGGATCACAAATGAAAACAAGAGTTTGCAGAGACTGACACATTGTGGTGAACTGGTATTTGGTATCTGAAGCTTTACCAAGCAGTGAGAGCAGCTGGCAGAGGGGAAGGAAGAGAGTAGTTGTAATGGGGTGAAGTTTGGTAATGGCAAAATTTTGGCCTGGAAGCCCTGGGGGGACACATCCCCAGACAAAGTGTCATGCTCTGAGATGCATTGCAGTCTCCCCTTGATGTCCCTCCACTTATTTGCAGGGTAAGGTGATGTACTGCAAGGTTTGGTCAACCTGGGCAGAGCAGCACCTCTTCTCTGAGCTTGTGACAGAGCTGAGCTGCACAGTGACAGGCAGAGGAAGAACTGGTAGGGGTGGCAGAAAGTGACGGCAGAAGAATTTAGCTTGCCAAAACCCTATCTGCTGTGCTGTAGAGGCTGGTACGCAGTGACAAGAGAAGACTGCTCGTGGGTAGGACATGAAAGAAGGTGAGATCCCTGCCATTTCCAGATGTGCAGACAGCTTGAGAGATAGATGGTGTATACGAGTCCACTTGTCACACATCCAAGTTTCCAGTAGTGATCTGACAGGAGGAAAAACCACAGCGATGATGGTGAGTGGAGAATTGCACTCGTACCTCAGAGTGGCATTGCCATGAGGGACTGACTCATGCTGGAGCACTGCTTTCTCACCACTGTCAGGTAGCAGAGCTGGCTCAGAGTGATGCTGTTGTCCTGCTCAGCCTTTAGTTCATTCCAGCAGTCATCAGGAGCTTGTGCAGCTGCTTGGCAGAGATTGAAATCCCACGATTGCTAGTCTCGGGAAAATTCTCAAATTATGTGTTAGAAATATTAAAGACAGCATTGCACCCACACGTGGATTATTTCTTGGAAACAGGTCAAATTGTGTGTTAGAAACCAAGAAACAGAAGTTTCTAAAGACAAAAATCACAAAATGGAAATTTCATTGTTTCTTTCTGAAAAGTTTTCTTTCATTTTTACAGAGCTGGTGTCTGTAGCCAAGCCTATGCTGTGATTAACCTTGCTGTTCCCACTGGAAACAGATCAGGCAGGACTTGTTTTCAAACTTATTCCTCAGACCTTTGAGGTGATTTGTACCCTGTTAGCTATAAAGTACCCAATAGCATAAAATTTCCATTTTTAGAGCAAGGCTTCCCTGGACAATTACCCCTTTCTCATACTTTTTCCCAGCACTGGACTTCCCCTCAGATTTAAGCCTAAATGAAAATTAAGAAGTCTTGTTGTCTTTGGCAGACTGAGTTCAATCAAAAAAAGAAAAAAAAGGCATGGAGTTTATATGATGGGTGTCAAGTTTGAAGAGTAAAAACACTGTTAGAAATGTGTCATTAGAACTTGCTTATTATGGCAAATCTTCCACAGAGAAAAGAAAACATTTATTTCTTTTAAGGAACTACATTTAGATGTTTGCACTGCATGTTTGTTTGCGTTGCATTGCACTCGTTGCAGTGGGTTGGCTGCGTGCCCCTGGTTGCTGCAGCTTTCCAGCTCCTGCAAGGTTGTCACTTAAGCAGGCAGCGTTTGCCTTATCTGAGGTTGCAGACTGAGGTCAGGACTGTGTGTGAGCAGCAGCAAGCTGCTGGCAAAGAGACACGTGATAGCACAGGTGTTCCCTGCCCTTCTGCCCAGTCAGAGCTCCCGTGTGAGGAGAAGGCTGTAACAGCAGCGCTGTCCTGTCTGCACACAACAAATCTGCTGCACTGTCAGTGCAGGGTCACTTTCTGCTTATGCTGAATTGTCACAGGCCAGTTGTCTGTCAAACAGCTCTGTTGCCTTCACCTTAAAAACTCCACACGTGGACCTGAATAGAGGAATTTTAAGTATTTCCTTTAAGGAGCATTGCCTATGACATTTCCTCCAATAATCAGTGAACAGGGATTCTTTGCCTAGCAACTGCGCAGCAGTGGCGCTTTGCTTCCTGATATTCTGTAGCTGTTGGCTGAAATGGCATCAACCTCTCAAGCCATAAACACATCACATTCTTTTACCAAACAATATTGCCTTAAGAATTAAGACCTTGATATTTTAATATGTTGTTCTATATAGCAAGTCATTAATATATATTATATCTAACACCATTGTATCAGAGGAAGAAATTGTAGAAATGCAATTAGACATATTCATTAACCACTTAATTTGTCTTTTTGTACATCTGCAATATCCATTTCTCAGTACTGTCAATATTTTACTTTGCCATTGTGATTGCTGTTCACTATTTACTTGCTGTATTTTGAACTTCTAATAATTTATTAGAAATTTGAGATCTACAGGAATGATAAAGTGTGAAAAAATGCCTAAAATCAGTTTCAATTTTATTTTGTTCTGTGCCTTTATTGCTGTCACTGTTAGCTGACGTTCTCTTAGCTCACTGCACTCTGCCCATAATCTAATCTATTGTGAAGAGTCAAGCAGCCGTCTAAGAAGTGATTGTAAGGATCTTCAAGTGTCTTCAATGATTTTCTGTACGTGGACTGCAAAAGCATTTTCATCTGTTGCTGATAGATCGAATAGGCACAGTAAATCCCATTGTTACAGTTCCTAGAATACCACCTATTAAAAAGGAAAAATTTGGAGGGCAAAGAACATGATAAAAATTCATTACAAATGGACTCAGGAATAATGCTACTAGTTTTTGACTGTGTCACCTGGCATCACAACAGCTGTGGATTTCAACCTTGTACTGCAAGTCACATATGGTTAGCTCTCCCTTTCTGCCTGGAGAACACAGATTTTTCTGGTTGTGATGTTCTGCAAGGCAGTGCGCTCTACCCTTCTGTGGTTTTTATTATTTGGTGAAAGTATGTTGTACCTACAACATTGTGCAGCTATAAAGGCATTATTTTTTAGCGTGAAATAAAGTCTTATTGGCCACCTCTTGAAGGACACTGCCTGCATCTTACCTCACTATTTCATTTTTCAGAAGACTCTGGACTAGAAATGTGCAAGCTGAGTTTTCAATTTTTAAATGTTTGAGTTATTAAAAAGCAGGAGGGGATTATATGGCTAATTCCAGCTCATTCCTACCACCGCTGGCTTGCACCTTAGTCAGTAATCTTCTCTACTCTATGTCTGGAAAGTGTGCTGCCCCTGGCACTATGGAAGAGCTGCTGGCCAGGGATGTGGGCAGCTGCTACCTACTCTGGGGATTTTACTGGGGATTTTGTGTTAAACTGGTGCCACTATAAACTGAGCCTGGCCACTTCCGTTGTCCAGTTGCTCTTCCATCCCACTGGCAGACCCTGATGGTGTTGTTTTGCCTGACATAAAGCCCTCTGGCTGCCCTAATGTAATCCGTTCGCTCAGCTAATTCCCAGGTTGTTTATTATGGGCCCTGTCCAACACCGTGGAAGGCAGCACAACGTTCAGCTGCCTCGGCAGCTGTTGGGCCAGGCCTACGAAACAAGGACTTTTTTGCTATTTTCAGGGCATTAAGAGCTTGGATTACTTAAAAACTGTACAGCATGTTTTGATCAGGATGAAAAGACAAAAGGCAGTAGAAAAAATTACCATTGAGGTGGCATATTCCACTTTTCAAGTGTTTTGGAGACACTGGAGGATAAGATATTGTTTGATCAACCAAGCCAACCAAGCCCCTGAGATGGTCAGAAGATGGATAGACCCCCATGGGGCAGGATTCTTCACCCTTCCCAGCCTCTTGTCTGTGAACAGGGGAGCCTGTTCTCCATGAACGTGTTTAGACAGGACATATAGTTACCAAACAGCCATCAGTGGATTCTGGAGACACAGATGAATCTAGGATGGATCCCATAGTTTTTTACACTTGAGAAATACAGCTTTTTGGTCATTCTGGTCCAAGAACACAGGAAATTAAGGAATCAGTCCTCTAGCTGCCTTGGGTAGCTCAAATTCCTTGGAGAGAAGGGGAGCTTCCCACAAGAAAAGATAATAGCATCAACCTAGGGAAGCCTCAATTTCTTCTTCCCAGTGCCAAACAGAAGCGACAGTAGCTTCAAATGGTGGTACATTTCTCAGTAGCTGCTTCTGTCATGTATCAATACGGTATAATTCTTCATTTTTTAAAAGTAATATCTTACGAAAGGATATTTTATTGAATGCTCATTAACCATTCCAGTCATCGTTATTAAATCCATCTCTAGGCCAGAGACTCCATTCTGACAACAGTGTGAGTCATGTTTAAATTATTTTGCAATTCTACTTTACTTATCCATACATCACATCTTAGTTGTGACTGTCATTTGCATGGCAAGTTCTCAGGCAGGTTTCTGTCAATAGAGAAGGGCTTCCCACAAATCAGTATAATGTTAAGCTTCCAGTAAAACTGATGTTGCCTTGTGGAGCCAACACACTCAGGCTCCAAAACGCAAAAGCCAAAGGCATCACTCATTAGTAAATCTGCTGCACAATGTGATATGTAGCAACTTGCCTTAAATGAAATATAATTAAGGTGATTTAATAGAGACTGCATCCAGTAATACTTCTTAATGGTTAATTTAAGGGAAATGAATTTCCAATTTCATTGTCTAGGTACTTTTTTTTTTCCTCCTTTCTTCTTTCTTTTTCTTTAAAGAGGTTTTTTTCAAAGAGCTATGACCACCCGGTTTACTATTACTTAGTAATAGATCCAGGTTTTGGCTACAAGGAAGATTAAAAAACACAGTAATAGTTTGAGGTGGGGGAATCCACCGTTGATAAAATCTCTTCGGATTTTATCTTCATTTTGCAGTAAAATAGGAATTGGTCCATGCCAAACATAAGAGGCAATTTCTGGGTTGCTTTCTGGTTATAAAGATATATGTAGAATGGCTTAGGAGTTACTGGTTTCAGCGTGCACTGCAGTTGCACCTTGATCCCATTTTGGAACAAGACCAAGGGAACATAGGCCTTTGTACCAGTCTGGTTTCCACCAGAGGTACAAAAACTGTTTCTCATTAGGCCAGGTCCTCAGGACAGTTGGGTGATGGGGAGGAGGGTGTGCTGCAGCACACAGCTACTGGTCAGCTGAACCTTGCAACATCCATTGCTTACCTCATGATTTCAAGGGCAAAATAAGATGGCAATAAATTCAATGTAATTACAGTACTCCAGCCTGTCAAAAGACAATGTAATCAACATGTAGATTAAGTTTATTAATTTTTTCAGAGTATACATGTAGTACTGGACATTGTCCAAGGTTTCAGTTGATTCCCAAGAGTAAACTATCATCAGAAAACTCATAATACAGCATACTGTTCTTCTACAGCCTCCAAGCTAATCAGTATCAATAATTAATAATAATTCATATGTGTTTGTTTTTGCTCTGCAGGTAATATTTTAACTCCAATATGGGAAAGCAAAACAGCAAACTACGCCCTGAAGTCATGCAAGATTTGCTAGAAAGTACAGACTTTACAGAACATGAGATCCAGGAGTGGTACAAAGGCTTCTTGAGAGACTGTCCAAGTGGACATTTATCTATGGAGGAGTTTAAAAAAATATATGGAAACTTTTTCCCTTACGGGGACGCTTCTAAGTTTGCAGAACATGTATTCCGCACTTTTGACGCCAACGGAGACGGAACAATAGATTTCAGAGAATTCATCATAGCCTTGAGTGTAACGTCGAGAGGAAAACTGGAGCAAAAGCTGAAGTGGGCATTCAGTATGTACGACCTTGATGGGAACGGCTACATCAGTAAGTCGGAGATGCTGGAGATCGTGCAGGTATGTGCTGCTCAGGGGCACTGCTGGGCTCCCTCCTTCAGAGCAAATTGTGAAGCAATGTTGCACTGAGACTGAATGAAAAACTGGCAGCATTGGTTTATGGTCTTGTATAACTGCTTGGATATAAAATGCTATTTCATTTGGCAAAGATCGTGTCACAATTCAAACTACAGCATTTACTATCCACTGCAAGTTCTTCCTGAGCAACAACCTGCATGGATATTTCTTCCCTGGGAGCTCTTTTGGGCTGGAGCACAGCAACTAACCTGCTGATAAATGTGATTCTCTAACCTTGTCAATTAATTATGATTAATTGCAGTTGAACCAAGTAGGTATATTAGAACAAACAGGCAGTGTACTTTTAAGGAAGGCAGGCTCCTTCCACAATAAGAAGCAAATCTACTTTGAAATCATGTTATTATGAAGAGCCAGCTCCCATATTATAAAGGTGTTTTGTCTGCCTGATTCCAGTGAGGTCTGCATTATTAGAATCATCCTAGCTATCTTCATACTAAGTTGCCAGTATAGATAAACCTTATCTGGATAGATGATGATTCCATGCATAGCTTCTTTGGTTGTGTTTTTGTGTGGTGTGAGTCCCACATCACTTTGGCTTTCTCCACCATGCTTTTGCCCTTGAGGCATATCACTCTACTGAAAGATTTAAAACATTTTTTATATGGCAGTGTATTTACACAGCTTGAATCTGTATAATGCAGCACTGTTAAAAAAAAAAAAAATGCCTGTTATCAAGATCCTTTCCTTTCCCTGGAAATTTTGAAGTGCTAACAATGTACTGTATTATTCAGGATTATATTTGTGCTGAAAAGCAAGGGAAAGTAATGCACACAAATTACAGGCTGTGATGGCAAGCTGCATGTAGGGAGTCAGTCTAAAGTATGGTGCTCCTGCCTTTCTACCAGAGCCCTCTCACACCCTTCAAACAGTGGCCAATACCAGCACTTGTGCCGCTTCAGCAAGGCCAGATCCAAAGCTCAGCTGCAAATCTAGAGCTTCTGTGTCGTCTTTCACTTAATCTGTGTTGTGTTCCTGTGTCTGAGTTGAGGAGCAGGACCTCCCTGTCTCTGTGCTGTGACAGACCCCATGGAATATTTGCATTAGGAGATCCTCTGTTCCTTACAAATCTTCCTCTCCCCCAGGCAGGGTAAACAGCCTGTCAATAATTGTTTTCCTGGCTGTATTTCTCCTCATGAAAAAACAAAAAGAATCCCAAAAGAACTAGCGTAGTACATGGGAAACACAAGGAGCCAAACGTGGGTGACCGCCCGCTCCCCTGGAGGAGGAGACACCGTGGGGGTTGCAGGACCCCGAGCTGCTGTCGAGGATCCCGGGAAGGCGCCGTGCCGAGAGGCAGCACAAACCCCCCAGGCAAGGAAATTTCCAAACAGGGAGAACAAGGCCACAGATTTGCTCATGTCAAATGAAATGAAAACATCAGTGGCTGGATTTTCTCTAGTGAGCCAAGCGAGGACCAGCAAAGCCGGAAGCTTTTTCCAGTTACCCCAGATCTGCTTGCCAGCAAGTTTAGAGGCTGAAATGCTCTGCCTCTTCTTTATATTCACATCAGTACCAAATCACAGCATTGTCCTTTACAGCCATGATGCCATCATCAAACAAAATTGCAGCTTAGGGATCAGCATAGGGTGACATTCTGCCAATGTGTGTATCCAACCCCAAGCAGCACTCTGGCTGTGCACAGCCCTTAGCCTGGCACTCCAGCCATCCCACTGCACTTCTCAGGAGGGTTGGCTATCTCTCCTCCTTTCAGACTGAATGTGAAATTCAACTGCATGATGCTTATAATCTCACCTCATTTTGAGGGACCCAATTTTGAGGGACCACACAAAAAGCAATTATGGGAGTGAATAGCCTGAAAAACAGTTATTTCTGTACCGTGGACTATCAGCAATTTTTCAATCAGGAAAGCTGCCCTTTCTGTGATGGAGCTTCCCATAAGGCGGTGTGCTTGTAGATCTCACCCTGTTCTCTTCTTTCAGGCTTTTTTGGATGCAGTGATCTCCCTGTATTGCACTGGTCACCCATAGCTCCTCCCAGTGGGATGGGATTTGTTGTGTAGTCTCTGGAAACGTGTTCAGCTGATATCTGAAACTGAAGTAGATAAGCATATTTTCTTGCTTTGTTGAGAGGTTCCTTTGATGTAGAGCGATTAGATACAAAAAGCCAGCAAACAACTTTCACTTTCATTTATGAAAGATGATTATTTTTTCATACGGAATGACAGGATTATGTATCAAGTGTCTTCCTGGGGGCCCTCATCCATCACAATTTTTCTGAGAGTGAAAATCAGAACTCTGACAGATATCTGATATATGTCTTAAAGGAACCTATTGCAAGTCCCTTACCTAGCATACATTTGCAAATTGATAGAGCAGGATTATGTTCTCACTGGGATTTTTGCCTGAGACAATACATCAAAATGAATGCTAAAAGAAACACCTTTAGTCTAAAAGTCTTAGTTTCACAGAAAAATACTGTCCCTGTTAGTGTGGGATTACTGTATTTTAAATAGCATAGGGGCAAAAGGCACATTTTTCTTCTTTTTCACTCTGCTTTTCTTTGTGCTTTGAAAGCCCTCTTTCTGCAGTGATGTTATGCTGATGCTTCCTTGCATTTCTTTTCCATCGCTCTGGCCTAATGTAACAGCACTGCAGACAATGCAGGCATTGCACTCTTGCTGAGCATTGCATTAAGGAGATTGAGGTAACAGTGGCAGCAGCAGCAGCAGCACAGGAACAGCAGAACCACTGGTTAAGATGTTCCACAGGAGCCCTCTGACTGGCCAGCTGCCAAGGAGATGAACCTGAATGGTCCATAACAGCTTTTTAAGGCCTGTTTTCTTTGCAAAGTGATGTGCTAGATGGCAGAGTACCTGCATTCCTTTAAGCTCTGTACACCATCATGCTCTTAACCACATAGGCATAGCGTGGTGCAGACTCACCATGGCTGTCCGTGAGCATCCCTAGGCCAGTCTCCAAAAAGCCCTGCCTAGAGATGCACATGGAGCCAACTGCACAGTTTGGAAGTTGAAGGACTTTAGTGGTGGGCTGGCAGTTGTAGAGCCTCAAAAAAGGAGGTCCACGGGATACTGCTGCACTTACCAAGTGTAGCACATCTGCAGACTACTGTGGGAAGAGGCTTCACAGCCTGCCCTCTTGACAGACCTTGTCACAGTTCCTCTCAGATTCATGTCTCAAGCTTTTCATGTCTCCCATATGTTTACCTATAATCTAAATAGCCCAGTCCACTCAAAAATAGCTGCAAACCAGTTAGAAGATTTGTTCCCCTTGCTGAAACAGGACATATTTGGCTAGTCTCTTAAAATAAGAGTTCGAGTGAGAGAGGAAAACCTTGTTCTAAGGATACATTTTTTCACTCTATGGACTCAGAAGGCTTTTTAAGAATACTGTGCAGATACAAGAATAACACTTTCAGTTTAATAAAAACAGAGTAGGCACGTTTCACTTGCTGGGATAGCTTATTTGCAAGCCAGGAAGAAACAGAAGCGGGTATGGGAAGAAGCAAAAGCTGATATGGCTCTGTAAAGACAGTGTCAAAAATCTCCATGAGATTGAGAGGAAAATAATTTTTTTCGGGCCAGTCATTCACTTAATGAGACTTTCAGCCATCAGAATTTATTTCAACAGAGTAAAGAGGATTGACTGAAAATTTGTGCTGTCTTTGCTGTTGCCATCACCATAATGAGCTTTTTGACAGTTTGCCAAGTATACCAGGAAAATGCAGCCCTCACCAAGGTTTCTGGTCTGAATGCAGAAGTGGCAGCCAGCACCGGGGGACAAGACTGTGTGAATGGCCAAAGGCACGAGATTTGCCCTAAAATCACCCATTGCTGCTCATCCACACACAGTTGGAAAATCAAAGGAGCGAGTTCAGCAGGGCAGCAGATGAAGCTGGAGCCTGTGCTTGCTCCAGTGAGGTATACAGGGCTCTGGAGGCACAACTTCCTGGTGGCAGTCAGGGGTGCCAGGGAGCTGTAAGGAGCACTCCTGACAGAAGTTCACCCATTAAAATCTGCCCTGACTCAGGAAACTGCTGACAGGTATCAACTTCCAGTGCTGAATGCCACTGATGGTTTTCAGGCCAGGTTCTGGGAGGCCGAGGAGTCACACTCCATGTGGAGTGGAGCCCCTGCAGCCTTTCAGTCGCAGGTCCTAGCCCAGGGTTAGTACAGCCCAGCTCTATGTAATTATCGCATGAAACCAAATTCCTTTCAGAGCTTGCTCTTTCAAACTTACAATAAAGAGTTTTGTGTAGTTGCATTGAATTAATATGGGGCAAGTCTCAAGATTCTTAATCAGCTTTAGCTGGCTTTTACTTTGGGAAAACTTCCCAGTGAACTTCTAAGTAAGGACAGAAGAATTTGTCCAGAGTAACCATTTTCAGCATGAAAGGAACGCTTACTATGTTATTCCCATCTGGCTTTCCTAGAATATCTCATCTGTTATTCCCTTCACACGCCTCTGTGAAAAGGACCCTGTAGGATGAAGTCATCCTGAAGTGCTTTTTTTGTCCTAAAAATCTGCATATTCTTACTATGGTTACTTTGATCAGGGTAAACACGCCCTCTCTCCCGGTCTGGGGCATTCCTCCCACACTTTCAATGCAGATTCTCTGCTTTGCTGTCCTCTCACCCAGAGAGAGGGAGTGACCCCTCCACCTCTCTTCCTACCCCAGACAAAAGCCAGACAGCTTCAGATGCTTAAACACTGGCAGATTTATAAGCCTCATCTCTGCTCTGACCCTTGCGAGCCTTGCATGCTGATGAGGATAAAGAAAGGTCTAAATTCTTACTGTCCACCCTCTCAATTTTTTTCCTTCCCTATTGCCTCCTTCCCCCAGCTCCCTCATCCCTGTGTTTACATGCTTGCATGTTCATCCTTTCTTCTGTGCTTCTGGTATCAGAGTACCATGGCTGTGTGGACAGCATCCCTGCCTGTACTGAGGTTCTGCTCAGTACTCTGGAACACTGATTCCCTTGGGAGCCTTTGGACACTCCTGCAGTGCAAATGATGATGATGATGAGGATGATGATGAGGATGAGGATGATGATGATGACGAAAAGGGTGTCCACCACTTTTCTATTCAGCCAGCAGCTGTTCATGCTGCAGTGTTCACCTCTATTCCCCTGCTCAGGTCCATAGCCTGTGTTACACTTACCAGAGCGCAGACTTGAAAACCACAGCCACACTCTTGGTGACATAACTGGGGGAGGAGATGTTTGATTATGCTGAGCATAAGTAAGGGATAATTAATTAAGCAGACAAATGCTTTTCTTAGGGTGTAAGTCTTTAAGTTATTTAAAGCCCAGGAGATGTGAAAGGTGCGCTGTTGGCAGAGGAGAAGCCAGCAAGATGGCCAAGGAAGCAGATGCTCGCTAGTCTGAGTGTAAAATGTCTGTGCTGCTTAGTGGCATCCTCTGTCTGTGCTGTTACATTCCTGGAGCCAGTCCTTGGGGATCCTGAGCCAGATGATGTGAGCTGCTAGGCAGAGTGCCTTCATGAAGGAGAAGAGGGAAGAGGGGTGACCCAGTGAGAAGTCTTGGCTTGCACCAAGGACCCCCCTCCCAAAGCAGGAGGAAAGGAAGAACAAATAACTAAAGCAATCAGGCGACAGCAGGCGACAGCCAACGAGTTGCAGTAGGCAGCAGAAGGGGCCATTTGGACCAGGGCAATGGTACCTTGGGCTGGGATGTGCTGCCCCTCCAAATGGGTGGGAGGAACCCCCAAGGCCACCACCCTGCAGCCTTCTGGGTGCTGCTGCTCTCCCAGCTGTGGCACCGCAGAGATACCGAACACAAAGCCCTGGTGTTCACTGGTGCTGCATGCTTACCTTTGCCAGCAAGGGTTGGGTAACCAGTGCAGAGACAGATCCTTGTCCTTGTTTTAAAATTAACATTACCCCTCTTTCAGGGGCAGCTAGTACCAAACATGACTAATGCATTTGTCTATGCAGAGAATAGCTATGGGTGGTAGTGGCACTCTGTGGGACCAGAACATCTGGTCTCTGTGGAGTGAATTGTCCGTGGGATTTTGAGCTGTGCACACTCACCAACCCCCAGTGAAAAGGCCACCTCCTTGTGATGGTCCAGTCTTTGTTATCTGTGAGACGCAGCAAATGCAGGGATTGAGTCACTGCTCGCCCCACGGACAGAATGCTGACCAATGAGGGAGAGAAAGGAGATGGGGGAGAAGCAAAGGCAGGGTGAGGAGACAGGTGTGGTGAGGATGAAGCCTGTGTGGCCAAAGCATGGAGATTGATCACAGCACAGGACAAGACCTTAGTGGTCTGGCTGTTCCTCCAGGCCCTGGGAGCTGCCATTGCCTAATGTGTTGTACAAATGATAAATTCATCCAAAGACTGTTTTAATAAGGAAAAACGTAACTTTAGTCCAAACCCAGTCATGTTTGACCATGACTAAATAAAGAAACACTATTTCACAAACGAGTGTTCCACTGAAGAGGGAAGCTGCATGTACTGGTGCCATCCAACACCCTTCAGCACCCAAAGAGCAGATCTGTCTGGTATTTCCAGGATATCTTCTGCCTGTTTCTGTCACGAGAAGATCATCGTACCCTTGCATTAAGATAATGTGTTTCTTACCAGCTATCTGCTCCTGTCTATCACACAGGCAATATACAAGATGGTTTCTTCTGTAATGAAGATGCCAGAAGACGAGTCAACACCAGAGAAGAGGACCGAGAAGATCTTCCGCCAGATGGACACCAACCGTGACGGTAGGCACCCTCCAGGTGGGGTGGCTGGGGTGTCCCGCACACATGGGACCTGCAAGGCCAACAGGGTGTAGGCAGGCAGGACTTCACCTTGCAGGGTTGCTTTCCCAGGGACTTTCTTGGCTTCCCCGGCTTCCTTCCATCATGCTTGTCCAGAGACTTGACAGGTGTGCTGCAGTCCACCACATGTGCTAAGTTAACGTGTTTCTTTTCTAGGAAAGCTCTCTCTGGAGGAGTTCATCCGAGGCGCCAAGAGTGATCCATCCATAGTCCGTCTCCTGCAGTGTGATCCCAGCAGTGCCGGGCAGTTCTGAACCTGTCCTTTGGATGAATTATGTATCTGCTTTTTTTTTTTTCTTGCCAAACAACATTCATGGTAGTGTTGCCTCTGTGTGGCCAATTATGCCTTCATTTGTGGCATCTTATAGCTTCTTTTGTTGTGGATTAATTATAAGAATGCTGAATTGCTCTTAACAATTTGTCCAGAGCACGGGCAGTACTGTTTTAAACAGATATTGTGGTGTTATCATTGTTTTTAAAATTTCATTTTGTGGTTTTTGTTTGTTTGTTTGTTTGTTTGTATCTGTTTTGGAAACTACGTGTTGAGGAGGAGTAAACCAACAACAAACCCCTTGGCAGCAAGACACACTGACAGATTTTAGATTGCTGCTTTAGTTGTTAAGTTTTCACCTGCAGGACCTGAAAGTCTAAAGGCTGAACCAAAGGGGTTGTGATGGGTGGGGTATTATTCACCTGGAACCTCCTTTCCTGTCCCAGAGGCACCAGTTAAGGTCAAAGACAGGACTGGGAAGAACTATGAAAGTGCAAAACATATGCAGGGTGTATCATCCCCTCCTATGCCTTGTTGTTTCAATGCTGTGAACACTTTCCAGGTTGTGAAGGAGAAGGGACAAAATGAAGGTTGACATTTTTTTACTAGGTTTACAGTGGTTGAAGTCATATGGCTTTATCTGAAAATTCAGCAATTTGCAATCCTGATCTCCAAATCCACAACTGACAATACCTCTTGCCATTTGGGATCAGCAAAAGCAGACACAGATATGAAAAGCTGGGTCTTGACGATGAATTTAAGGGAGATACATGTTGAATGTGAAATTTTCAGGTTAGTAATAAAGCAGTTGCTACTAAGGAGAGTAGGCATTCACGTGAAGAACTCATGGACATCTGCAAGCAGCTCCAGCTAAGGCACATCTGCTGTTCTGAATGCTCTTGCATAGCAGGAAGTTTTGGGAGTGTTTTTGTCTCTCTCCATGTAGCTAACAGAGTTTCCAGGCCTGCTCTTAGGGGAAGGCTGTTATCAAAACTTGTTTTAAACATAAAATTGTAGCATTTATATTTCATTTATTTTAGTAAAGTTCAAAAAAATCTGTACTGAAATGAGGAAATGGTACGCTTTATGATATATTTATATATATAAAAATTAAAACAAAAAAAGATCAGCTCTTGAGAGAAATGTTGAATGTTTATCTTTTTACCTAGATGCAGGAGTTCTGAAATTTGCTGATGCAAAATTTTATCCTTTGGTCAAAGTTGCTGTATGCAAAGCTAGTACACACATGTGGGATTTCTTAGGGACTCTACAAGCGCTATTGCAGAAGAAAAGCTGGAAAAGCTGTAGCAACAGGAGGCATTATGCTGACTAAATTGGTATTAATCAGTCATTAGCTGAAGTCTGCTTTGTGATCCTGTTGGAGAGGTACCCATGCAGGCAGCGCACTGTGTTGGGAATTCACGAGCTCGTTAGAGCAACCTTTGTCTGACAGGCAAAGTTGGCATTTTGTCAAGTGACCTTGTAGATGCTAATCCCCAGTAGCCTTAATTTAAAATAAACCAAGTAAAATACGTCTGCTTTGCAGATGATGATTAGCTAAGTACTAATTAGAAGTCATGAATAAGTAGTTGAGTATAAATAATCTTCTGTGGAACACTAGCTAGCATGTACAATAATGGACAGAAACAATCCTATACTTAATTTTTCCATACCATTTGCTTTGCCAGGTGTGAAGTGCAAAGCACGTTAAGAGAAAATAAAAGTAAATTGAAAATAACATTATTAATCAGCTGTACTAAATTTTTTCTGAGTAGCTAGTGTCACTCAATAAATGTCTTCAAGCACACACCTTTGTCTCAAACAATCACAAAAATCCAATGATGATACATTTCCATTACAGTCATCAAAATACTGAGCCGAGTTGAGTGTGGGAAAATAAGAAAGCAAAGTGGGCCCAACCACAGACACAAGCAGATTTTAATACCCAGTGCTTTCAGGTGTTATGAGCAACACTGGCAAGTTTTGCACCAATTCTTCTGGCTGATGAAAATGTTCCCTATCACCTTCTCTCTCCTTCTCCCAAATCTTCATTAGACACCATGTGCACAAATCTAACCCTTCAAAGGAGAGTCTATGCCTACCTTCTTCAAGGTAATTTTCTGCTTTACCTGAGGAGGTTCTGGCCTTCTCTCCCATATCCATCACCTCATGTATTTTGAAAGTCATGTTCTGTCTTGAGTGCTTTAGGGTTGTTTTTCAGCAGGAGAAGCCTGGCCAGATTGCAGGGGATTGCAGAAGGAGGGTCAGTGGGCATGCACTGATCAACACCCCACTCTGCCAGATGGGAATGACCAGTGCCGCCACCCCAGCCACTCCAGGGGTGCTCCATCACCATCCCTGTGTGGGCAGGACAAGGTGACACCAGAGGATCCCTGCTGAACTTCCAACCTCCCGGCTCAGTGCAGGCACCCACGTCCAAAGCAGCCCAGACCTGTGGAAGCTGGCATTTACTGAAGGTGAACTCGGATTCCTTCTACGGTTCCATCTTCTTAATGCTGTGAAAGCAGTTGTGTGTGACTGAAGCTTTTAAAACATTGCCTTTTATTTAAGTGACTGCATACCACCTCTTTTTCATTTTACAAGGTACTTCTGGCTCAGAACCTAATCTCTCCGTTTTTGCTCAGTACTTTTGGGGTGTTGGGGCCAGGCTCACCTCCCGTGTTACTCCCGTACAACACGTGTTTCAAAGCACAACCTGTGCTCTGACCTCAGGCCAGCAGAGATGTAATGCTTCCCACAGTTCACAAGATTTGAAATAATAAGAATTAGCTTACAGCTGCAGAGGATATAGCTGCAGATAAGGCTATTGTATAAACATTTACAGAGTGAACTAAGGTTATTCTTTTACCTGACTGCCACTGATAATTGGTATTATTTTAAATTATTGACTATCCCTTTCTTTCTCTGCCTCTGCATGTACTTAGAGTGATTCATAGCTGGAGTTGTGATAGGAACATCTGCAGACCTCAGATCAGCAGGACAGCAGTGGTGTGCTCCGCCTGAAATTGAAATTTTCTGCTTTGCTGTCATTTGCATTTGCAATCAGAACTGCCTTCGTGAAGCTTTTGAAGACGAAGTGGTGTATCCTGTATAAAATAGCACAGCAAGTCAAACACTTTCGAGTGATTCGTTAGCAATATCTCAGTACAGGACGGATGGCAGACAGCACATACTATTTCATATCACTTCTCAATTTTGTAGATGCATTCTCTAGTTTTAGTTGCATGTGCAAGAGGCAGCCTTCACTCATGCATTGTCCAAAAGAATTAATGAGTGCATCCCACATGCAGACTGAACTTATGGAAAATGCCAGTCCCATTTATCTGACGTTCCCAGTCAGCTTGTCAAACTCTGGGCCAGAAGATGTGAAGTGAGGACTGTGACTTGTGAGTTTTACAGTAGCCTCTCTTTGTTTTAGGGTGCTTTGGGAAGGGAAAAGGGAACACAACCCTCGTAAAACCAATACACATTTTTGTGAGCACTTAGAGTTTGAGACGGACTGAAGAAATACTTATGTTTCAATATTATTTGAAACCCTGTAGGTTCACAGCAGTGATGTTCCTGAGGTACCCAGAGCTATGCCCTTGCTGTTCTTAGGAGCCTGTAGGATTTTTATCTTATTGCTGGGACATTTTGTCCTTGTTGTTCTGTGTTATAAGGCATGACCACCACATTTGCTGCTGCTTAGAACAGTAAGCCAGAGGTGTGTTAATTTTGTAGCTGGATGAGGTCTGTGTACAGAAATATTGCACACCAGCACAGGAAGTAGTCACACAGGACAAGTCCCCACGGTTTGAACACTGCCCCTGGGGGATGAACCCCAGGACTTTTCAGCTCTCTTTACTGATGGCAAAAGTGCAGTAATGCATCTTAGCTTAATTTTCTTTCACTGCAGACCAGGTTAAGTCGCATTACTGTGCATTTCCTGTGGGCAGAACCTTGTCTCAGCTGACTCATGGAAACTTGGTGAACGGTGGTAACTCGATGTTGAGCCCTAATCTGCAGACTAAGCTCAGATGAGAAGATGGCCTGGGCCAGACGTCTCAGTGCATGTGAACCGGAGAACACGGTGACAACTGACAGGTCCCTGGGGACATGTAGCAGTGAGGAGGGAATCTCCTGCCTCAGAACAAATGCCCTGAGCTGAGCTGCCTCCTTCTTTTAATACTCTCTCTTCTTTTAGCACCGCTGGTGTAGATGCAACACAATAGCAATATAGCAGGTCAGGAATGAAGAGGCATCCGTCAAGAGTTTCCTTTTGCAGTTTAGCCTACAAGTGCCAAGTGGAACAATCGGAGGGAAGGGCTGGACAAGTCTTCCTGAACACCCTGTACACCAGCACCTTCTTTTGTCTTTCTCGTGGTGCTCCCTCGGTTTCCTGGCATGGCAGTCGTTGGGCTCAGGACTTAGGTGTTGGGTACCTGGTGCAAGACTGGTGGAGAAGAATATTTCACCTGCCCTTTGCAGAAGTATTTGGATGCATTCTTTGCTCTCTGTCTTACTAAGCGGGATCTCCTGTAGGAGTGTTGAAGTGGGGAAGGCTGGTTTTCTTGCTATCACAGGCAGAACTTGTGCTTAGAAATGCAGAGAAACTTGACAAGTGCCTGATAGCTGAGCAGTGCTCAGAGCTGCATGCAGAGTTTTCCATTGATTGTGCAGTAGGCAGATAAGATAAACAGCAGTGATACGTCAGACACGTGGTGTGATGTGTTTTGAGATAGGACTTGACTAGAAATGGCACCTTCTATGTGAGCAGCTCTGTCTGCTGCATATTCTGTCAGAGGTGCTGACAAAATACACTAAAATTAAGCAGCAGAGCTGTTCACCGTACCCCGGCAGGCACTGAACAAACAGCTCCCAGGATGAGCATAAGGCTTTCCCTGAGTGCAGCTGAGGACAAAGCTTTGCCTGTAGGAGTTCATTCCCGGTCATAGTAGAAAATAAGAAGGGAAAGCTCTGTTGACTCTCAAAGCCCAGGTGTCATTTTGCAGGCTGGGGAAGGTGGAAAGAACATCTGTGTTTTAAGCACATAGAAAAGACAGCAGGGATTGTAAATTGGCATGGAAATCAGTGACATTAGAAACCAGGACCACTGCTGAGGGACTGCAAAAGCCATTACGTGCCTCTGGCCTTCAGAGCAGTAGAACCATCAGTTGGATGCACAGTCAGTCTCCTTGCCCCTTGCAGAAACTCTCCCTGTCTACTATGGGTATCTCAACAGCATCCCTTATTCCATCCTGGCTTCTGCTGCTGTTGTTTCCAAATTATCCATACTGAGAAGTTGTTTCAGGGGTGAGGATTTTCACAGGATAAGGTATAAACCTTTTCAGATGTACTGTCCGTATCTTAACAAGCTGGAAAGGCCAGATGCAAGGTGCTTCTTGCTAGGTACAGGTTTGATTTTCTCATTGTTTCCCACAGGTTGTGTTATTTTAATGTGTAGTTGGGATTAAGCTATCACCTGTAAAATGCTGATTAATGCACAATAAGCAAAGCAAAAAAAGAGCTTGAGTTGTAGTGAACAATGTGAAAAGACTAGAGAAATGAAAAACTGCAAAAGACATCCCTGCCTGTAGCCCACGGTCTGAATTTGCACAGTGAAACTCTCTTAGCAGTAGCCAGCACAGAACAGCTCCTTTACGCCAGCCCAGTCCTTGGTGCCTCCAGGGCTGCTTCAGCCCCGTGTGGTGAGGCTGGGGACTCTGTGTCCTGCCACAGACATGGTCATTTGAGATTATTAGGCAGGCTGAGGGCTTCCTAGATCTCGAGGCACAAAACAGTGACCCACCCTCTGCACAGTATTCACTTACTGTGCACCTGACATGTTTTAGATCTTCCCCTCTTGCCCTGACCTTATACCAAAGACATTTTCACCTTCCCAGGGCATATGCTTAGGGTGTCCAGCTCTCCAAGTCTTTGCAGCCACCTCCCAGTTGCCATCCCCAGCCTCTGTGTGAACAAATAACAAATCACCAGCCCTTGACATGTGGAGGAGCCAAGCTTGATGCACTTAAATGGAACAGCTTCTGATTTGGTTCCCAGTGTTTGGCCCACCTGTGTGTACGACACTATTTATTTCTTATTATTAAGTAATGGCAGTATTAAGCATTTTAAGGGCACTCTGAACCTCTGAAGCAACATGGTTTTCATTATTGTGTACGTGTTTGTTGAGGCACTGCAGACTGAATCTGCCTGATGCCTGCTCTCCGCTCCCCTGCTTTACTCCACAGAGAGCTGGTTTCTTCCAGGCTGGAGCAGCACCTTCCTATGCATCCCCATGCAGTGCCCCAATCCTGCAGGAGTGCCCAGATGCTGTGGACCAAGAGATAATTTTGGCATAGTAATATCAGGCAGAAACTCTTCCTGCTGTCTGTCAAAAACAGATGTTGAGGATGTGACCTCTGGTTTTCACCTCGCTGGGGACAGGAGTTTCAGTGCTGTTCAGGGTTGGCCTCATGTTTCCCCACCAAATGGGGTGACAGGATGATGGTGATTAATAAATCCACCTGAGAAAATCCTCTTAGATTCTAAACTTCATTTGTGCTGCTCTTTGGGTGCACTCAGAGGGAAGATTAATGGCTCCAGTGTGGTTGTTTGGGGGGAGAATTTGTAGTTCCTTGGTGCCACCACCTTTTTATTTCCTGTCATTATCTTATTCTCATTTCCAGGGCAGCCAAATAGTTTTTTATTAGTATCTGGAAGAAAAAGAAAAAACAAATCCAGGGTTTCAATCCGATAAGGATCTAAGGAAGGTTACTAAAGACATCATGCTCTATGTTAGTCATAAGAATGCTCCACAAAATCGTGTTTCTTTGGTATTTTGTGTTTAATTTTCTTATTCATGTTTTTGGCATGTTTGTGATTCATTCCACTATTTTGGATCCTCTTAGATTCAGCCCTTCTGGTCCTTCAGCTCTTATGCAGAAGTCCCAATGATCCCAAGAGCAGAGCTGACTGAGAAATTACTAGTGAGGTGGGCACACTGTGCCTGGTAAAAATGAAGAGCTTAGTTACATTAGGGATTATTTTTATCTGCACTTGCTTCAAGGAGACCGATTGAGCTGCATTTCAATATCTCTTCCAGTTGCTCACTTCAATTCCATCCAAGCAGTCTTAAAGTTAATATTTGTATATTCAGCATTATTTCGCTCTTGAACCTGAAGTGACCAATATTGTCCTCCTCTGACAGGAGTACTTTATACCTTTTGTTTTTAAATATTGCCGACTGAGTGATGTGATGGATGCAAAAGTAGTTACACATTTTTGTGCTGGCTTTGGCTGTGATAGAGTTAATTTTCCTCACAGTAGCTAGAATGAGGGTAAGTTTTGGATTTGTGCTGGAAGCAGTGTTGAGGTAACAGAGGGATGTTTTCATTATTGCTGAGCAGTGCTCACATGGTGTCAAGGACTTTTCTGCTTCTCACCACACCCCATCAGCAAGGGAGCTTGGGGTGCACAAGGAGTTGGGACACAGCCAGGACAGCTGACCCCAACTGACCCCAGGGATACCCCAGACCACATGGTGTCATGCTCAGCATATAAAGAGGTGGGGGGAAGAAGGAGGAAGAGGGTGACGTTCACAGTGATGTCATTTGTCTTCCCAAGTCACCATTACCTGTGGGAGCCCTGTTTTTCTGGGGATGGCTGAGCACCTGCCTGCCCACGGGACTTGGTGAATGAATGCCTTGCTGTGCTTGTGCAGTGGGCTTTTGCGTTCCCCTTTATCTCAACCCATGGGTCCATTACCTGTGGGAGCCCTGTTTTTCTGGGGATGGCTGAGCACCTGCCTGCCCACGGGACTTGGTGAATGAATGCCTTGCTGTGCTTGTGCAGTGGGCTTTTGCGTTCCCCTTTATCTCAACCCATGGGTCCATTACCTGTGGGAGCCCTGTTTTTCTGGGGATGGCTGAGCACCTGCCTGCCCACGGGACTTGGTGAATGAATGCCTTGCTGTGCTTGTGCAGTGGGCTTTTGCGTTCCCCTTTATCTCAACCCATGGGTCCATTACCTGTGGGAGCCCTGTTTTTCTGGGGATGGCTGAGCACCTGCCTGCCCACGGGACTTGGTGAATGAATGCCTTGCTGTGCTTGTGCAGTGGGCTTTTGCGTTCCCCTTTATCTCAACCCATGGGTCCATTACCTGTGGGAGCCCTGTTTTTCTGGGGATGGCTGAGCACCTGCCTGCCCACGGGACTTGGTGAATGAATGCCTTGCTGTGCTTGTGCAGTGGGCTTTTGCGTTCCCCTTTATCTCAACCCATGGGTCCATTACCTGTGGGAGCCCTGTTTTTCTGGGGATGGCTGAGCACCTGCCTGCCCACGGGACTTGGTGAATGAATGCCTTGCTGTGCTTGTGCAGTGGGCTTTTGCGTTCCCCTTTATCTCAACCCATGGGTCCATTACCTGTGGGAGCCCTGTTTTTCTGGGGATGGCTGAGCACCTGCCTGCCCACGGGACTTGGTGAATGAATGCCTTGCTGTGCTTGTGCAGTGGGCTTTTGCGTTCCCCTTTATCTCAACCCATGGGTCCATTACCTGTGGGAGCCCTGTTTTTCTGGGGATGGCTGAGCACCTGCCTGCCCACGGGACTTGGTGAATGAATGCCTTGCTGTGCTTGTGCAGTGGGCTTTTGCGTTCCCCTTTATCTCAACCCATGGGTCCATTACCTGTGGGAGCCCTGTTTTTCTGGGGATGGCTGAGCACCTGCCTGCCCACGGGACTTGGTGAATGAATGCCTTGCTGTGCTTGTGCAGTGGGCTTTTGCGTTCCCCTTTATCTCAACCCATGGGTCCATTACCTGTGGGAGCCCTGTTTTTCTGGGGATGGCTGAGCACCTGCCTGCCCACGGGACTTGGTGAATGAATGCCTTGCTGTGCTTGTGCAGTGGGCTTTTGCGTTCCCCTTTATCTCAACCCATGGGTCCATTACCTGTGGGAGCCCTGTTTTTCTGGGGATGGCTGAGCACCTGCCTGCCCACGGGACTTGGTGAATGAATGCCTTGCTGTGCTTGTGCAGTGGGCTTTTGCGTTCCCCTTTATCTCAACCCATGGGTCCATTACCTGTGGGAGCCCTGTTTTTCTGGGGATGGCTGAGCACCTGCCTGCCCACGGGACTTGGTGAATGAATGCCTTGCTGTGCTTGTGCAGTGGGCTTTTGCGTTCCCCTTTATCTCAACCCATGGGTCCATTACCTGTGGGAGCCCTGTTTTTCTGGGGATGGCTGAGCACCTGCCTGCCCACGGGACTTGGTGAATGAATGCCTTGCTGTGCTTGTGCAGTGGGCTTTTGCGTTCCCCTTTATCTCAACCCATGGGTCCATTACCTGTGGGAGCCCTGTTTTTCTGGGGATGGCTGAGCACCTGCCTGCCCACGGGACTTGGTGAATGAATGCCTTGCTGTGCTTGTGCAGTGGGCTTTTGCGTTCCCCTTTATCTCAACCCATGGGTCCATTACCTGTGGGAGCCCTGTTTTTCTGGGGATGGCTGAGCACCTGCCTGCCCACGGGAATTGGTGAATGAATGCCTTGCTGTGCTTGTGCATTGGGCTTTTGCGTTCCCCATTATCTCAACCCATGGGTTTTCTCACTTTTACCCTTCCAATTCTCCTCTCCATCCTACTAGAAGGGAGTGAATGAGTGGCTCTGTGGGACTTAGTTGGTGGCTGGGATTAAATCGCAACAATTCGTTTACATTTGGGCAGATATTTTTGATGCCGTAGGAACTAATAAATTGAGCTAAAACATGGCCAAGAGCTGAATGGATCAAAGTGTCCAGTTCCTATTTAAGTCCATGATCATTCCACAGGGAGAGCTTTCTCTGTCCCCTCAGGCTGTTGCCTCATTGCAGCATAGAGTAGAGATAACAAATTGAACTTTTAATGATGTACTATGAGCAGACTCACTGCAGCAGCATGGAGTTCAGCATATCCTGTGTCTTGGCAAAATTAGATACCTCTCTAGATGAATGCTTTGTAAGCAAACCTACATATCCTAAGGAAGACTTTCACCATTCAGAAAGGAGAGGGACAGCTATGAATTAAATTAATTTGGTCCGCATATTTTTCTTACAGCTGTCTAGAATTGCAAATGTCCTGTGTGTTGTTGCCTATAGCTGTTGTGATGTGTTAATTTCCTCCCCTGGTTCTGTTGTAAGCTCATCTGGTGGTATCCTGAGTCTCCAGCTGGTTCTCCGCCAGGCAAAGCCCATGAGGACATGTAGAGGCTTTCAGGCACACCGGGGCAGCTTTTGGGGATGTGGTCCTGGGCTGTTCCATGCTTTGGGAGTCTGTACCTGCAGAGCAACATGTTAAACCTACTTGGTAAAATGAAAGTAGATGATCAGGCCATCGAAGGAGACGGAGAATTTGGCGGAGGGTTGTGTATGTTTTGTGCCCCCCAGCACGTGCACGGTTCCCCCAGCTATTAACTTCCAGTTAGGACCTTTCCTGAGCTCTTAGTGTTAGAATAAAGTTTTCTTATGCTGATAATGTATTTGTATTATACAACGTACTCAGAAAACAGAAAATTATCTCTTTATGACTGTCCTCTCCTCTCAAGAAGCTGTTCTCCTCTGTACATATGATATGCAGAATGTATGGGAGTCTTACCAGCGTTGGTTTGCATTTTTAAGATTGTACTAATTAATGTGTGATACTATTGTGGTTTTGTAGTGGCATCTTTGATGTGAGATGTAAAAACTATTTAAATTTTTTTTTTCTTGGTTATTGTTCAGCTTTTAGAGATAGCACCAAGGACTGCATGTTCACTAGAACCAGCCTTTTTCAGGGGCTGTCATAGCTGCACGCAGGCACCGGTGTTTCACCTGGCACACACCTGCGTTCTTCTTTTAATAGGGGTCAGTTTTGAGTGGAAACTAATTCTTGCTGAAAAGTCTCATTTTCTCTTTCCCTCTCTCAGATTCAAGCTTCCCTCTCCCATGCTGTGTGCCAGCCCTGGCCCCAGGAGGAGACCTGGGAGGAATGTCTCCTGACCCAGGGCACCCTGCTGGCATCAGGCTCCCTCACCCTGTAGCTCACCCAATGCATGCTCCTTGGAACTTTATTTTCCTTGGAACTGCTGACTGTGCCAAGACAAAAATGGTGGGCTCACATTGCAAGACCATTTGTGCAAGTGACTTTAAAATTAATTAACTAAAATTGGGGGGAATTAAGGAAAAGAAGAGCCTGAGCAGCAATTTTAGGGTCAGAATCTTATTGGGGTGCTTAATATAGCAAGAACTTGGGGTCAGTCTCTAAAAGGATCATTTGGGTGGCTTAGGTCTACATTTCTTGGCAGGTTTGGAGAGTGAAGTGGGGCTTGGATGAAGCCTTTCAGGCAGGGTTGACTTATTAGATGGACTGAGTCTGAGAGATACTTCTCCAGATTGTGTCATGGGCCAAAAGACAAGACATGCTGCAGCTTAGGAGTTATTTTTCTTTCGGGTTTTTTTTTTCCCTTTTAATGGAGAAAGCAGTTCAAACTGCACCTGGCAAAATGACTGACTTCAAAAGCATGTTTTTTGTTGTTATATAGACACTCACAAAACAGCATTGTGTGGCTAAAAAGGCACATTTGTGATAGTTTCTTTTTGAGTGCCAAAATATATAAGCAGTATTGTTTGACGGGAAATAAGAATTTTTTTACTGTATTGTTATTACTGTTGAACAAATATATTGTTTTTAAATGTTAGATTTTGAAGACTTTTGTATTGTAAATTGTTTTGTGACACGGTGCTTTTTCTTACTGGAATTACTGATCGCACCTAAATATGAATTATTGCTTTCTTATATAAATATGTGACCTTGAACAATCTCGATGAAAACCAATATGTGGTGGATACCAACAGTTAAAAAAAATTCACCTACTGAAATCCCCTAAATGTTCTTTCCTACTAATAAACATTCTGCTGCAGCTAGCTACGGTGTGCCATGCGCTTTACTCCCTTCACGGTGGAGCCTTAAAGCCTCACGTAGCCCCATGGTCTGGTGAGAAAACCCCCGAGAAGCCTTTGCCTGCTGCCATCACAGCTCCTGTCCCACTCACTGCTGTGGGCACCGAGTCAGCAGCTGTGAAAGCCAATTTGGAGGGCTCAGCCAGGGCTTAAGCTGTGCACGGGCACTGTGCCGGCACATTGCAGCCGACTGGCACTCCACTGCTAATGCAGTTTTTCCTCCAGCAGCTAAAGCCAGCAGCTGGGCAAGGAGTAGGATATCATGGAGTGGGTTATAAAAGCAATGGAAGGACAGCATAAGGCTGAGCCCTGGTCCTCTGAAGCTGGAAAGACCAGCTTAGCTGACTGACAGCAACTTTCCCTGCTATAGATAAATCCCTCTCCAGGTTTAGGGGATTTTTTTATCCCCTAATGACTATCACACCACCGAGGGAGCAGGATGTGGCGAGGGAGCATGGGCTGGCAGGGTGGTAGCTGTGCTTAGTCGCTCTGAGATGTGGCTGATGAGGCGGCAGCAGAGCTTGTCACAGCAGGGACTCCTGCCAGCCTCAGACAGGCTCTGGAGGGGGCTGCCTGATACTTCTGTGCATGCTCCTTAAACTCCTCAAATTTTTACCTAGGTTAAATTTGGAGCTGGGATTAGCAGAGTGCAAAATGTAGTTTAAATCCTACTGGAAGGTAACAGAAACCAGTGCCTATTTCCTTTTGGCATTAAAAAAAAAAAAAAAAGCCGATTTGTGGAACTGCATATTAATAATATAAGCTTGAGACAGGCTGGAGCCTGAACGAAGCATCAGTTACAGTATCCAGGTATGTCCTGTGTTCAGTGCAACTTCAAACTGGCTTTATTACACAAGCTTCCATTGTGTCAGACTCCCTGTGATGTACATTCTCCTCACCCTCCCCTTAGGGCCATCATACGATTTAGCATACAAAGACAGGGAGGTGTTTATTTGTACAGGGGTGCTAAAATCCTCCACTTACCACCCTTGCTGTCCCTCTGCATCTCGATGTGCAAAGCCCAAGGCTTCTGCCCCAGGCACTGTAGCACATGTTGCACTCCCACGATCCCAGACTGGACCTCCCACTACCTCAGGGAGGAGGGAACCTGAGATCCTGCAGCTCATGGCCCCATCTGGGAAATAGCATGCTCCAGAATCTATCACTGTTTTCTGCAGCACAAATTGAGCCAAGAGATTGGGAAGGTGCCGAAAACCACAGCTTTGCTGCTCCAGTGAGTCCTCTGAAGTCTCAGTCAGGAGCTAGAGGTGGAGTGTTTTGCTCCCTTCTCCTAAGAGGGTGTCAGTTCTTAAAGACCTTTAATCAAGGTGACCCAAGTCACCTTGCTAAACCCTGGCTCAGCAATGCCAGACACAGTCCAACCCTTGAGCATGCAGTGGGTGCAGTGGTTCCCATTAGCTGACACACTTCTCACCCCTCCGTGGCCTCACAGATGGAGCACTGCCAACCATGCAGCTTTAAAGCATTTCCATTTTAAGAGCCACTCAGTAAAACTACTTCCTATAAAACATAATTAAACATCTATCACAGGCAGTGCCCAGGAAACGTGATTACCTTAAAGAGCTCCATGGGAGCTGATCCTGGCTCACCCTGCACTGCTCATCCAGAGCACTGAACTCCTCCACCCCACTGTAAGACAGAGCTGTCCTGCTACTGCTTGGGGCATCACCCTTTGCTGAGACAAATGCTTTCCCAAGCAATTTCCCACCTACTTAGATTTTCGCACCTCCCGAATTCTTGTTTGAAAAGCCAAACTCAACTGGTGGAGAATCAAATGTTTGATGAAAATGTTTTACTGCAAGATGTGTGGCCAGGGATGCTTCAGTGCTTTTCGAGCATATGCGGTAAGGATGTCATCCCAGGTGCCCAGGAGTCACAAAGACGTTAGTGTTAGGGCCTCCAGCCAGGTTCCCAGGACACTCCAACAAGTCACAGAATCACAGAATAGCTGGGGTTGGAAGGGATTTCTGTAGTTCATCTGGTCCAAGCCCCCTGCTCAAGTAGGGCAAGTGGGAGCTGGCTGTCCAGGACCATGTCAAGGCAGCTTTTAAATACCTACAGAGATAGAGACTCTACAACCTCTGGGCAACCTACTCCAGGGCTTAGTCACACTCACAGTAAAAAGTGTTCCCTGATTTCAGTGGGAACCTCCTGTGTTTTAGCATGTGTCCACTTGCCTCTGGTCCTGTCATTGGGCACCATTTAGAAGAGCCTGACTCCATCCTCTCTGCACCCCCCTTCAGGTATTTGCACATACTGATACTATCTCTCCTGGAGAGATGTAGTAATACACACCACAGCAACAGAAATGTTATCTCATACATAGGAATATTTATTTTTTTCCTTCTTAAAAATGTACAAAAAATAAAATAACTGTATTTACAGCTTATCAAACCCCTCTCCCAGTCGCAACACTATTAAGTTACATGAGCTATATTCTTAATATAAAAGCACACTATTTATACATAAAGTTTCCTTGTTTGCCAGAAAGACGGCTTGTCACAATCTTTGGCACAAACATTCTTGTTTGTATCTTGTCTCAATTAATAGGAAATGGAAGAGCATATAAACATTTAATAGGCTTTACATTTCATAAGTCATAAGATACTCCTTTCCAGTTCCATTTCAATCAATATACAGCATCTCTGACAGCTAGAGAGTTTAGATTTTACTAACTGTTTGAATTAATTTACATTTAAACAATTCATAGAATGAAAGAGAAAAATATGTAAGAAAGATATTTGATCTCTGAATTCCATTGACTAAAAAGTTTGTGAGAGAGGACACACAGGAAGAAAACATTCTCTTTTTTGTAGTTTACATTCAGTGGTAGAAATCCTCTAAAATGTCTTGATGGGGATATCACTGTATATCCACAAAGCTTTACTCAAAAGATGCACTTTATTTTGGAGATATCAGCACCTGACTGTGAGAAAGAACTAGAATTTGAGAATTTGAATGGGGTTTCATAATAAAACATCAAATGGACGGATGAAGTGCCAAATCTGCAGCAGGAACTAAAATTAGAAGACTGTTCTCTTTGTACACCTCTATGAGAGTCTTTCAAAACACATCTACACACACTGCACTGCTGTAACTATTCATAGGGAAAATGCACTGAGCAGCAAGCCACTCTTCAGGCTGCACTAGTTAAGATTCAAGACTGCTGTCTTGAAGAAGAGGAAATGAGAATTTTGTTCCTTTAAATAAGCAACCACAGCAGTGCCACAAAGAGACAAAAGGAGGCAAGGCAGATAGTCCTGTCCCCTGCTGAACAGCAGCCAAATCTTACTTCCACTTAACTCATAATATTTGGAAGATCCAGCATTAATCAATAATTTTTATCAAACAAAAGCAACATGTGTATTTTAAACAATATACATGTAAGCACTATGTACTCAGGACATTTGGGTCAAGCAGGGCACAAGGCAGCCACTGCTTCAGAAGTTTGTGTTACTCATCCTGCCCCTTTCCCACCACTCTGATGGGCTGATTTGGACCAACAAGGTGAACCCTGAGAGCTTGTAGCTTGCCACAAACCCGCATCCGAGGTTCAGTGCTCCTCCAGCAGCTGATGCTATTAACTACAGCTGAAGGGGAGCAGTGTGGATACTCTTTCTAACGTCTTAGTGACATAGAAACAAAGCCCTCAGACCCTGCCAGATAAGGGTGATGATCCTTACCTAGCTCTAGTTGTTGTTTTAAAATAATCTTGCCACCAATCTAGTCACCTTCCTGATAACTTCATTGAGACTAAGAAGGAACTAAAGGCAGGAGTATCAGCTTTCTACTATCAGGAATTTGCACACTTTAAGATGTATTTAGAATAGCTTTCGGCTAATCTTGGAAGCAACTTTCCTTCTCTGGACAGTGGCTGACTGAAAGCTCCTAAAATGACAATGGAAAGATAGCTCCTTAAGCCCCAGTATTCCTGGAGCATTGCAATTCTCACTGATCCTACACTGCTCCTCATCACAGGATGCTGCAGCACCCAACAGATCTCAGCTCATCTCCACCCAAGTGTAAGACAACAACATCCCATTAACCTGAGTGCTAGTGCTGCCAGGACAGCCTGTCCTTCTCTGTGATGCCTGAATTCTCACTGTCCTTTCTTAATGCAGCACATTCCAACCCAGGCCAGCCCCAGGTGTCACAGGCATTCCCTTGGACAGCAGGTTTGTTAGGAGCAGAACCAGGGCTCAACTCCTGCATACATTTACTCCTGTGCTTAACCTGCAGCTTCTGCCTAGACATCTTGACCAGCTGAGAGATCCCAGCTGATATTCTGAGGATTCCAAACACCAACATAGAAATACAAGAACTAACAGTATTGCTCACCAGTCCTGTGTGCGGGTCCCAGTTCCTAATGCCTCCTGTCCAAACTGTCCTCTTTTTTTTCTTTAGGAAAAAAGTATCTGGGATAAATCAGCATAGACTTTTTATCTCAATCTGAGCCAAGTAGAAATAAATGGAACAATCATAAATCTCTTGTATTCCCAGGATGTTTGCTCTTGAGCAGGGTAGCAAGAGCATCTTTGCTGGAGTGCATTTTTATATAAAGTTAAGGACATTACCACAGAACTCTGCATCAGAAGGGGGAAGAGTGCATGGCAAAAGAAAAGGGCAGGAGAAAGACAGAATACACACTTTGCTCCACAGGCATATGTGGATTCTGAGTATGTTAGCCCTGACACTACCAGCCTGAACCTTTTATAGTTTCTGGTCCCACAGAAACCTTGGCAGGTATCTAACATTTTTATTAGAAGTAGAGATTTTAATGGGATGCTACTGCTAATGAAGTTAAGAAAGTGTGCAAGAACTTGCAAGACAATTCATGCAGATAGGGCCAAATCAGACTGGTCAGTTAACGCAGCTACTTTGCTTGAATGTTAATAGTTCCACACAGCTCAAAACACTACATGAGCCCTGTTATACTAGGCAGTGTTTCTTTCTGCCATTAACCACCTAAAAATAAGGGTTCTGTGACTAAAGGAGAAAAGGTTTCAGAAGGAAAAGAATAAGTTCTAAACGCTGCATGTAGGAAAGGACCCACACTTCTGTCACACATGATCCATGTACAGTGCATAGAGAATAAAATGCAGCTGAAACTCATATGCTGCCTGAGGACCTCTTTACAATAGCCAGAGGAGCTGGAATGGAGAGAGAGAGATGCTGGGTTTGGATGTCATAGGGACATTCAGGCCTTGAACCCCTTTCCTGGTATGATTTTCACCTGCACAACTTTATCTCTTCACAGAATTTGTAAGACAGGCATGGAATTTGATGGAATAATCATGTAGTTCAACTTGGGTTCAGATGCAGCCCTTGAGAGAGAGACCCATCTCCACACCTCAGTTGTGGGATACTCAGTCTCCACTGGAAAAATTGTTCCAGTTTTGATGAAATATTTACGTCAAGCCCAGGCTTATATGTCACCCAAGTGTCCTAGGAATCATAACAGAATCATTCAATGGAAATACAAGAGCTAGTACACTTACTTAAGAGGAAGAGTTTGAAGTCCTATTTCTTACAGTCTAGAGGAATGCTTTGATGTGCAGGCTGCTGTGGAAAGAACCTTCCCACCACGGGTTTGAGAAAAGGACACTTTAGGAGCCTCCACTTCATCAAAGGAAGACGACCAGGAAGAATTCCTTTCAGTACCTCTAGGCAAACCAGGCAGCAGACACACGGTGTCTCTTGGATTTTGTTACAGATGGATGGGAGACTCAGGTATCTACAGCTGGGACTTGGGGACCTAAGGTGGGCCCCATTGTGCCAGAGCATCCAAGCCCCGGTAGCAGAGTCTGCTCTAATATTTCAATATGTAACTGTGTGAGTGAGGATGGAGCATATGAATACAGATTCAATTATCAGCTTCTCAGTACACACTCCTTAACAGATTGCAGCAATTTACTCCTCTAGGAAAGATTCTATTAAACCCTAAACCAAATACATACAAAAACATAGTGGCAGTAAACATGCCCACATACAGTAGTTAAAATATATTATTGCATATTATAAACATTATATACAAGGTTAAAATGGTTTCTTTACCATTTACTTACAAGTGACATTTGTAGCTGAATGCCTTACTTACAAGTCCTCATTGCTACATGCTGAGAACTACCAGAGGTATTTGGCAAGACTATACAGTATAGAGAAATATGGATCGGTCTGAGCAAGTGAACTGTCAGCCACTTTCCCCATCTTTAGCACTGCAACAGATTTTTAGCAATGACGGAGACAACTACTGGTGAAGTGATTTATACCAGAATTCTGAAACTAGACCAGCATAGTTACTTAACATGTTTTAGAATGAGCTTATCCATACTGAAGTATGGATTAAAATGCTGCATTTCACATTTGCAGTGGGTCATCTGGTTACAAATCTGGGGGCTGGTAACTGCTTGTACACTAGAGAGTGGGGAACAATAAATAAGGGACCAGGTTAACGTGAGTGGCCTCGTGCTTGACAAACCCAAGTCTATATGTAGTGGGTGCACATGTGCAGAATGGACAATATTTTCAATGCAGTCTTGTAACAGTTTCTCTGATCAACGTCTGTCAAGTTCACGGGGAATCTTCTGTTTTCCAAGAAAAATGAAATGCTGTGGTTCCTTACAAAAAGGCTCTGCCTGAGGTTAGATCTCTGTCAGTGTGATCTTGAAGCCTTCAACCATGCTCTCCATGTGCAGGATGAACGTGTCCTCGTTGGAGTAGTGCTCAATAATGTTGTCATCCATGTTTACCAGGATACTGGTGACAAAGGCAGAAATCAATGTTTTTGTGTACCATATGTTTTTATGCACTGAAAGGGAAAGATGTGCACTCTGCCACATGTACTCGCTTCTCTACAACACAAAACCAGACTCCAGCACAGGCCAATACAGCATCACTAGTGGGAGTTACCATCAATATCTGCCCTGTAGTCCCTTATAGCCTTTGGATTAGAGGCTGCTCCTTGCCAGAGTGGCTGAGGTAAGAGATGCCAGTGCTGGGATGTTAACACACTTAGGCTACCTACAGCTGAGCTGCACTTCAGATCCCTGTCACACCCAGCTAGCTGGTGCTTCCCACGCCTGGCGTTGGCTCCCACAGGGACACCTCCATGCCACTCCTCAGGCACGCTGTGTGAGCTGCTGCACCTCTGTGGTGTGAGCTGCTAACACAGGGAAGCAGTGTAATTTGTGCTTTGCACACAGCTCACAGACTTAGAACTCAGCGTGGATGTGAGACTATCAACAACGACTATTAGAAGTGTATATGAGTGTTTTCCTCACTCTTTACCTCCAAGTGTTTCTTCTGTCACTTAGAAAGAAGCAAAACATGAGAAGTTTCACCTGTCTTCTCAAAAGCTAAAGAAATCCCCAGACACAACAATGCCCTAAGCTAGAGTTACAGCTGAAAATAAATGATTGGTTTAAATTATATCACTACAATATTGTGGTTAAATAGAACTAAAAAAAAAGTTGAAGAGATTTAGTTTTATGGCAAGAAGCTGTAGCCTAGGTATTCTAAAAGTCCAGCTGTGATGTTCATGTCTAAATTTACAGGGGTTTGCTGAAACCCCTGCAGCAAACATTGCCTTCCTATCTTTCAGGCCTTCTTCTTCCTAACACTGCATGAAAACTCCACACTGCATTGACAGCAAAGGCAGCATCTCCCATGCTAGCCCTCCACAATTTTATTAAGCATATTGTCTACAAAACAGACTTCATCCACATATCTTATCCACAAACTCTTTCTTCACAGTTAGCTTATGAACACTGGTCAGACACAGATTGGAGATCCATGTTTCCTCCTCTGGCATCCCCTACAGTCTCCATAGACATGAAGATTTCAAGCACATGGGTATGTCTCCTGAAAGAGTTTAGGCTGCCCAGCATCATGAGGCCCCAAGTATAACTGGGTTCTCTGAGTACTTCTAAAGGATCCTGCAATAGATCCTTAGTTAGTTAACTAACTTACCCCTTTTTGCTCTTCTTATAAAGTTTTGCAATCTTTTCAACTGGCAGCCCATATTTCTCAGAGATCTGAAATAATAAAAATAAAAGAAATATCACTACAGATGAATGAGAAGTATAAAATTATCACCTCTTACCTTCCATAAGACATTAAAACAAAATCTCTGCAAACTTATACAGAAAAGTCAGTCACAACCATATCATGTTTTCATTTAAGGATGACTTAGAGAGGAATAACTCTGAACAGCTTAATCAAAACGCACAATTGTCTCCATCCAGAAACTTGGATACTACAGTTTTTATAGGGTGTGAGTCATCAGAACTGCCCCAGCATCTCCTAGCACTCTGCTCAAGGAACCAATGCTCTTCCAAGCTTCAGATTTTACCAGAGAATTTCAATCTGATCTTTCTGTTGTTTCTTAATCTGATTTTCTGGGCTCATGGAAGCAAAGGCTTCTCCCAACAGGAGCTGATGGATCAACAGAACAACAAAAACATGCACATTTCTATTTTTCAAAGACATGTCAAGGTTTGTTAAGCTAACAGGACTCTCCATGGTGGTATTTTTGTCTGAAAAGTATCTTCAAGATACCTTTTATTGTGGGAGGGCTACCAACATCTTACACACAGGACTAAGAAGCTTCTGTATTGTCGGGAAGGTGACTCAGTCTAATTACTACGGTGGCAAAATGAAAACACTATTTGGCTCACAGAACATCATCTGAGTGTATAGATAACGAGATGGAATACCACAGAGAAGTGTGTCACCAAGGTAAAGGACTTGTAAAATAAACTTCTTGTCAGCTACTAAAACAATAAAGCAGAAAATACAGTAAAACTTTAGAAGGAAGAACTACTTAGCTGACAAATTACCCATGCCAACAAGTGCTTCACTGGGATGATTTGGCATTGCTTTGCAGCAGTGTATTAGTAACTTTTTTGGATGTCTATTCTGCAGTGAATCTGTGGTGTGCTTATGAAGATGGTGTCCCTGGGCCCTTCATCTGAGCCAGGTTTGCTTTCCAAATTATGACTCTTCTTTGAGGGAACAGGTCTCACAGTTCATACTTTAGAAGAGGATTGTCCCAAAAGGCAAAATAGTTACAGAAATTTTTTTTTTTCTCAGTGATTAATGTTCTGTGGTACTCTAGTGCCAAGCAAAGTAAGTCTCCAGCTCTTCCCAAGTGAAATGAAATTGCAGCTAAATAGCTGACTACTCATCTTCTGCATTAGAGAACTGAAATGCACAATTAAAAATGCATTTAAAGACTGGCAAACATCAGTCACTGTAAAATCCTTTCTTTGTGTTTGTGTTCAGACTTCAGTTGAGAAAAAGTATTTTAGAGAAGTACATTAAAGCATTTATCATGAAATAGAAAATTGAATGGATAAACTCAGCACCGAGGACAGATTCAAAGAGCCACAGGTTGAACACCAATCATGGCTCCCATCCAGACAGCCAAGATTCTCTGAAAGAGAGAATTAATTAGCCTATACTTGTCTACATCACCTATAATAGTATAATTGTCATCTTAGCCAAGAAGCAATTTTGTACTTAAAAAGTATCTCTAACAATGCACAAGGGTATCAGCTTGACAGGCATTCTATAGCACAACTCCAAGATTCTCAAGAACCAATAAAACTTCTTTTACCCCAAAACCAGTTTCCTCTGACTGCTAGCATACATCTGTGGCTAACTGAAAGGGGAATAACTGATCAGGTACAATAGACCCGTCCACTCCCAAAGTTTTCCACCTAGCAGAGAGCAAAATACAAACTAAATTTGGGTGGTATTTGCTACTGCAGTTTCTCTTGCACCAGCATGTTTCACTGTTCTTTACTCTTTATTATCCTCTGGCTTTGCTTATCATGAACAGAATGACATCAGATAAACAATCTGGTGTTGAATTTTTGTATCTGTGCTTCTGCTGTACCCCTAAATTTAAGTTTTCATGCAAAGCAATAATAAAAATGGCTCAATTTCATCAGACAGTTGAAAAAGTCCTTTGTAACAGGCATTGGAGAAAAACTGGCAACCTGAAACTGCAGAAAGTGTCACAACTGCGTGAACAAGAGGAAACGATCTTCCTCTCTGGGTTGTTAACTCTGAATCCTAGTGAAATTGTAAAGATCAGCACTTGAAGACACTTTTCACTGACTCCACGCAAATAAGCTGAGCAAAACATTTCTTGCCAAGGAGGCTTAATAGCAGCTAATATACAGTATTCTGCACATTCCAGCATAAATCTTCCCTAGGATATTTGGCATACCTAACACTCATGCATTCCAAATGTTGCTCGAAGCAGTTTGGGACTCTGGGACATCACTTCCTACATACACTATGAGAGGTTGGGCTGAGAAAGCCTTGCCTGTCACACTGCCTATGACAGGTGTAGGATTTATATAACATCCAGGGATTAGTGAGCTTTGCAAAAGACTTCCAGCTGACTGAATAAGCACATTTCTCAGGAACCCCTGGGATTCAACCAATTATACCAAACAGCAAGCTGTGGAAGCAAGGCTCAAAGTGGGGGTATGGGACAGCCTCCCCCTCACAGTCTCCAGTACAAATGTGCTAAGTCCTGCTGTAGAACTGGAGAAAGGAGAGAGTGAGCACCTGCTAGGGCATCTCACTTAACACCCTCTTCTCAGGGTGTTTGCTGCCAGCACAGGGGGAACACCACTTACTGCCAACTTCTATACAAAACAACAGGATTTCTCACCTGAACCCAAGCAGGCTACATTAAATTTTAAAAAGATATCTTTATTTGGAAGAATATTTTTCCTTATCATCTCCACTGTCCATTTGTCAATCTTCTGAGCAGATTTCTTTCTGTTAGGATGCCCGAAGCAGTGCGACAGCCTTCAGAGTGGCACTGAAATAGATGTCTGGGCGTCTCTTTGGGCTGCAGTCCCCTGGCATGGCACGTTTGTCTGATTGCACAAGCCACCAGAAATGCTCTCTGCTGGAGTCAGGAAGCCAGAAAGGGCAGTATCTGGGTGGGTCAAAGCATGTAGGAAACCACCTTTGCCAGTTTATTTCTATGAAATGGTCTAGTCTGTTGCCCTACACTGGCTGGAAGATCACATATATAGGCAGGTATCTAATAGTTAAAGCTAGCTCTATTGAACTGAGCTTTTAATTATAGGACGACTTTGGGAGATGCTTGAATTTCCCAGTTTGAACTGCCTTTTGTACTTTGAATAAATATGTAATTTTGCACAATGTAAGACTGAGTACCTACTGAGATCCACAGTTATCCTGACTTTGGATCAGGCTGAAAGCAGGATGTAGAACTGGTCAGTCACCACATACGTGTGATGGTTTGTGATGGGCAATTGTTTTGCTATTTTCTGTTGATCAAGACTGACTAGTGAAAACCAAATATCTGCATCACTTCCTGAGACATGCTGTATTTCTGAAACCCAAGATCTCCAGATATTTGCCAAAGGAAAGATATCTGAGAAGGAATCGAATTGTTCATTTGGAATGGGGGTATACGTGAGAATAAAATAAACATAGGATCTGAGAAAACTGTATCATTAATAACAGAGTTAGGAAAAAGTCAAGGACAAGGAATAGTGACTAATGAAAAGAAAAAAAAAAGTAAAATCCATAAACAGAGAAGGAGGGTATGACTGAGGATCACTGGAGCTCTCTTTCAGATCTGGGGCTCTGTAATACTCAGAGGCTCAGTTCCTAAATTCTTAATACTGAGACTAGAATGGAGCATTTAGGATATGCACAATTACAAAATTATATGATTTGCTGCAATGACTGTAGAGAGAATATTTAAGAATATGCATTTTGACAGCTTTTTGGCATTGTTTTATCCACAATATCCTACCAAAGAGAATTAAAATTTTCTGAATGTGTTCCTTCCAGTGAACAGGGACATTTTACAACAGATTAGATTTCTCTGGTGCCGAAAACATGCCAGTGAGTCAGCAGCTGCACTGACTGAGGTATGCAGAAACCTTTCCTGCTTCTGCACCAGCTTTGTTTTTGTTACATAGGGACTGGAGAACAGGCATGGAGTGGCACAGACTACTGGAGATAACATATTCATGCTAGCTTGAACAGTTACAGGATTATAACATACTTTTAACTTCCATACAAAGACAAGATGAAATCGTGTTGCAGCTAACCAGATTAGACTGCACCCTCTTCAAGCAAAGCCTAGTTTTTGTTATGCATGTGCTCTGCCTGACAACTGAGCTGCAGTCACAGCTAACAAACAGCATTGGCAGAAGCACAGTTAGGACATCCTTAGCGTGCCGTGACTCTCCTCAGTGATACCCTCATCTAAACAGGTGCTTTAAACAACTTCACTAATCCACAAATCTTTATCTGCCTTCTGCTACTGACCAAGTATTAACCAAATAACTCAGTCTTTACTGCATTAAAAGTGTTCAGTACATGCAACAAGATACTGTGACAGTTTTAAGAGAGTATGAATATACACACTTCTAGCACTTGGCTGAGTTCTCTAGGGGCACTTTCATCCATTTCCATCTTCTCCCCTACACGTAAACAAGGCCGGAAATCAACTCAGCATCCCACATGTCACTCTCACATTCCCCCACTGAAGCAGTGAGACACGTGATTACTTCTTAACTCTTCCCTTACCAAATTTCACGAGCCATCAGCTCATATAAACAGGATTAAACATGAAAATAGCAACTCTTATGATGACAGCTAATGGGTAACAAGCAAAAACTCCACTCAAAGAAGCAGCAAAGAGGCAACTGGTAGGTAGGTCACGCTGTAAGTGACAGTTAGAGAAGGAATTTGAGATGATGTATGAATGACAAGTCTGCACTGGCTCAGCACCTGCCTCTTATGTGCTGAACAGCAATTGCACAAAGGCCATATGAAATTCACACAGAAATGGTGCATCCTTGGGCCTCTTCTTGGAAACCAGGCTGGGAATGTACTGATGAGCATTACAGGAAAAGATTCAACAGGCTCTGAACCATCAGTTCAGAAAGAAGCATTTCGGAAAATGAAGCTTGCACCTCTCTCCTTCCCTGACACTGGTTAACTACTGCTATTCCTCAAGGCTCAGGTCTCCAATAATCAGTTCTGTGATGCTGTTTAAACCCTGTAACCTGCTGACAACACTGGATTAAGAACATGCCAGCATCTCAGAGCTGTGCTCCAGAAAGCCTTTAAGAAATGCTTTAAATACACTTGAGAATAACTTCATCTTTATATTATAGCTTATCTCAATAATTCATGGAAAGACTCATGATTTTCTTGCCAAGAAAGACAAACAATGTGAGGCCATTGGATACTTACAGCTTCCATTAGCCCCTTTACTGTGGGTGATTTCAGCATCAAAGCATCAAACACTTCATCTGTCTCCTTCCTCACATACAAAAGCACTGAAATAGAAAAAAAAATCAAACTTGGAGCAGGTTCAGTCAATTGCACAGATGAAATACCCCACACTTAATAGAAAAACAAATATTAATCCATGACAGATAAAATGAAGCACTGAAGACAGTTTGCATTTAAAAATACGTACCTTTAATATCATCAGTGATCTAGACATGGACAACACATCATAGTTGCATTGAAAACACAGTACTGAAAATTCAGCAAATTTAATCTAATGTGAAGAATTTCTATCTTCCAGATCTAAATCTCCATTTACAGAAAGAAGCTAGAAATTTCTGGGGCCCTGTCTCTTGGTCATAGGACAAAACACTCAAGCTAGGTCTTCTTAAACCTCTGTCTTGGCTTGTACCTCTCCAGGCTTCATCTAAAAGGCTGGGAAAGGACATTCAAAAGGCAAGTCTGGGTTGCCTTTAGCTGTGCCTTTGAGAGCAAAATCAAAGAAAAGGTAAAGAAATAGTTCTTGCTGACATTACCATGCAGATGACAACAAATGGCCTGGCCAGTATGAAAATAAACAATGGGAAAAATGAGTTCAAAGTAATTTGAGATTTTACAGGGAAGACATTGAAGAGCACAGCTGGCAGGCAGGCAGGCATTTACCAGCGTGCCCACATGCTTAGGTACCCAAATGCCATTTCTGTTCCTTTTCCTCCCTCAGATGCCCTCCTAGCTGTTAGTTGTCCACAGGCGCAGTGTCCTGCCCTCTCTAGCTTTGGTTTTCTTCCCACTTGTACAGGTAAAAGGAGAAAACCTGCTGTAACATGGCAAAAGCAAAGCAGACAGCTACAAAGCGTATAAGCATAGACACTAAAAAGTGTTTTAGGCATCATCTCACATGACTGATATGTAACAGGTTAAATAAGATGCGCTGCAATTTATTTTGTTTCCTAAATAAAGTGCCTTTTCAAATAGCAGTGCTGCACATGAGGTACAAGTACACATGCACTGTCATGTCTGTGTGACAAATTACATTGGTAACCATCTTTTTTTTTTTGGTAGATAGAAAAGGGCATCTTTTGAAACTCTAAATTCTCTTGGTCCAAAAGTCACCTTCACCAGGTAACTCAATAGATGACAAGCAGATGAACCAGGTTTTGAAATGACTGGAAAAACATCATGGGTAGTTCAGCCCCCTGACTTGGCCCACAAAACAAACATGCAGGACAATGTTGGGCTTTTTGCATCTTCAGTTCAGAAGCCACAAAACTGCTAGCACAGCATGCAGAGTCACATCCTTCTCACCTATATTTTAGCAACTCTTTGGGGCCTAGCCTGAGAATATCCTTTTAATGGACTTAGAAGCTGAGACAATTTTGGGTCACAACCTAAACTATCAAAATAGAAAAGAAAAAAAAATTCCACACCAGGAGTTAAATTTTACCATGCCTGATATGTTTAATTGCATGAATGAGCACTCACACAAAGGGCTAATTTTACCAGTACTAACATTTATATTAATTTAGTAATTCTTTTCCTTGTGACTAGTGGGTTGTCATGTAACTCTTGGCTTTACAAACCAGCCAGCCAGCCTTAACAATTACAAACGTATCTGAAAGGAGCAAAAAAAATCAGTTGGTCCAAGGTTAAAGCTGGGGACATTAGACAATCCCAGTGCTTGAGCTTTAAATCTCTGTTGTGCTTGGTGTGCCAGGCAACATTATGCTGAATGAAGGATCTATTACAAGGATAACAGGGAACTTGAATTACTATTATGCACACAGAGAGGCAGGATTAATAAGCATATGGGGGGTTGTTGGGTTTTTCTTTCCCCTGACAGGTATGAAAATCATGGCTTTGATTCAGTAGAGTACTTTTCCATAAATGACTTCTGGTGACAGTGATGCCTCAGGAAGCCTCTGTCTCATCCCTGCCCTTATGCTCTCTTACTCTGGCTCATCTCAACGAACTTTCCCGGATGACGAACTCTCTCAAACAGCAGATGTGAGTGAAAAAACAACCCTTTTTTGAGTTATTCTTCAAACAGACCAGATCCTGCCTCAGCATACAATGCAGTCCCACAAGCCCTCGTGCTGGCACAGCAGCGGAGAGGCGGCCGCAGCGGGAGGCACAGCCAGAGGGGAGGGAAAGGGGCTGCAAAGGGCTCAGCAGCAGCACTGCCGCTGAATGACTGTGACCATGTAACACAACTCGTACTTATGTCCTCCGCTCCTACTGTCACCACATTCATAGCATCTAGATGGGCTGGCTCTAATAGTACAAATTACAAGATTTGGAGGAGAACAAGGGGGAAATCTTGTACAAGGTAATGAGCTATTTTTGCCTGAAAGTAAAAAAAAAATTTAAATTTGTCTCATTTACTCCCTGGTCTAAGTTCTTAACCTTCTTGCTAGCACTGAAATCCACTGCACACGTTAATATTCTTTAGATGTCAAAAAGAATTGCAAAAGATGGAGGAGATAAATTTATCATTAGTTACTTAAGAAATAGCCCCAATACACTAAATTGCAGAAGGGCAAACAGCCTTTGCTCAAGGCAAGGGATGTTGCTGCACCAGTGAGACTTTTGGAAGCCAGGCCACTGAATTGAGGATTTATGTGTGAATGCAGAAGAACAATGTTAGATACCTCTTTTAAAACTGTTAACAACAACATACATGTGGAAAAATGAAACTAAGGACACAGTAAGACAGTAAGACTTGGGACATCAGGAAGGTCTGAGCCTGGGCACTACCAATGCTGTGACTGACACCCTAGGAACAATGACTACAGTCTCTATTAAGTGGTCTCTTGATGGAGATATGGTATATCTTAGTCAAGGAAAGAAGGGCTGGTAGCTGTAATTTGACTTTCCTTTCTCACATTTGGAGTTTTCATTATTGCCCAGGCACAAAATCCCTTGCTGAAAGTATGAATGCTGCCCTTCACAGGGATGGCTCTCAACCCCCTGATTGTTATGAATCCAAAATGTTTCAGCGTAGTTTAACATGACTTTCCTAAGAGACAAAAGCTAGACAAAAAATTACTTTCTTGAAACTGAGAACTACAGGACTGGAAATCCACCTGATCTGTAACTCAGCTGCTGGATTTATAATTAAGGGGAAACTCCCTAAGAAATCTGAAAGGAAAAGCGATTTGAAAACTCTTACTGAGAACTCAAAACAGGAAAAAGCCAAGTCTAGCCACGTAACTAGCTGTGATGCACATTTGGTACAGATTAACATACTTCACATTTCTATGCTGGGCACTTGGACTTCCCTTAGAGATCAAGGAGATGAAAGAAAAAGTCAAAAAGAGGCAGCTACCTGAGTGAGAATATGAACCTTGTTTGCAAACCCCTTCAGACCTGTTCTCTTGAAGGCTGCCCTGTAATATTTTTACTTCCACCAGACAATGTCACAAGTAAATCCAGCAGGCAGAGGTGAGGCCACACACTTTCACTTCAGTTCTTCAGCGGGGCTTGGACACCTCACTGGCTGCTACTTACCTGCACTGCCCTGCTAATGAGACACCTTGGGATTACATTGCTTTTAATGTATATTTTCACATATCAGACCTGCTCTGTCTCAAACATTACACCAGCATCCCATCTATACCTGCTCTCTAGGAGTTATTGATTCTGCTGTACCAAATAAATCTTGAGAAAAGAGGCTTCTAATATGGCAAAGCTGGGGAAAAAGACCCTGAAACATTTTAATACCCAGTGAGTTCTGTGGCAGAGACAGCATTATCAAATGGGTAGATTCAGCTGAGCTGCATTCCATCAGCACAATCCCAGATGCAGGGTTCCGGATGGCAGGAAGTTCGCCAGAGCAAAGGCCACGCTGGGAAAGGCTTGGCCTCAAGCCAGCATAGTCCAAGATGAGAGAAACACTGAACAGGAAGGGGATGTGAAGAGAGCATACTGCAGCTTCTCTGGGTCTATGCCTCTCCTGGATTTAATCATTTTAAATAGTTTTGCCACCAGCTGAAATTTTTTTTTTCTTTCTAATCTTACCCTTTAAATACTTGCAAGTCCTGGATGATATCAGAACAACTACCCACAGCAAAGGACAGGAGTAATCAAAGCATACCTCCTTGCACACAAATTCCTAGGCTTCCAGCTGGGAAACCCAGGTGAAATTGTAGGAAATGAGAGTTCTTTATGTAGCCCTCATGGCTGTCATCTTCTGCTTGATAGAGCCTTGATAATGTGAATTTGGCTAAGGTCTCGAGTAAACCAAATGCAAGTCCGTGGTCAATGCTGACCTCATATAATTAATTTAAGATTTAATTAAAAGAATCATATGTTCACATTTATTTCAAGAAGATATCACTCTCCATCCTACAATCTTCTATGCTTCTCTTGGTTCAAGCACACCACCCTAACCAACACGGAAACTTTGCAAATGCAGGCTTGTGGGAAGTCATTTCTATAAAGCTCAAAGGAGTCTTACAAATGGTGCAACTAAGAAAAACCCAGTTCACTTCTGTACCTCGTTGCTTTGTTGTCTCACAACCTGATGGGTGAACCTCAAAATACTTGCAAGTTTGAGTTACTTAAGTTTGTCAATAAACTTACATGACAAAACTCATGAGACCGGCAAATATTCTCCAGGGTGTTTTACTGTGACAGTGTAGGAAGCTATCACCAATGGCACTGCACTGGAAGTAATCGTACACAAAACTGATTTTGTGGACAAAACCACCTTCAGTGCAAAGTTTAACAGCTCAGCCTAAGCAGTTGCTTCACTGTTATTCAACTTAAGCTTCACTTGTAGCAGACTGGAAAAGAGGAGTTGGTAGAGTGTATGAAAGACAACTGTAATAATACCCACCCGGGCAGTAAAAACAGTGAAGGGAAACAAACTCTTAAACAGTTCAGTTAGATCTGCTGGAAGATGTCTCTCCACGTCCTGTATGTCTAACAGGGTAGGAAATCTCTGAGATTTTATTCCAGCCAATCTAAGTCTGCAGTCAGCAGGAGCTTGCCTGTTAAGGTCTCTGTATTTGACCCAATGCATCTTGCGTATTTGCTTGTGATCCCAGACAGAACAGAAAAGATGAGCAAAAGTTAAAAATAGACCATCACAGATTTGCTACTGGAACTTTTATGAACTATGTAGCTTGGCCAAGAACCAAGAAACTTTCTAGCTTTTTTTATATACACTTGTGTCTTGATCCCTTCTTGAGAGAGCATAGTCCTCTGGTTTTTTTCTTTTAAGTAATTTCTAGCATTTGTTAAAATGCCTCCTTATAGACTGGCAAAGATCTCTTCTCCCGCCTACCCATATTTGCACTAGCATCCAACAACTGACTGTCCAAGCCACACCTGCCCTTCCCAGCTTGAGGGTTTGAGACCCACAGAATCATTTTTAACTGCTAAGAATTGACTGTTACCTCTTTTCAGACCTTCTTCTTTAATTTGTTTCAAAGGGGAAGGACCAAACTCTTCCTCCACAGGCCGGAACATCCTTTTGACCAGGACACTGCTACTAGAATACACAAAACAGGGACCATGTCACAGTAAAACTGTGCTCACAGCAAAGAGGAGACAACAGCAACAGTCATTACTCACTTTGTACTCTGGCAAAAACACCCACTAGCTACTCAAGCAGCACCAAAAGCAGAAACTGCAAGCATTTAGCTTTTGATGCTTATCTAAACTATCTGGGCCTCTTAAATTGCCAAGACTGACTGGCTGGAACAGGTGACAGGAAAATACGTTCCGATGTTACACACTAATTTGAAAACCCCAAAGGCCCTTAACTGTTTAAATATTGAGGAAAGGGGGGTGGTTATTGCTTGGTGCAATAAACCCCCTTTTTTTCTCAAATTCCACTGTAAGCCTTATGAAGAACATTAGTTTCAAAAAGAAATAAAAAGGGCCTTCTGTTTTCAAGTCAATGTCGACTGCAGTTGCTCAGCCACTCCCTATCACAGGTCACTTTTCGCAAGTTTATGGGAGTGTAGTTATGTTACTCCAAAATCTCAGACGTGGGGATTCAAGCAACTTACAAAAGTATGGGACTGGCACACATTGTGGGCTGAGGTTCAGCCACTCATATTAAAACCCTTATCATGGCATCTCTAACTATTAGAGGGCCTTCCATCAATTCTTCCAGTCCCTCCAAAGTCAGATAGGGGGTACTCCCATTTCCAACCTTCCTCCTTCCCAGGTTCTCTGTTCTCTTTCTGCCTTTCTCTTCTGGCACTTGGCCATTCTCTCTGCAGCTCCTGTATTTGTTGCATACATGTGTGTACACTGTTAAACAGCTTTCAGGAATGCAGTGAAGTTCAGTGCTTCAATAAAAAATTCCTGGTTTTTAAATTATTTGAGAACCCTTATGCTTACATAGACGGCACTTCATCATCAAATATATTGTCCTGTCCCTGTATTGGACCTTAGGGCTCTTTTACTTGGAAACGTATTAAAATACAGACATAAAAAGCAGACAATTTACATGGGAGAACATGAGGGAAGGGGGAGAAAGGGGATCAGTTTTATCTGATTTCATATTTTATACCAATTGTCTATGAGTTCAAACTGTTAACTGCAAAGCTTGTGAAACAATAAATATCTTACCCTTCTCTCTCATCATCTGTATTATAGTAAACCTAGAAGGATGGAAATAAAAATAAATTATTCCCAAAACTCAGGCACTTGCTTAACAGAACTTCAAAAGAGAGAAAAGACAACAAGCATTTTGCAGTTTGTCATTTGTTAAAAATCTTTTTCCTTCTATAAAATACAAACACCTCTAGTTCTAACTGTAATCTGGAAGAAGTGTGGCTTAGAGAAACTGCTGTTGATTATCATCTAGTGGAAATATATCAAAGTTTATTTGAGAGACATTACTCTCTTCCCTGGCTTATATCATTTTCCCAATTATTTTGCAATCCTCTAAATCAGATCACTACTCACCCAAATTACCCCTAATACAGTTTAAGCCACACCACTCACAAGCTCTTGTATGTATTTAATAGTATCTGAAAATCTAATTAAACTATAAACAACAAGATTAAACGACAGGCCTAATGGAAATACAATTACTAATGGTACAGTTGAACATTTTTTGCACAGGCTGTGGGCAGAAGCCCAAGTCGGTTTTGTGTAAATCCACATAGCTCAGAGTCACCGGGACCAAATTTACAACAGCAGCAAATGTGGCTGACAGTAGCAGGGGAGGTATAAAATCACAGTCTGTTGTCCAATACTTTACAGAATAGTCAGCCAAAATCCTCACTACGTGCCCGCAATGCAGGTCTGCACCAACAAGTGCCCAGCCCTCCAGCTGCTGAGCTGCGGTGCCCACATGGGGTGGAGGCACAGGGCACCGCAGCCGGTCCTGCTGGGCAGGGCGAGCCACCCTGGGCGGGCCTCCAGCACTTGTGCTGGCAGGATTAGGAGCACACTCAGCTCTCACTGGGAGCCTTCACTTCTGAACCTGTGCAATGAAAATAGCTCAGAGGTGTGTGCGTGCAAAGCTGAGGTCTGTAACTACGAGTTACAGCAATAAAAGACATGGCTGAACACTGCCTAAGAGCTAGGAAATGGGGGTATCTTCCAGTTAGTTTAGAAAATCATTTACAGGATTACATATACTAAGGAATGCTTCCACTTTCTCCTGTTTTGAGACAAATCCACATTCTGATTTGAAAGCCATGAGGACAGAAGGTACCAGCACTGATATGTGAGTGGGCGTCTTTCCAATTTGGGAGAGTAAGCCAGTGACAGCTGCGATTGCAATGTCTGTGCTCTCTGTGCTTTGCTCAACCACAATTCTCACTGCTTCAAAATAATTGACAATTCCAACACTGTTTCATTTAATCTTCCTCCTTTTACTATTTTTCAGCAAGATGCATATTAAATTTCCTCATCAGCTATTTTTCTTTATAAACACATGCATAAAGGTCTCATTCTACTCCCTGAGATGTTAATAAATAACACGTTCATAGTAAAAAAGTTGTCAGAGCTGACCTTCCAATTCAGGTTTTCAACTTTCCAGCAGGTGATAAAGTAGAAAAAAGTCAGCATAGACTTCCTTACGTTTACTGGTGATAATAACTGCCAATACTGAGTATTAACATTAGTAAGACACAGTTTTACTTGGAAGAGTGAAAATATTATTTTCAAGGAAATTCCAGATCACTAGGTGATGACAGAAAATGGATAGTCGTGTTCAGTGACCCTGCTCTTGACCTTCTTACACGTGTAAGAGCTTGGTCTTTGTTTTCAGCTGCGACAGGGAGGGGTATCTCTGCTACCACAAGGTGGCACTTCATTTCACCAAGCCAAAGAGCACACTCAAAACCAATTTTATTTCAGCACAAATCAACCTTCTATTTAAAAATTGACTATTTGTTTCATTCTTTCTTCCCAGTAAAAGAATGACAAAACTGTAACAAAAACAAACTATTCAGTTCTCAAATAAGTATAAACTCCTTTTTCACACCAAGAACTCAGAAAGGTACTTGAGTCTTGTAAGGTCTTTTATAAGTGATGTGCCAAAACTGCATTTACCAAAATGAGAGCTGAAACAAGAGGCAGCCCCCAGGAATAGTGATTTATTTCTGTAAAATCTGCCCCAGAGCAGAGGCAGCCAAATGGCAAGTGGGCACCTGCTCATCTCATCATTTCCTACCTGTCCAGTTCTTTGTAGGTTTCCAAAGTGAACATCAGGTATGAAGAGAACTGGCTGGGAATCCAGGTCAGCCATTGTTTTGAAGAAGGTGATATCACTCTTTTTCTGCAGAGGGAGTGCACTCAACTTCCCTTCAGCTGCTAGGTGGATCACAAAGCACAAGGTTGTGAAAGGAGGCACGTTAAGCATGACTTAGCCCAGACCAGAAAGGCCCGCTTTACTCACCGTTATTACATGAGGCTTGGGATGCCTGGCCTTTGCCTTTCTTCCTGTTCTGCTTTCTCTCTTCATCTCGGATTTTCCTTTCTGCTCCCTGATGCAAAAAAGACAATACACAGATATTACCCAAAGAGGAACCACTGTGAGCGTTGTACTTTGCAATGCCTGGAACTACAGCAACAGACACATCAGAAATGCTAAAAGAGAAACTGGTTATTCTACTGAAGACAGATCTGTCCACTCTGTTGGGAAGGTACCAGGCTTTGCATGGATCACCTGTGCCTGAGACTCAGGCTGGCATATCCAGTAGCTCCCAGGGCTGCAGACAGCAAGGGGAATATACCCACATGCTGGTTTGGAGGAGCCAGAACAGGCAGAGAGCAGTCTGTAGCAGGACTGATGCCAGCACAACTTGTGCAAAGGGCATCTCAAGCCCAGTGTCTCTGCAATGGACAGAGTGCTCAGGCCAAATCTTTTGTGTATGTAATGACATAAAACACCTGCAGGATTACTACCATCTTATATCATGTCTGTGCTGAGGTCTTCCCTAAACTCTCCTCCACCCACTTTGTCTGGGGGTGGCATTGCTCCACTGTAGCCAGCTGTGCCTTTGAGAACTGACAGCCCAAGAAGGCTGTGCTGACAGCTTGCCAACATTGCAAGGGTTCTTACAGAAAAATACAGGCATTTCAAACTGGGAGAAGCTCTCCAGAAATAGGAAAGCAATGTAGCACTGCCCTATGAGGCACCAGAAACTCCTGGGAAGTTGCAGGCTTATGTTATGTAAATACGCTCTCAACAAGTTTAAAAAATAAAACTTGTTATTGACATAAAAAGCAGCAACACCTCCTTTGAAGTCCTCCTAATTTACTTTATAAATAATACCCATCACATTGTGAAGGGTAATAGAGATCCATATGCTCCCAGACGGTTGGCATGCAAGATTACAGAATTTATTTCCAAATTAAAATTAGAAGTTTCTTGAATAGAAAGGGAGGGGAGGGAGGTAAGGAAAGCAAAAAATACCCACTCAAGATGGCAAAATTCACACATGAGTCAATGAACCAAGCTTAAAAAGAATGCAAGGAAAGATGTATTCCTCGCTGTGATCTATCAGTAGATTTCCAGAGGCTGAAAAAGCTGGAGGAAGAAATAGCTCTTTAGAAAAATATGAATGTGTCAAGCAGAAACACTGCCTCCAGACCAGGTCCCAGTCCAGTTGTCACTCACCAACCTCAGCCGCAGAAGCCAAGGGATTCAGAGTTGTGCACTTACCGAAATTATTTCTAGGGGTACATTTGTAACCTTTAAGGCTACCTGTTCTTTCCAAAGGAGCAAAAATACCCGTCACAGCCACTGTTCGGCAAAAAGCACATCCTGAGAAACCTGTGCTGCACAGAGGGCTCTGCCAGGTGGCCACAGCCCTACCTGCCACTCAGTGCTGCCGCTCTGCTGCTCGCAGGGACGGGATGAACCACCAAAGTATTTCATCCATGACAGCAAGCACGAGTTTCCTCTCAGGAAAGCAGAAACTGAGGAGGACTCAGCCTTTTATACATGTTAAAAATATATGTTTTACTGATTTTCTGTGATATTCTTTGTAACCATGAACTTGGTGAAGCTTCACAGCTTTCTCTTCATTCATTCAAGGCAACACACCCCAAGTTCTCTGGGGTACAGGCAATCCCTGAGCTGGGCAGCCATTCCCATTCACCAGTGTTTATTTGTGCCACAGCCACTTCACAAATGTGGCAAGTGCAATACCCACAAAACTACCTACCAGCCCTTTTGAGCTCAGAGCAACCCACCCGGCACATGGCAGGGGCCGCTCAAGCCTACATGATGGATGTCACCATCACAGGGGTGAGACAATGGACCACAAAATGATTTTGCATATTAGAGCATTTCTGTTGCATATTTTGACGGCTGAGCCACATCTGACACATACCTAATAAACCACAGTTTGCATATATCTTCAGGACAGAAGAAATAAGGCTCTTACAGGGAACTATAAACTATTCTCTGACCAGTGAAATAATGAAATGAGTTCTTAATTTTTTCATTGATACCTGGGCTTTGTATATACGCAAGGAGTACTTCCGCTACTAATCATTAGCAAAATGCAGCGTACAAATTTCAGCTGATTCAAAGTATTTTCTTCCTAATTCTTCAACTCATTTAAACTTAAGTCTTGCATTCTAGCTCCAGCCTGGCAAAGCCTTTGCCATCATAAGCACCACTCCCATCACCACTCTGAAGCTCACATGTACACTTGCTTTTAGTTCCAGGCTAAAGCATTCCACATCTCGTTGGGCAGGCACATAGACATCAGCCTTCTTCTCTCCAACACTGAAGATTAATAGGCAATTAGAGTTGTTCAATACTCTATGATAGTCCATTTTCTCTATGATGTTCCACACCAAAAACAAGGATGCAAGAACTGCATATATTCCAAAGAACATGTATTTTTTTCAGATTAAAGAAAACTGGATTAATTTATTTTATTTTGGAACAATGTTACGGTATTTGCCAAGTCAAGTTCTGCTTCTTTTCAGCAAAGATAATCACATATAGAAAATCAAATAGCTCTAAAGTCGCAGTTCTTTTATACACAGTGGCTAAAGCATCGTGCAATATATAAATATAAATAGGCCTGGTAGCAAGTTTCCCTGACAACCCACTTAAGGAATAAAAATTATATATTCTTAAAATGCAGCATCAGTGATCCACACGTGATAAAAAGACTGCAAGGGCAGAGAATTAGCTCTGAGAAAACAAGATGTGGACTGTAAGAAATGCTTTGAAGATTGCCTACTGGAAAACAAACATGGACAAAAGATTGGAGAACAAATAGGGAGTAAGGTAATGTAACATTTGTTAAATAACTTTTACAGCCTTTGCAGCATTTACCTCCATATATTTATGTCACAAAGCACATACTGGATGTGAGTTGGCGTTGCTCTCTAGTTTATATGCAAATTACTTTAAAATCAAAGAATTTGCCAGAATAAATACTAAAATACATATAATATGTACCAATTGGCTAAATGAAGTTTTATTTCTTCAACGATAACTCTTTCCACAACAGCTATGCTGTGTTTCAGCTACAGGACATTAATTTGTCAGCAAATGTTCTTAAAAACTGGACACCTCCACCTGTGATTTATCTAAGTGAATATACAAATACACCTACTGGTCCTAAAGAGGCACCACCATTGTAGAAAGAAACATTTGTAATAACACCTCAGGCACAGAAACATTTTTTCTTCCATGTTCCAAAATGAAAAATTTTCCATAGTTAGGCAGGAGGAATTTACTGTGCAGTTCCACTGGTCCAGGTGATTGTAATAAAGCAGGTACTTTTCTCATCAGCTTGTCTTTGAGCTGTCAGATTGGGGCATAACAGTGCAGTTCACATTTTCATAATTTATAAAGATGTTTGCTGGGGTTTCTTTAATGGTACTATAGTACCTCTTTAATTGATCATGACAAGGAGGTGGGCAATAAATAACAGTCTCAGCTTCATGGCCTTTCCCAAAGAGGCAGCAAGCTATGTCCATGTCACTGGAGGGAGAGTCACAGGCTAGCAAGAGAAACTGAACCATTTAGGACCACCTTAACCAGAGCCAGGGGTTTATTTTGACATCTTAGAAAGATGAGGATACCCAGCCACACCAGCTACCTTCCTCTGAGCACGATGAATTCTCCCAGTGCCACCAGCAAGTGGAAATTCTCCAAACATTGATCTACTTACAAAAGCCCTGTGACAAAGGGATGTTGGTAAAGACCAGGCAGCATAAGTCTGGGGAGAAGCAAGAATTTGTCTCTTACCAAGTGCCAATTAGCACAAACTGTCATGTGAATAGACCTTGATAATTTTCATTCGCTCAAGTTATTTTCACACCCGCATTAAGTTAAAAAGCTCTCTGTGTGTGTATGTATTTATATGAAACAGATCTATAGCCTATTATCAATACCCTTGAGCCATTCAGTTCCCACTTCCAATACATTTTTGATGTGTATAACACTTAACTACCCCTGTGATCTTTCCTTCTACTTTGAGACAGTTTTGATTAATAGACTGAACATTCATTTCCTGCTTTCTAGTCTGGATATTTGAAGCACCAATTAAGCCAATAGATGCAATGAACATGTATTATTCAAAATCTCCACCAGTTGTATATAGAGGTCACCCTTGATGAGTTTGTGCTCTGAATTTCCTTCCTTTTTTTAAATAATTCAAATTTTTCTAATTGCTCTTCAGAAACAGGTAGATGAAAACCACTTGTTACTTTGATATTTACTGAGCTTTTAACATCCAGCTGTAGCTTCATATCTCTCAATATTTGACATTCAAAGTTACAATTAAAAGCACAGCATTTTGGCTGCAAGAAGACCTCAGTGCATACATTTACATTCATTATTTCCAAAGATTTTCCTCCACTAACACAACTAACTGATTAGTTCTCAAGATCTCGTTGTCAAGACAGCGACAAGAGAATGAACTGAAAAGGAGGAAGGAGCAGCAACAGAAGGACCTGAAACAGTTGAACTCTTACCCTTTCCATTAAAAAGTTAATGTTACGTTTTGCCTGGGGCATGGCCTTTTGTCTTTCTATTCCCACCTGTAGGATGGCAAGACTAATTTGGATACATTTCCAGGTCACTTAAATAGATGTAGGTTCCTGAATCCCTGAACCTTGACTAGAATCCAGGCATCAGCTCCCCTATGAAAGATCTTTCTCGGCATGGATAAAGTCATCAGCTGTCAGATGCTAAACAAAACTGAGAAGTGGTCACGCTCTCTTCAAAGAATCATCACCGACATTTCTGAGCAACTGTTTCTGCCTGGTGATATACACAGCTGACCATGATACTGTCTAATTCATTCAGGCATGATCTATGTTTGGGTGCTGAAAAATCTTACTAGTTCCCACACAGGAGCAGTCACACCTATAGTAAAAAACCAAAATTTTGCTGAAGAGGGTGTGAGCACACACAAAAAATAGTTACTGAAGTACAAAATGGGAATGGCTAATATATTTTTGTATTTTAATTTTGATAAGAAAATCCTAGCAACATAAAAGCCTCATTGAAGCTTCTAAAATAACTGTTTGTAAGCAAGGGAGGGAAGAAACCCACCAGCTGTGTCACTGGAATTTGCTGGTTTCCACTGCATCATAAAAGAGAGCTTAGCAGCTCCTCACTGAAAAGTGCATTTTTGTGTCAGAGAAACTGATATGAAGTTTACCTGCTACCTATCCTGGCTGTAAGAGTTAGAAGGGATGACATCGGCAGACTGCCACTTACGTGAGCCTGTGATCAGCACTGACCTTCCAAGTAGAGATCTTTGCGTTTGCACTTTCTATTACTTTTTTGATATTCCAGAATCATGACCTATATATAACATGCTGTCCTTAAATAGTCCAACTATTGCTCAGAAGCTGAGGAATCAGGGCCAAAAGGCTGCAAAGCAGTAAAATAATTACATGATAATCTGTTAGATTTGTGATACAGCTGGTCCAAATGCTATGATAAAATACAATTCTTTAAGGAAAGAAACAGCACTTAATTAGGTCTAAAATACAGCAACAATAAACTGCCTAACAAGATTCCTCCTTCATCCATGGTAACTGTGCTTTCCACTTACCTTGTCACAAAAAACCTTGATCTGGCAGTAGGCTCGGTGGATAGGTTTATTGCTGCGGTTGTTGTAGCTGTAAGTATCGATCTGAATCATCAAAGGAAGCCCTTTTACTCCTTTTTGTGAGGAGAAGTCTGTGCTCAAGCAATTCACTGTGATGAAAATCTGTGTGCCAGAGAGATTACTTTTAAAATGTGTTGGCAAACAACAATTACATTTCTGGAAATACATGACAAGAAATGGGAAAATAAAATAAAAAGGTTTTAATTCAGCTATGATTCATGTTCTGGCAATTCACACATTTATCCTCCACTTCTGTCCAGCAAAGACACTCCCATGCTGGGAAGAAGGACAAACTTGAAAGCCATATATTGGTGCTTCAGTTTGGATCAGAAGCTCACATTTGAGGTGAATCATCTGGTTGTCCCAACTTACCATGCTTTGGTTCACACCAGAGAGTTCAGAATACATGAACTGGATTCATTTTTCGAAGAGCCAGACCAGAAAGATGTGTTCTAGGAGCACTCCTCAGATCCTCCAGCTGCTCATAGTTGCTTAGTTCATGGGAACTGACTAAAGGTAATCTGAGATAAAACCTTCTAATAGGTGCCTCACATGGATGTCAGGTCTTTAGCCTTTACTTGTCCCACTCTACAAACCTACTCTGTATGTTTGCACTATTTGTTAATATAGATCATCTTCCTTCATCCTTTCCAGCTGCCTTAGGTATGGCTTGTTCATCTGACAGCTCACAATTCAAATTCATTGGGACAAAGATAAACTCTACTTTTTTCTTTTATTCTAAAAATTTTCTTCACACTCTCATCAATACTACTGCTTTCTTCATCCCATCAACAGATACTCTTGTGTTTCACTTTAAGGGCCCTTCACTGTCTTCCCTCAATTTTAAAGATGCATCTCACCCTGTCTTTCAAACTGGGAAGGAGTTTTTCAAATATTTAGAAAACTACTCCCTACCTCTTCTCAGAAGTTCTCTTTGTTACATAACATCCACATAACTTGACATTGCATTCAGAGAATCACAGAATCATCTGAGCTGGAAGGGACCCAGAAGCATCATTGGGCCCAACTCTTAAATGTAAGGCCCATCCAGGGATGGAACCCACAACCTCGGCATTATGAGCATCATGCTTTAACCAACTGAGCTAGCAAGTTCCCCTGCTTGCCTGTGCTTCAGAAATCCATCTCTTGCTCTCCTTCTACAACAAAACTTATGACTTGATAGCCACTAATCATCTCCCTCTCTTTAACTCAATGGGCACCATGGGACAAGGTGTGTCTCATCTGTACAGGACCTGGGAGAAGGGTCTCCCACCACCAAAGTCTCCCAAGGACTATTCTGATGTAAAGCAAGCACTATGAACTGAAATACCACTGATAACTTTCAGTCAGGATGGCGTGCATTACACTCAAAATCTGATTTTCAGCCTAGTGAGGAATATGTGCATTACATAATAATTTGGGGCAATTGTGTATTAACCTCATTCTACTTTTCACTTGCCCTTAGTTTAAAAAGCAACAACAAAACATCAAACAAAACAAAACACCAAAACTGTGAACCAAGGAAAAGGACAGAGAAAACTGGCACTACATATCTCCTGAACCAGGAGGATGTGAAACCTGTTCCAGAAGAATAAGGACACTCAGGAAAGAAGACATCTCAAGTGGCTCTCTCAAACAGACTTGATGCACACTTCACTGGGCAGAGGAGAAAGCAGCAGGCCCCTGGGGTCTGGGAGGATTCCTGAAGGAAGAGCATGAAGGACATCCCCCCTTCTCCTCCTCCGTTCCACAAACAGGGAAAATAAACCAACAGCGTGAGTGACTAGAATGCAACGTCCCTAAGAAAGACAGCTAAGAATAAAGAAGGGCTCCAGCAGGGCTGGTGGGGGATACTTTACCCTCCCGGCAGAAGTTAACATTACAGTCAGGGTCTTTATGATGGAGCCAGAGCAGCTTGTTTGCCTGACTGAGCTAATGGCCCCTCCTTTCTGCTTCTGATTGTATCATAGAACTGCATTTACAAATGAAATAGTTGAACTTTAACTGCGGGGAGAAGAGGGAGGCAGGTAAAGGCCCTAGGTGAAACTCTGATTTTGAAGCTGATAGTGTTATTTCTGTTTCAAATTACAAGCTGATCTCCTCCAGCTCCAAAGGTAAGTGTAGATACAGCAAATACACCTTTGAAATATGTCAGCCTGAATTTTCATTTGCCTCCAGAATCATTTAGAGTGTCAGGGCAATGGTTTAAAGTGTGTGTGAACACACAGCAGTGGAATGAAGTCTAGCATAAAACAGAATCTGGTCTCCCTACATTTTAGCCTCCTTATACTTATTCTGCACAGGGATTTTCCAAAATGTATGTTCAAACGTGAGAAGACATGCAGGTTTTGCATCTACCTAGCAGTTTGTACATCTCCCATCCTTGCTGCACAAGCAGCTGAGAAGCAAAAAAATATCTTGTCCCACCTCAATCAAGTACATACACCGTGTCATCTCTTTCACTGCCTCCACAATCACAGAGCAGAATAGGAGCGGCTGGGGAAGACAGATTTTATCATTTCAAGAGTCCCCATACAGCAATAACAGATTATTCAGCATGAATAATAGATAGATGCTGCAAGACTCAATATCTTGTCCTGACACTGCAATACATCAGGATCTCTCTGAGGAGCAATGACTGCACATTCATGCACATAAGTGTACTACACTTTCTGTCATATCATTTGCACCTCACAGACAGACAGATGGATTCGAATTAACACGGATCATTCATACTGGGGAAATTTTCTGTCTCCATGCAATGTTCTATTAGCTTTCCTGTAAAGCACCACATTGACTTTGGATTCGGAAAACATGGGGGTGAATTGAGGGAAAGGGAAGAGGACACAGGTTCTGTTATTTATTTTAGGGTCTTTTTTTTCTTTGCCTCACTAAAGATTTGCACCAGTGCAGCAGACTGCTATGGAGAAGAGGACCTGGGGAAACATCTGGACAGCCCCTTTCTCTCTCCCCTGGTCTGACCAGAAACCTCATCCCCAAAGCAGTGACCTGCTCTGAGCAGCAATGATTTCAGCCATTTGTCCAAGTACAGCCTGCTTTGCCCTTTGCAACACTCACCTTCCCCCTCTTCCCAGCTCCTGTCCATAATGCATGTACTCCCACTCTCAATGAGACAAGGGGCAAATCAACTCCATGGGCAGCCATATAGAGCAGAGTGCTGCTCTACTTTTCTTAGAAGATACCCAGATTTAAGATCTTCCTTGCTATGGTCTTTTGCATAGTAGAATTAACATGGTTAGAAAATGTAGAGTTAAGTAGAAGTGACAGCAGCAGGAAGAGAAATCACTGTTTCCTTCTCAAGCCCTGTCTACACTTGTCTTAGAACTATATTAATAAAAGTGACTATGACTGTACCCGAATTCAGAAACAATTTTTTTTTTCCTGTGCAAACTGGATTTTAGCAATGTTTTGCTATCTGGAACACATTTGGGTTGTCATTATAGTGATGCCTTTTTTTTTAATGTCAGCATATCTTAGATTAGAGCAATTAATGGCAGAGTTCCACCCATCTAGTCTCCAGCTCAGGCATGCCATTGGCAATTAAATACTAATTTGAGAAACATTTGGTGCTGAGAAAGTTTCACAAGTGGCCTAATATAAAGACAACTCTTCTGTTTGTTATAGAGCATGTCCAGAAAAAGCACTCTGTCTTTTGTGGATGGCACTCCTCCTTGGTGTAGCTGCTGTTGTGAGAATTACTGTTTGTTAAATACTGCAGCATAATTAGGGATGTACAAGACACAAACACAGTAAGCTGCCTTAAGAGAAAGCAAGGCTCAGAAGTGCATTTCCCTTTTTATCATTTAATTCAGCCAACATGACTCCTGCTGCGGTCTCTCAGCTTATACACTTTAAAGGTCTACAGTTACGAAACTTCTAATAGCAGCCTTTTATTACTATTTACATTTCTGGCTCCCATTGTCTCAGAAACTGCCAAGGGCAGAAGGGAGGGAAGAGTGTGTTATGGCACAAAATAAGAAATGCAAAGCAATTTCTCTACCGAATACTGGCAATACATAGAACCCGGGTGACGGGTCTTTTAAAAGCCTGTTTTAAAAGGTTCCTCCCTCCAGACCGTAACAACAAAAAGTTAAATGACTCGTCTCTCAAATGACTAACATCAATCCCATCATTCCTGTATACACAGAAAGTGTGGGTTTATAGTTTCTCCTACCAGCCGTTACCTTATAAATCCCACACAAAGGTAAGACCTTTGTTTTATTTCAATACAAATGTCTCCAGCAAATGTTTACACTACTCTTTTGAAGCTTCCTCAACCCACACCACACCCCGGCAACTACATAAAAATGTCATTTGCTTTGAATCCCAGATGCATACTTACCAAGCCATTTGTATACACTGAATTTCAACATTATGTGCTACCACAGGTTAACTCTTCTTTAATATATACACGTGTGTGTGCATGTCTCGCATATATATATACACATATATATATGCACACTTGCACACACAGACATGGTTTATTAAATAGCTGCCAAGTCTAATCCTACATAATTTCTGCTAACTCCCCAAAATGAAGCATCTTTTCCTTCCACCTTTACATTTTGAGAGTAGAAATATGTTAATTTCCTTCCTAATTAAATTAAATTTGATGTAACTTGAGAAGGAAATTCACAATTAAGAAAAAAAAAATTCTTATACTAGTCAAAGCCTGTCCTAAGTATCACTAACAATGTTTAAGAAATATGGATTGTCACAATACAAATCACTGCTAGAGATAGTGCTGCTCTATAAGCTTGATTTTACCATTGTATCCACTGGAATTGGAGCTCACTTTGGCCCATAATATCCAAGAACCTAATCCTGCAAATCACTCACTCTTTGAAAACAGCTTATTACTGTATGAGCTATGCCAAAACTCATTAAATAACTGGAAAGGTTCCCAGAGGCTTCAGCATACTTTGGATTAAAGATCTACATTTCAGTTAAATATAGCAGGACAATGATTGCACGTAAGTATACACAACAACTGCTTAGCACACAACTCCTGCACTCACTGAAAAGCATCTGCCAGCACCTGCCTGAATAACACAGCCACCAACATGTCTCTTTATTGCATGTCCAAGTTGCAGTGCTTAGCAGAAATCTGTAAAGTTTTCAGTGATATCTCTTGATATCACTGAAAACTGTTTGTCTCTTTAAGGTGACATTTTTTGTTAGCAACTGTTCATTGAAGTCATTTGGTTTAAGGCTAAAAAGTACTTTCCATAAAAATATACAATTAATTGTTTCAGAAGTAACATCATCATAGCCAATTTGAATGAGCTAAGTACCTATCAGAGAGAAGACATATCTCAAGGAGCTGGTATGATTTATAACAAATATATTATCCTTTGACCAAGAGAATTCTGGCTCTTTAATCATCTTTATTGCAAACTAACTTCTGTCAGCACCAACACTGCAAGTAGACAGCTGAATGTCTATCAGAAATGAAGCCGAACTCTGTTCAAGAGCCTTTGTCAACTGGTCAGATGCTACAGCAAAATCTTCTATAGGGCAGCAGCAAGGCAACTACCTAGCTTCTACCATATTATAAAGACACTTTTAAAAGACACTTAAAAAGTCAGCCAGTTTTTGTTAATTGCTGTTTGTTTCCTCTTCTTTTTTTAAAGAGCTCCTTTAAAAATACCAAACATAGCATGTGGGATCAACCAAAGGGAGACAACAAATCACCTTATCCATAAATGTTACATATTTATAACAGAATTAAATATGGGAGGGAAACAAAGATAGATTGTACAAATCTGTTCTTCTCTTCCTACCTCTGCTCCCTTACAGCAGTATTTTTGTCTTAAGAAAGCACTGAGTTTGACATGGTTATAGAGCCCTCCCTTAGCAGGATGCAGGGTCTGAACCAAAAGCCCCACAGTGATCTCTAGAAAACAGCCCCAGCAGAAAAGGATGTTGTTCCAGAAAAGGGTAAGGATGTGCCAGGACTAACTCTGCTCTGCCAGAAGGCAAGGGGACTGCTGCTGTCAACCAGGCACAACAGGGTGAACACCAGCAGAGTGGTGCTTCTGACTTTGGTGCTGTTTCCATAGCCCACAGAAAGCAATAGTGTGATTATTCCACATCTTGATATACACTGTACAAGATTCCCTTTCCATTGACTTGTTCTGCCAAGCATCAGTTGGAAGATGATGCACCAAGCACGGTGAACTGGAGCCAACAGCCCAGTTCCATTGATGTTACTGGGACAACAGAGAGGCCTGTGCCTGTACCCTCTGGATTCCTGTTTCTTCCACTAAGGCCCACATGAGATGCTGCCTTACCAACCCTTAGCAGGCTTACTGGTAGCTGGCAGATTCTGGCTGCCACACCTATTCTTTTATACCCTCATCCTTTGAGGGGAGGGCATGCTCTGCTTGTGTGTGAGAGGAAAAGTCTGACTTCAAACGAGGAGAAATATGGCTTTAAAGCAGATGCTATCCAGGTGGAGTAGAAAAGTGAGAAATCTGATGCTTAAGATAGCATCATCCCTAGATGTGGGATTTAGTGTCCCAGGAGAGAGACAGGTATTTGTTTAGGTGATTTCTACTGCTTCTGTTTGATTCTCCACATCACTCCCCTGTGCGCTTCCAACAAGAAATTCGTTTTCTTTGTTTCTTCCAGGGCCAGTAGAGTGCTTCATCACATCCCATCTCCAAGGCCCTGAAAAGAACTGTTGTGTGCCACTTTTGTCTGACCTGGAAAAGAAAGGCCTTTGTGCCTCTGAGGGGGTTAAGTTTTAATCTTGAAATTGTGGTGAAAATGGAAAACAATACTGAACAGAAACAATGGAGCCAGTTGAAAGATCATCATTCAAAAAGCTTAGGAAAAGGGAGTCTGTAATTATGCCTTGAAATTCTTCATCTCCCTTGGATGAGGTAATTGCTGGAGAAAAAACAGCCTTCAGTGAGGTGCCTCAGCACCCACAGCTTTCCAACACCGCAGGGGCATCCTATGGGAATCCCCAGAGCCAGTGTAACCAGTTATTGTATTAGACTTTCCAACAGGAGCAAGCATGTACACATACATGTGTGTGGGGAGGGAAACATTTTAATGCAGACAAGGTGATAAGCTTTCACGTACAACCTGATTTATGCTTGATAGCCCAACACTAAAGCATGTTATGAATCCTCTTTTATCAATACATTTACAGTTCAAGCTCCTAACAGATCAGATATTTAATACCCCAAAATAAATATGCATAAGCTAATTTGCATTTCAATAACTATTTCCTGCAGAAATACAAGCAACTTAAATTTCACTCCTAATGCTTTTTTAATCCAGCAACAGGAAGACTCTTTATTTTAAAATCTTAGCTTGTTTTATTTCCAGTGATCATTGCAAAAGTTGTGTTCTTAATGTTCTGGCAGCCAAGGCAAGAGTAAGGTGCATGGTGTGAGATTAAAACAAAACACCTGACGTTAGTGGATGTGACTTTCTTGTTCCTAGACCAGCATGGGGTCTTGCTAAGTCTGGCTTGGAGCTGCAAATGAAGATGTCTTAGAAAGCTGCCAGTCCTGGGACAAGACTGCCATGCGTGCTCTAGCCCTGCTAGTGCTTCTGTAAAGGTCCTTGAGAAAGACTGTTGGAGATCCCAAACCTGTATTTGCTTGCACAGTGATCACCTGTTGTGACTGCAGAGGACAACATACAGCTGTATTTTGAAATGGAAACACATAATAGGGAAATATCTGGGGTGGTGACAATGTAATCACTACATGAGTAAATACAGCACCATTAGCAACTGGGCCAACTACAACTCTGTCTACCAAGGCCTGCTTTTGAAAGAGCTGTGTGATTTTCAGAACTATTGTCTTTTCTTTTAAGATGAGCATCAGAGATGAAAATCCCTGTTACTATAAACAGTCAGCACATTCAGTCAGGACAGAGAGTGTTACTGCTGCCACTCCATGTTCAATACAATTTCTGAGAGGACTCACTCACAATGCAATCTCTCCAAAGCTGTTAGAAATGCAGCAGTGGGCAATCGTGCATGAAGATGTCTCTGTACTTGAAAGAGTCGTAGCATTACTTGAACACTGAGCATTTTGTATTCAACATGAGAACAGTATCAGGAGTTTGCCAAGCTCAGTGTTTGCTGTTTATTAACTCTACATCCCCAAGAGGACTGCATTACCCCTACTCATTTTACACAGCCTATTTCCCTTGTTGTTTGCTTTCCGGGGGCCAACTTCTTCTTATAATTACCGGCAGTTTTTCATTTCTCCCACACTACTCCATGCAGTTGAAGCACTCTGACAGCCTTTGTGGAACCTTATCTGTAAGAAACTAGTTAAGGTGTTCTGATGTCCTGGTTTATAGGTCCACTTAACAGTCACATTCCTGAATGAAAAACCCCATGCCTGAGGGTACTTGACCATTAAAAAAAAAAAAAAAAGCCTTAGTCCTCAAAAAATACATTCATTCCCAATTGCAAAGACAGTCTGTGTAACAATCTAAAAAGTAACGGCACCAACACAAGGGAAGGCATAGGCTAACATACAGAATATTGATTATTGGAGATGTTCATAGTGTAGAAGGAAAGTTGATAATTTAGAGAAAGAAAACACTCAGCTTGTGCCTTACACCTGACTTTGCAAACAGGAAAAAAATCTTTAACTGTTTCTCAGGCTGGGTATCTACCAACAAGCCCTCTTATTTGTCAGAAAGGAGAGAAGTAGAACAGTGCCTAACAATGGATGGTACTTATAAAGGGATACCACCTGCATGGCTTTTCCTCACCTTTGCCTCCTCATTGACATCCCAAGTAAAGGACACAGCATTGAATGCAATTTCTTCAATATTCCCAATGGTATTAAAACTCTCCTTGTAATCAGCTGTAAGAAAAAAACAAAAGAGTAATGAAAAATTTGAACTTTCTGTTTTACAATTCATACTACTTCTTTGCTTCTTAAGCTGGGTTGTCTAGTGCATCAAAACTACCTCTTGTATTGTTTCTGATTAATTATGAATAATCTTAATTGTGAAGAGGTAATACAATGTAACCTGAGTCTTATGCATAGTATATCACTAGCTAATGTTCTTGCAAAATATTGTTGGCTCTCAAAAAGAAGTAAGTGTGACTCTACCGGCAATGAGTTGGTGCATTCATTAGTTTGGCCAAGGAATGGCCAGAACTGGAAAATTAACTGGAAACTGCTGAAGCATTTAAAGGGACTGTTCAAAGCTTGACATTAAGAAAAAACATTATGGTAAATCACTGGAGGAAATCATCAGTGTGCATTTCAACTTTCCCAGGAATTACTGCACTGGATACTGGATTAATATTTATATATTATTAAAAACAAAAGCAAAAACTCCACAAAAACTAATAAAAAGTCCCCCACAAAGAACCAAAACCACAAAGATTCTTTTTCCAAAGTACGTACACTACTAAAACAGCAAACAAAAAACCAAAGTATTTTTAATTTGTCTGACTACAAAATCTGCACCTTCTTCTCACTTCTTCCCCAAGTGCTGTTATTATTATCATAAATAAACTAGGATTTTGGAAGGAATGAAAAGCAAGAGGGAGGAAGATTTCAGAGTTGACTAACCCTCCTGCAAAAACAGTAAGGGTGGAAAACGATGTGAAACTGACAACTCTCAAGTGTTCTTTATAATTGAAAAGAGGAACAAGCACAGCTTTTCTCTCGCTTTGCTGGACAGTTTAACACATTTTCTTCTTTTTGATGACAGATTAAGAGAGATACCAGGTAATATCTGCTTGATTAAAGGAACTTCCAGATTGTTCACACAAATGGAACAACCCTCTCTGGGACAAACATTTCCTAAGAATCCTTCGAGGGTTGTAATTGGACTCAGTGCCAGAGGGCTGAGATTACACTCCTCATCTAAAGTTTGGGCAAATCTGTGCTTCAGAAGCATGCTGATTCTTAGCTTTGTAATCAGTTCTAGAAAGAGGATGTTTTTGTATTCTGTGAGACACACCAATGGTTTCAATATTCATTTCCTTTGCCTAAACTGTTGGTCTCTAAAAAATAATTTCTAGGTAATAACTGCCTTAAAATCATTTATAACAAAAACCATTGCTGCAAGAATTATTTCATGTTTGAGGCAGGCAATCAGTATACTTTTCTCTCATTTGAAACACAAGAATGCTGGCATCTCACTGGGCAAGTGAAATTGTGTCCCTGGATCATATGAATGATTTTGGATACAGTAAAAAAAAAAAAAAAAAAAAAAAAA
>VZTH01006315.1:200940-227918 GCA_013397815.1 Aleadryas rufinucha
AAAAAAAAAAAAAAAAAAATCACTGTTCAGACCACAGGGACAACATGAGATATTTGGTGATGTAGCAAATTAACAGTGTTTGAGAGGGCAGGCAGGCTTTTCATTCCCACCTTGAACTCAGATCTCCTTTCTCACTGAAGTCATCAGCTTCACTATCTAAATTCAGCATAGGGATGCAAATGAGAGGAATTACAAGACACATAAGTAGTTTAATATGCATGTGCACACATCCACCCACCTCTCAAATTTATGATTCACCAGAAAGTGCCTCGTGCAACTTACTGATGTATATGGGCTTGCTGTGTAGGTGCACTTTGGAAAGACATGAACAAGATGTCTTGTAAAGACACATGTTTTCTTCTCCTAAAAGGTTCTCAGAACCTCACATCCCACCAATCCTTCCCTTTTCTCAACACTTGCCTCTCCTTTAATTGCCATACACAAATCTCACAGAGTGTCTATGTGACATGCTTTTAAAAAGTAGAAGTGCATCCTATTCCCCTCAATTTACAGGCAATTAAAGAAGGATCCTCAGTTGATTAAGAAAGCATTTACGCCTCAGAGTATTTGAAAGCTGTTAGAATGACTACAATTTTTCCTCTTCTCCTGTTGTGAGTTACCAGAAAGACAAAATCAGAGTTGTTCAATATGCAAAAAATGGCTGCATAGGAATTATTTCCTCTTTTATTGCATAAATTGCATATTAAAAAATGACAAATTTTTAATGTTAAACACTAATCATGCATTACATGTCATTGTATATTTTTGTATAGTGCACATAAATAATACAAACTATCCTGAAAAAAACCAAGGGTAAGTTTCTTTGGAGCACAAAGCTTCCACATCCACTCTTCATATTTGAACCTGTTGCAGTATGTCAAATTATTGTACTTATTCTAAATAATCAATAGCCACTGCAATTAAGTACTGTATTCTTTATTTGACATTATTTTAAAAGAAAAAGCTAGTGATCCAATGTCACAGCACTGTGAAAAACACAGCTGTTTTCCCCCTATCCCCCTTATTCCTGCTAAAAAAAAGGAAACATGCACCTTACTCCTTCTTCAGAGAAATCCATTACAGTACATAGCCTGAATTTTGGAAAATACCTTACCGTCTTGCTTAATAAGTGTCAAGCCCTCAGGTTTATTCCTCAAGCACTAGGGACTTGCATACATGTAAGTACATGCTTATCTTATTAATATCAACGCCTCTTCAGACCTGACACTGCACCTAATCCATTCAAGCATCCTTCCTCCCAGGAGGTGCACCAGCCAGTATACAAAACAAATTAAAGCAGTGACCCCTGTGTGTCTGCAGTGAAGGAGCAAGCTACTATTTCCTCTGATCTCCAGAATATAACTGCAGGCCAGAAAGCAGGCAGACAGATCCCTGCCACTATGGAAAGCAGCACAACCACAGTCCCCCTGCCCCTCTGAGAGCTGAACAGCTGGAGCCCAGAACTAGAGCCTCCCAAATTAATTTGATCCTCTGCCTGCTAAGGACCACATCATGCTCTAGATTAAAAGTGCATTCATAAACAATTAAAAAGGATTCACAGATGTTAAATGTGCTACAAACACCAAATTAAAATAAGAGTAACATCTACAGAACAGGTGATGCAGAGTTATAGACACTTAATTTTCTTTGTTAACTACACAGGGCCTGGACATTAACTCAGTACTTAGAGGACCCCTTTAGGGATCTGAATTTTTAATGTCAAGAGAAATCTTCATAGAGCCATTCAATATAATTTTGCATGGTAGGGACCCCTGGAGGTTATCTGGTTCAAGCAGGGCCAACTTCATATTTGGATTAAGCTGCTCAGTTAGATCATTTGATGAAAAAACTAGAAGATTTTGCTAAATGCAGCTTGATACTTGTATGGGGAAAATAATTGGGAGCCATTCTGGCCTAATAAGCCAGTTAGCCATAATGCAAGTGCCAAAGAAAATGAAATTAACTTCAGAAATATACTTGTAAGAGCTATGGCTATATTTCAGTTGTTCTCAAGAAAACACTACTGAGCAACATCTAAGTGGTTTTTTTTCTGAAAACTGAGGTGAACCATGCTCTTACAGCTCTTATATCTGACAAGAATTGCTATATCAGTAAGTCTTAATACACTGTGCTTTGCTCATATTTACAGTCCAAATAAAGAATATGCACCAGAGCGCCACAAAAGTCAGCGCAGAGCTATTTCACCTCAAACTAATGGAAAATTAAAAGACATTCACTTTAACACAGGTAAACACACAGCTCATGCACAGCACTTACTTTGCAGAGCGCTTTTTACAGAATATGTATCATAAGTTAACTTGTTGGGGTAAGGCAACTGAAATGTGCCAGGACAACACAAGTACAGTGGAGTCAGAGGGTGTTGGCACTACAGTGGAGTGAGCTCCTCAGCACATACTTTCCAAAGGTATGAGCATTACCACCAGAAGCTTGTAGGGACTAGCACAAAAAAACAGGCAGCCTTCAGAAACAGCTGTGACGTGGCTTCCTTGTTCTTTTAATGTGTCACGATAAAAGTCACTTGGTCTGGGGTGGCGGTTTTACTGCCTTAGCTACCCCAAAGGGCAAGAAAAGAAACTGGGGGGAAGTGGGGAAAGAAAGAAGTTAGTGAAACAGTTCAGCCAGAATAATGATAAGACAAGACATAGAGAGGAGATTCTGGAAGAGCTGCTTGGACAATACCCTTGACCTTAAATAACAGCAGGCCTCACTGGAAACTGCAGCATTTGAAAATCTGCAGGCACTGCAGTGATTAGGGCCACTTGGGGACTGATTCCCTGATCACCCAGTTGAATCGCCCCCACCCTCGAAGTCTCCAAATGTTCTCTACAAGTAACCCTGCTTTGGTTTCGCTCCTCTCTCTGCCCCCTCTCATTCCTGCCATTCAATGGTTTGGTTCCCTCAGGCGGTCAAAACAAGATAGACTTTGTCTGCTTTGGTCTTGCCGACTCCTTTGACTGGAATCCGTGCAGATGGCTGCATGTGTAAACTGCACGTGGGAGGGGAGAAGCGCTTGATGTCTAGACACTGCCACCGACTTCAACTTCAGGCTCCTTGGCAGCACGTACGTGTTGTTCCTCTGCTAAAATCTCCCAGGCATGCAGATAGGACAGCTGGGGCTGAAATGGGCTTGCAAATACTTTAGATGAGATGAACGGTAACAAGTCTCTCAGGACAGCACACCAGCGCTTGCTTCTCCTTCATTGCTGACACTGACAAGACTCAAAACTCTAGGGGTGTAGGAGACCTGCACACTCCTTTGCAGTCACCAGAGTGATGACATCTTCACTCTTGGGCTGCAATTCCACATCAATTAGCTAACATAACTGTTCCTGGATCAAAGACTGGATCAGCCTTTGAAAAAATAAAGGGAACAGACACTGCCACACCTGAGGAGGTGCAGACCTTGACTTCCCAGCTGCAGAAGGTGGTACACCACTAAATATACATGCAAGGGGCAGCTCTTCAGTGTAACTACTGAGAACCATTCCTTCTGCATGGTCCCTATCCAGCTCCACAGATCTCATAGCTCTAGCAGGAATGAGCCATTGCTAAAAACTGTGGTACAAGCCTTGCAGCCATTGCCAGTATATTCCACCATATTCCTGTGCAAGGCACCAGAGCTTTCTATATCTGAAATCTTCCCTGAAACATCTGGAGATCTTCTTACACTCACCAATGTCAAGGACTCTCTGTTTAGCTGTGTGCTGCCGGGAATGCCAGTACTTCCAATATTTCAGCTGTTCATCTCTGTTTTTGTCCTCACTGAAAACAACCATGACCACACTCTATGAAAAACAACACCAAAGTCACATTAGTTAAAATAATTAATAGTCAGGAATACAAAAACTAAAATCTCCCATATGCCTCTAATTCTGATCTGGTCACCATCCTCCCCCAGTACTTTGGTCGTAGAAGATTGCCAGGTTTTAATCGGTCCAATATTACAATGTACTTAAAGATTAAGGGCAGAAGACATGGAGTTGTAAAATAATGCAAGGCCCAGGATTATGTTCTTGATAGTCCAAATAAAATTTAATCACATTCTTGGTTTTAAAAAGTCATCTTCATTGGCTAAAGGCAGGACATTTTCAGTTTAGCATACACAGTACAAATACCCCTCTTGGGAACAGGACTCTTGCACACACATATTTAATGACAAATTCAGTGTAACTATTTACTGAATTTTGCTGAGGTTGTCAATTCACGTTCTGAATTTCCTTTGTTAAATTGTGATTCAAAGGAAACAGACTGAATTTTTGATGCAAAATTTTACACAATATATGCTTTTTGAAAAAGCTCTGCTGTAGGCAAGCAAAACAACACAAAACAATTGAAGAATGATCATACCAGTTAAAATTAAGTGAAAACAAATCACAGAGAACAAAAACTTCACTTTTAAATATCCCATTCTTCCTTTAACCCTGAGACATTAAGCACAAAAAAACCACCATCAAGATGTTTTACAAGCTGAGGAGCTGGATTACAATCGATTCATGATCTGTGCTCCTCCACACATCATAGCCCTTCGTGTATTCTGTGACCTTCTGCATTCCACCTATAAAAGCTGAACACCATCAGCACATCTTCCATGTCTGTCTAGCCTCTCCACAGGCGTGAGGCAGTACACACTGTGGAAGAGTCCTGAGTTACACCTGTATGTACTGGTGGACATCAGGTGTGTGTGGCTGGCCAGCTGATGCACTAACCAGAACTGGCCATGCAGACTAGCTTTTCCACCAAGGACAGCACTAATGTTTTTTTCTCTATGAGCCACTTACAGGGAACTTGTAGAGGTTTAATACCTTCAAAACCTCTTGCCCCTCTGTTAGCTTTGGATGGAACTGCCAATAAATTCAACAGTCACTTGAGTAGGGCCCTGGCAAACAGAACATGATTGTGAAAGTTACACATGGTTTCACAATCTTCTGTCAACTACATACTCCAGAAGGATGTGGTCTCACCTCTCCTTTATAATTTCCACCCTTCTGCTGCCATAGATTCAAAACTCATGTGGCAGTGCACTGAACCAGGCACATGAGGACTGGTTTTCAGTCAGACCAGTGAGCTCCTGCCTCCTGTTTCAGCTCTACAAGTGCTAGAGCTGGAACCACAAAATGGGAAGCAATGGGTGGCAGGGAAAGAGACTGTGCAGCAACAGAGAAGTCTTACCTCAGATTCAGCCAACAGCCTCATGTCCTCAGGAAACCAGGCTAAAAATTAACTGCTAATTCAGGCTTCCAAATCATTGCCTCTGTTTAGGAAGAGTCTCTCTAAACTTCATGTACGATAAACATATAGGTTGTTGTCTGCTTCATTGCTCACACTGACTTTCATTGGCTCCTTCGACTAAAGTCACAACGTTTTTAGAGTACTTCATGTATTTAGATGGAAACACTTTTGCAGCCTCATACATATGCAGACCTGCCAGCTTCAGGGTAAAATTTACAGGGCTCATTGTTCATTCCAAGGTTACTGGGTTAGGATTTGTTAACTCAAAAATATCACCAAGGAAATTAGGAGGCCTATTCACCAGGTAGATATTGCTGAGTACACAAACTACAGTTCTACCCATAGAATCTAAGATGCAAATCATTCATTTTGTTACACTTCTGGGTGAATATCAAGTGAAAGCTCACATTTATACAATGAAAATTATTTAAAATTTATGTCACAAAGGACGGATTCAACTTTTCATGTTTTCTCTGAAAGGCACTGGAAAGCAGCTGATGAAGTGCACCAGTGAGTGAAGATAGACTACACAGTAGATGTGGCAGATCTTGGACTTCTTTGCTTTAATCATGGCAATAAGTTCACCAGTGTCAAGTGTAGTATCTGTGTAATCACCATTCTGCCAAACCATAAACTGAGGCAGATATACATATCATTAACTCATAAGATCACACTCTGAAAAAACTGGACAGCAAAACATTTGTTATCACCATCAATATGGTTTCACTCTCCCACCTTTACATTGAGCATGAGAATAAGCTTGCTCTGTCCTTCTGCCAAGAAAAAAAAATTAAAAGCCAATCAACCACAACCACATTTATCTGCAGAGCTCCATTCCCACCTAGGAAAGAAATGAGACCATACCCTGACTTTGCTGATGGGGTGCCGGAAGCATTTGTTGTCACCTGTCTCACTCAGGGTGATGGCGTAGAACTGTCCTTTGTTCAAGTAGGTCATGGGTCCCTCCCCTTGCTTTTGACGCAGAGACTTGGTAGCTTCTAGCGTATACTGAAAAGTGCTGCTGAAAAGACAAGGAGAGAAACATGCACAAAATCCATATCACTTTCTCCTTTTCTCTTTTATTATGTAATTATTGCATTGTATAAGGCATAAGAAGCTAATAACAAAATTCCAGGAAAATGTCACATGGCAATTTAAAATTGCAATTTTCTTTTTTCGACTTCATCAGATCCCGCAATCAAGCATAAAACTATCTGGACTGTAAGTCTCTTGGATCAAAGGCTAGATCTGTACTTTCTCTGAAAGGAACCATTATGAAGTATAAGACTCTGTAACCCCACAATGAGTATCAATTACCAGGAGGGGATTCAGTATGATTTGCAGGAAATCATCAACTCCACAGACATTTAAACTTAGAAGTGTTGCAGAAAGAGAAATAAATAAAAAATTTATAATTTTTAAGAAAACCCCAACCAGAATAAAACATGTTGCAAGAGATGGACACAGAGAATGGAAAGTCCAACTGCTACTTTCAGCACAGTTCAAAGAAGGAATACAAAGAGAAGGGACAGTAAGTTCATTTGTTTAAAGACAACATGCAAATCAAGGTTTTTATAAGCTTTCTTTTCAAAATTAGTCAAACTGAATGAAGTGCCTACATTTAGCTTGATCTTCAATCAAGTAACCTCCCTTTAGAAAAATATCAGAGAAAAACAGTTTGCTCTTGTGTTGAAATTTTAGATCTTAAAAAGACCCTCCTTTCACAGGAGAACTTTCCGACTTCAAAGCAGTTCGCAAACCATGAAAAGTTAAGGCTCCATTAACTAGTGAACTGTTAGGTGGAAACAATTCTCACTGAGCCTCTTCAGCCACCTCCTCCAATAAAGGGCTTGAACAGTAATCCACTAAAAATGATGCCTGCAGCTCCTCACATTCTCGTAAGTGAAAATAATGTTGACCTTGCAAAAAAAAAAAAAAAAATCTTTTTTCAAACTGCACAGGAACCTTAATGCAAGGAGTCCTCATGAACTGGAGATACAGTGGAAGTATTTTCACAAAGGTCCTAATTCAGCAAAGTATTTAAGTAGTGCTGGAGCAGAACCAAAAGGGGGAATATGTTGGTCCAAAACAACAGTGTATCCTTAAATTTCTAATTCAAGCAAATACTCTGGATCATCATAGTACTGCCATACCAGTATAGAAATAAAGGGAAAACAAAAACTATTTTAACTACCCAATGGAAAAAAAACCTACAAAAATACATATAAATAATAATTACATTTAAATCCTCGCTTGAAGAGAAAGAAAAACCCAACAGATCCAGTCTCTCCATCCAAATGAAGTTTCAGATGGTTTAGTATCAATTATTCAGTTTAGCAGCAATCATTCAATCAAATGAAGACAACTTCTAAGTTTTTCTCAGCTTATAAATTGAAATCCAGTCATTTTTCTAGTTGCTTAAAAGTTACAAATCAAAGCAAAACTAAGGTAAAAAGCAAACACTCATCTATACCTATCCAGTCCACCGATGGCAGCACTGTCATTGCCACACAATGCAGCTGCTGCCACCATGAAGACTCTTGCATGCAGAGGAAAGGCAACACAAAGGCACCGGCGTCCCCTCCGCTGTGGCGTGTGCTGGCACAGCCCCTCTGTCCCGTGTGCACAGAGGCACTGCCGACACTGGCAAGTGTGGACCTGAGTGGACTGGAAGAGCTACACCACCAGGGCTGCACCCAGTATCCACCCTGCTGCACCACTTGTCCTATGGATGGGCCACCCATTAGAGGCAGGGGCACAGCCCCGATTTAGTGCCACACAAAGGGACTGCAGGTTGTGCACTCAAAACCACTTCATGACACACATCAAAGTACACTGAGTGCCCTGGGAGATGTGCCTCAAAACCTCACATCAGACAGAAGAACTAACAAGGATGTGCACTGAGAAGGGCTTAGAATGATCAAAGTCAGACACACACAATGCCTTAACAGAACTGCCTGCAGCCTGCCACAGGCTGGTCTTCTGTTTCCTGGCATTCTGTATGTTTCAGTCAAAAAATGTAAATCCCAGACACACTGCACTTGGCCAGTTTTGGACCCTCTCTGTAGCATCATTTGAGAGTTTTCTTCTTGTTTCCAGTGGGCAATCAAAGCATGCCCTAGAGCAGAAGGATTACTCTCACTCTTAAAACTTACGGCAGTAACTTGTATTATTATACTACTATTCTGAACCTCATCATGAGTCTCAACTAAACCCCTGTGTAGTCACTAAGGGATCTTCTAGCAGACTTCTAATTACTTTCATATTCACCACTTCTTTTTTCAATCTGAAATTCTCATTTCTGAGCCTTCCACTTCCAGATAAAGTAAAAACATCTTTTCTGGGAGTTTTCTTAACGTACATTCAGAAGTTTCATTCTTAATGTGACCTGGGCCATAGCACGAAAGACTTAAATGTGTGAGAATGGTTAACATCACCAATGCTTCAGGATTCAATTTTACAAATGTTCAGTGTAGTAAGTGAGCAGCCTTTGCTAAATATTTCTTTCATTTCTTCTGCCTATATAATGACTCAGTTCTGAGCTCACTGCAGTTAATGATTGTTTTAACATTCTTCAGAAAAAATATCAAGCTGTAAGGAACCTTCACCACGGTTGCAGTCATTTGCCTAATCCACAGAAACTACGTAGACATGTTCCTGTTTCTAAAGTGAGAGTAATCTCTCAGATATGAACAGAACCATTAACAAGCATGAAATGAAGCATCAACTTAAAAACTTCAGTGATTAAAGTCTTTACTAGATAAAGAGACTCTGCAGTGTTTGCCCATGCTACATACACGTGTTTCTGTGCTTAGGGAGAACAGTATTCTTTTCAAACTTCAATTTTTGAAGCTTTTTCTTGAAACTTTTCAACTGTCCTGGACATTTGACTTGTGCATTCTGCCATCCTGAAAAGATTTTTCATGACCTTGCTGTCAAAGCTATGCCCTTTTACCTGGGGAACCTCTCAACAGTTTTCATCTTGCATATCTCAGGAAGGCTTCAGAGGAGTTAATAATTTAAAACAATGCTGAGGGAAGGCAATAGGTGAAGATATAAACTGGCCAGATCCAAGAGCTAACATGATCAAGAGAATAAGGGGAGACTGGTGCTTGGCAGCACCAAGGGAGCCCTGCAGGTACCCCAGAGTGAAGAAAGGAAGGGTGGGAAGCAGACCCAGGCAGCTAATCCTCAATACATTCCTGCCTGATGCCAGTGAACACATTGCAAAGCTTATGCCATACCTTGTTTGTTCATAAATATATTCTTCAGCCCCCACTGACACACTCCGATACTTCTGAAAAATAAGACCAATTAAATATTATTTGATACAATCGAAATGCAAATACCAACAAAAGTGTAACTATGTTTATTTAAAGACAACTCAGAAGAAACCATCAACCAATTAAAACTCAAAACACCTAAAAACTGGAGTGAATATTAATATGCTAGTCACAATTTTACATGAAGGTTAGATGTTAACATTGTAAAAACCACAAAATTTACTTACCTAACCTCAAAGAACTTGCGTATACTATAAAAAACTAACAAACTAAGCACAGCTAAGCAAGAAAATGAAAGAGATGAGAATGGTATATTTATATAATTGTTAAAGTTGTATCCTAAGAACATAGCAAGCGATTGACCAAAGTGTTCACTATCACAATGATCTATAAAAACTCAGTACTCCTTCAGTATAACACAACTAAGTCACTCCACAAATGTTTTGAAAACATTTCTAAATATGTATTTATAATGTTTTTAAGTATTAGAGCAAATCCAAACCCAGTCATTCTCACCAGTACTTAGGAAATACTTTGCAAGCACTTAGGAAAACTAGTAAGAACAGCTGCATTCCTACTTCTAAATACTAATTTAGCCTAAGTTTCTTTTGGTATGTTTTGACATTTTACCTTATGGTCTCCCCACACCTGCTTCATCCAGCTGTGCCTACACAACAGTGGCTGGAGAAGCAGTCAGAGCACAGCCAGAAGCTGCACATCCAGGGGTTTGGGCAGTTGAGAAAAAACAAAGGGATGGGCTCAGTGCTGAGTGAGGCTGCAGCATGGTGGCAAAGCTCTTCCATGCCACGTGCATGTGAACACTTGGGGTTAGAAGGCCACCAACAGTGGCACACACCTCACCTAACAACTATGGCTGAGGACCTAAAGTTAATTGTTCAGTGTCCCTTGCAGAGTTAATAGGGGAGGTGGAGATGGAGAGGAGTCAGTGCACCTAGAAAACCACTCTACTCACTTTTGGCAAGCAGATTTGAACTGATTCTTTCTCCACAGACTGCACAGAAAGCCTAGATGACAAGTACTGCACCCTCTTATTAACCAATAATTTTAAAAACATGTAACAATATATTACCATTTTAATAAAATTACTATAACACAGAATTTGGGATGCAAAGCAAACATATAGATGTAAAGCTCCTTTTTTACATCCAAATTTAACAAGTTTGCATGTTTGACAGCTCTCTGCACAGAGCAGATGGACTGTTTGGGAACCTCTCAGCAGCACGTCCCAGAACAAATCAATGTAATGCTATCAGTCTGCTACAGCCCCCCAGGGAAAGCCATGAGTATGGTACCAGAAGAGACATTTACCAGTAACAATTAAAAATAGCCAAAATAATGTGATTTGATAAAGCAGAGCAGTGTCTCTAATATAAGGTTTGATCCTACTGATTTTACAATGGGAAGCTAGATTTCTTCATTATTTATTCATTAAGTTGACCTACATGTGTTCTATATCTGAAAAAGGATTTCACCTCCAGACATCCTGGATCTATGTTGCTCATGGAGACAATGTACTTTTCTATAATACATGTACACAAACACACAGTAAATTTCTCATATGCTCAATCACAGCAGCTCAGCCTTATGGAGCTTGCCTTGTATTCTTGTTACATTTACCATTTCATGGAGTTAGGAGGAGAAAAACCCAAGGGGAGTTTTACCACCTAATATCTCTAATTATTCGCAGAGGTACTGTCAGCTTTAAATAGTCTTTACCTTTCCACATTTCCAGTTTGTTTGCATTATTCTGCAGCAGACAAAAGCATCCAGAGGGTACTCACCATACTAAAGCTGACTGTAAAATTACTTTGATTCAGCATAACTGTAAAATAGTTAGAGCTCTCCTTGCCTTTTTTCTCCTCATTCCTGTACATATACATGCTGTTGTTCCTTGCCTGTTGAATTCTCTATCCCCTCTATTAGTCTAATTCTGCTACTTTTTCCTCACTTGCTTGTGTTACAGAATAGCGCTTACTGCAACAAACAGCTTCTGAATAAATTACTTGGGTTTATCCAGCAGCAGAGGCTGTCGCTACTCATTTGCACTTTCAAAAGAACATCTAGAATTTCCCTGTTACAAAGTGGCCGCTATTTCTTACTGTTCTGAATAGGTCTGAAGGCAGATCTTGTTAATGGTAAATAAATCTTCTTTCAGAACGACAACTATCTTCTACTTGACACAATATCCCCAAAGACAAAAAAAATAATATTTATTATTCTCAGAATTTTCAATAAACAACTTTAAAATTGTCTTCTGAAATGCCTCATGATGCTCCTCTAAAATCAGAGCACAGGAATACAGCAAGGAGTGGAAATTAATTTGTTGAAACAAGCATCACTGTTCTTCTAATGGCTCTTGTGGACAGTTCAAATCTCCTTATCTTGTTTACAAGCTCAAATATCCTTATCTTGTTTACAGCTTTTTATTGAGTTCTTAGATGCTAATTTGAGGCGAAAAACTTACTTCTGTCCCTCCATCTTTGAAGGTGTCACTGTAGGTACTGTCAGGAGTACTGCGCTGATCATCTTTGAGATAATTTGTGTGGGGAGCAATGTTGGACACTTCGTATGGTTCAAAGATAACCCCTCGGTGCTCCTCATTTTCTCCTCTTGCATAGTGTGTTTGTGGGGCCATAAAAACAGGGGTGAATTCTTCTGCTTTAACCACAGTCACTGTGGCCCCTGTGATGGGCGTTGAGCTCCCAGACACATTTGTGTTGTATTCCCTTTTGGATGACTCCAAAGGATCTTGGTTCAAGGAAAGATTAACTGGCACTGTCTTCAGGACTTGCACACGGTTCTCTCCCCCACTTAAGTTATTCTGAGCTTCTGTGGTATTAAGACAATTTCTGTGAGACAAAACCAAAAAATGTTATGAACTGTCCTGATAGAGGAAATCTCCTCCTTAAATAGCTTAATGGTCTTAGATGTCAGGGAAAGAGATTTTTCAGTTCTGATAAGCCACTGCCATAAGAAGTAATACATTAACAAATACTAGACAAAAGAAGTTGTCAGGCAAGCAGAGAGGTCTAGAGCTCTTTAACAAATGGGGAAAGATAATACATTTGATTTGACTTGCTACAATAAATTCTGGGTAACCAGGGTTGCTCTTGCCTTAGATTATAACTTGGATGCATAATCAATCCAGCTGTGCAACAGCCTTTAGACACAAAACAAGAATAAAGAGTAAGGTAAGGTAGGGATTACTCACAGGAGGTATTTTACACATGAAATAGGCAGAATATCAACAGCAACATTCATACACTGATGGCATGTTCTTTCAGGCTGTTGTCAGGCCACTACTGTTTGCTTAACTCTGGTACCAAAGCTCTTTTAAAAGAGCAAGCCCAGGAATCCCATTGTAGCAGAGTAGATCAGTAACTATAGTGGCTGCAAGGCAACCTCAGCAGCATTCCCACACTTACCCACAGTTGCTGTTGAAAGCAATCCGATTGCTGATAGTAGTTGCACTGACATAAAATTGTTAACTCATAAAACTTTTAGTAGGTATAACATTGCTTTGTTTTCAACCCAGGAGAAATGCTCTGACACTACAGTTCCTCTCTCCCAGCTTTCCACTGAAGGCCAGTTTTGTCAATCATACTCCATTTAGGAATTTCTCTGGTGTTCATAGAAGAAAAACTGTCCCTCAAACATTTCATAGCGTATTTTGAAACAGTAAATTTATACTAGTACCTATTGAAACACCTTATGAACAGCTGGTGGAGACCATCTAAGGCTGTCCCAAATTAGCTACACTGAAACAAACCTTGTGTAGCCCATGTGCATCATAATTTTATATGGAGATACCTTCCAGTATGTAAAAATTTCATTTTTTTCTACAAAAATATGCACTCTTTTCTTTTCTGCAAGTCTTAATAGTAGAAGGCAGCTTCTTTTTACTCAAGTCACTTTTAGCCTAGAGAGAAAAGCTGAAATCTGAGAGGAGTGAGAAAAACATTCTAAGCAAATGATTTTAAGAGAGTTACTTTATTTCCTGGGCAGACCCTAAATTATGTTAAATAAGACTCTATAAATGAGGTTACTGAGGTCAAACTACTCACTTCTTGCCCTACAACAAGAAAACAAAGAAAAACAGCCAATAGCCAACTGTCAATATAATCTGATTTTACTAATCTCAGCAGCAGCAGCAAAACAACACCAAACAAACAAATAGTGAGACACGCTGCTACTTTGCAAACTGCATGTTTGAGAATACTATCCATTTTTTCTAATCAATTAAAAGTAAAGAGGAGTAAAATGTGCTTCCCAAAACGGCCTTCATTCTTTTAAATTTTGAAAGAAAACCATAAACCCCTCAGGCTATCACAGTTCCTTCAGTTCACAACACTTTCAGTAGCTGGGTGTATGATTTTGAATAATACTGTACCTTTTATCTTGGTCTTCTTGATTATCACTCACTTTGTTAACAGACAACAGCCTTTTATCTCTGGGAACCTGAGAACAACACCAGGCATGGGGTCAGGTAAATGCAACTGTCAGGCATTTGCAGCTTCGGACTGCTCTACTGAAACAACTAGAAAAATGTAACTCTATCAGTGTTGTCTAGTTCACAGATGCCAGGAGCTGTTTTTCTTTGGGAGAGTGATTCAGAACAGAAAGAAAATGTCCAAAGAGAAAAACTGTAGGAATTGTTTTCTAGTTCTTGGGCACATCAGTCAAGAGCAAAGCACTCTTACTTATGTCTTATCTTTTGAATATCAAGCTAGGCCAAGCTATCTCAAAATCAAAGCTCATATTATTCCAAAAACACACACACTTTTCACTGAATAAAACAAGATGAGAAGGAAGATACGATGCTTTGGTGAGCTCTGCACTGAGACAATTTAGCTCAGACAAAAAAGGTTTTTCAATTAAACCATAAGCACCAGGTAAGCCCTCCTGTTAGAGAGCAGCCTGGAGAGCATAGGACTCCTGCCCAGGGAAAGTTTGTGGATCTTTCTTTCCAAGTATGGGGACAGGTCAGGGCATGCTGGTATGTCATCAGAAACACTGACTTCTGCTTTTGCTGACTGCATCAACAGCTATGAGAAGTAAAAGCCCAGTCAAATCTGGCCCCTTGACAGACTCAGAACTGACACAAAGTGACTTAAAAGATTTGTATCCCCACATACCGATTTCCTGACACCAGCATAGATATGAAATCACCACGGGAAAAGTTGCTGCCACGACCATATTTTTCTTTTCTTGCTGAACCAGCAATTTGGGAGCTAAAACTTCTAATCTAATCTATTTTTTGCATAAAAAGACATATCCACTCCATCACAGCAATTAAGTCAGGATTAAAGAGCAAGAATAAACCTAAGAATGGACTAAAGCCATGCTTTTTGCCTTTAAACATTTTAAAGAAATATCAGAAAACTATCTGACTTCAGAGGAAAAACGGTATTACAGTGCACTACAGTAGCCAGTGATAACATCAACTCTATCTGCAAGACAGCAGCAGAGTCACAGAGTTCTAGCCAGAGCCTTTCTTTCATTTAGGGACATCCCATTTCCCTATTAAGCACCCTCCTGGTGGTTAAAAAAACCTACTTCATATATTTTTGAGCTAGGATAAAAGCCACAATTTACATATGCTGATTCCCCTTTTAAGATTCTATATTTATCTCTGAATGAGGGTCTATGTTTAGGTAAATATCTCTACAAGAAAAAAGAAAAGCTAAAAAACTCAAACAGTTAAATTCAAGCAATTCCCATTGACTGGAAAAAGTCCTTCAAAAATATTATCCAGCATGTCAGAACAAATAAGCCAGATAATAAATAAGGACAATTCAAGAGTCTGGTGTGCTGGAAGTCCTCTATACTTCCACATTACAGCACAGAGGTTAAGTTTTAAGTTCCTGTTGGGGAGTATCAACAGGAGTTATCATTTCTTCCCTATTTAAGACAAAAATAGTTATGACTGAATGCTGGAAATGGTTTTGAGATGTTAATCATAACTATCAAATGGAATAAGGGGTTCACCTTATTCCATCTGAACCCCAAGTCTTTTGCAACTGCCTGGAACAAGGAACAGACATCTTTTAGAACATGGTTTTGAGATGGCTATTTTCTGGTTTTATTGTAAAAATTCATCAGATTAATGAACTGCTGCATAGAAAGGTATTACTAAGACAGAAGCCAATACTCCAGATGCTCATACACATCCTGAATTTTATGAATCCATATTAATTTCAGACTCTGGCACTGTGGTAACTATGTCAAGCAGAGAAAAGGACTTTTTCTTTCTCACTGGGAAAAGTTTTCTCTATTGACAACACCACACAAAAGCAAGGAACATCTCTTGAAATACAATCAGCAAAGCAATTAAAACAGTATTTAACCATAAGGTTGGTATATGGCATCTTGCCTACAACCCCTTCTCCTCAACACTCAATGTCACAGAGACCAAAAAGAAGAGTCCATTCTTTAAAAGCATTTATACTAATAAATACTAAAAGCAAAGGCTTTTAATTTCCATTCCTGTTACTTCTTCATTAATTACAAGGGGACCTGGCATCGCTCTGCTGGCTCTCACAGAAGATCATCTGTCCAAGGCAGCCATAGCTGACTTCAGAGGTATGGAGATTGTTCACTGCACTGTAACTATTTCATACTCTAGTATTGGGAAGCAATACTGATTCTGTTTGCAGAGTACCAAGGGGTCAGCAGGGGTTTCAGAGTGACATTACACAGAAATGCATCCTCTAGGACTCTCCTCTGATTTCGGCAAAAATCTCAAACACAGCTTTACCTAAACACTACAAAATAAATAAATAAATAAATAAATAAATAAATACAAATATATAAAAGATGTTATCAAAATGGTATGTAAAGCCCTGGGTTTAGAACATGACAAACTGAAACTGTGGCAGTGCTTTTCCTGTAAATTGACTTGGATCTCTGGCTCTGTGTCCAGCTCCATTTCTGTCCTGCAAACTTCCAGTGCAAGGGCTAGACTTCACTGAATGTTTGTATACAGCCCACTGCTATCATTATACAAACAAAAATAACATGGGAAACTGTCAGATGAAAGATACTCCAGTTAAAGAGCAAACTAAAACATGTGTGGAATGAACCAGAAAAGCATACAAACCTACAGATGGACAAGACCTCCCCTTTTACACTTTTTAAAGAATATTTCAAGTGTCATGCAATGTTCTTGCAAAGGAAGAGGAAGAACATTATGCTCAAAAAGAAAACATGGTAGAAAACTTAATATGGGAATTCTGATATTGTTTTTCTCTCTCCAGAACTAAATACATCAAAACTGTTTCAGACAGACTTCCTATAATGGAATGGGTGCTTGATGGAAATAGAGAGAAAATAAGATGCAGTGACTTCTGTCTTTGCAAACTGGCTCTTTTGATGCCTCTTAGAGTGGTCCCTGCTAGCGCAGCAGGGAAGGATAATGACAGAGTTACCTACTTTATAATAGTCATACAATAGGCCAAGAGCAGCAGCACTGTCCTCATCACCATTTATGCTCATCATAGCCTTGGTAGCTGCTGTTAGGGGATTCTCCAAATACGACTTCCAGGCTTCATCTTCACTGGTGTAGGCTCGTCTGGTGTTGAATGAAGTGTCATTTGGCACTAAGGCCACAAGTCGCTTGTTACTGCATAGACAGGAAGAATAAAATTGTGATCCAGAAGGGATTACTTTATTCACAAGGCACGGTAAAGAACATCAAATAGCTCAGTTAAAGTTATATGATTACATCAAGCAAGCATCTCTGTATTACACTTGGTCACATAAATATTTATCAGTATTAGGTATCTTCAGTACTTTAAAAAAAATTTAAATGCGTGCAGATCTTGTGATAGTAATTCAAATGTATTTTTACTACCATACAGATAGAGCTACCAAAATATTTTAAAATTATTTGGAAAAAAAAAATGAAGCAATATAAAAACATTTGGCCCCAGTATTTTTGCTACATGTACACTTGATTAGGGAAAAAAAAATCCAACATTTAACTGACATAAGACATGAATGAAAAACAAGAAAAAGCATCTAATACTAACCTAGGGTTTACCCAAACAGAGTATAGCTCAGTATTTATTAAGTGGGTATACCTTAAAATTGAGCTATTCTCTGCTTTTAGAATGCAACTTGTCAGTAATTTTAGAGGAGTTTTCTGTAACAGGACGTAAGCAATAAGTCCAGTGGATGGAACAAAAGTCAACATATTTGGTCTCAATTCATACTCTATCACTCACCGCATCTAGTTATAGACCCATGGTAACACACACAAGACCATTAGTGAGTGGGATTTGCAGCAAAGCAGTTTCCTCCAGCCTGAAAGTGGTACAAACTGACCACTGCCTGTGTATACTGCGTGAGAAGCTGCTGCACCACAGCTGTGGCTGAAATTTCCAGTATAATGAAAACATAAATGACGATAATAGCACCTGCTTTTGCAAACTGTTCAATAAACTTATTGATAAAAGAACTATGTAAAAAAAAAAGTTGCAGGCCTATTACATAAGATAGTAGGCAAACAGATTAGGCAAGGGAAACACTAGAGTGAGGGCTGTGCTGCTTTGTGGGTGTTACAAGAGCACTGTCAAGAATTGTGGCTCAGGTTACAAGGATCACAACGAAACTTTTAACATATTACACCTTACAAACTTGAAAGCTGCAGACATAGCAGAATAACTAAATATACCAACTTAACTGGTAAAACTAGTAGTTATTCCTGGTGACCTTCATAAAACACTTTCTGCCAGCTTCTACATAAAAGCCAGTTCAGCAGTCAGTCTCCTCTTTCTGCTCTGCCCTACCTGCACCGGTGCCAGCTCCACAGATCTAACCCAACTAAGTGCTGCTGTTGCACAGAGAGTGGCATTAAAACTGTGCAAATAAGACTTTTATTTGTTTTCAGAAATAGGATTTGATAAAAGCACAACTGAACCCACGCAGTAAATGCTCTCAGATGCCAGGAGCATGCCTTGCCTGGCCCCCAAGTTGCAGTGACCAGCAGAAGGCTGGGGCTTCACCAGAACTCTGCTGTGGTGCAAATCCAACCTGCAAAGCGCGTGCTCCAGTGTTTAAGGAAGAGGAGGGGGATGGTGGAGATTATAATCTCTATGGTACAGAGCACTGTTTACAAGTTTCTTTATTTAATGAAAAACAAAATAATCCATCTGGTACACAGCACAATTTTATGAGCTCTGTGGGGGAAGAGAGCATTTCATATCTTTGTATCAGAAAATACAGCCAACTATAGTACCAGTTCTATTTTTCTTTCATATAAAATAAATGGATTTTTTGAAACTTCCTTTTTTTTTTTTTGAGGACCTTTCTGCCTGGCCTTTTGCTGAAGATTTTTGTCCCTCTTGTTTCCACATATACATTTGTGTTGTTACAGGTTTGCTTCAGCAAGTGAAGCTGAGTATAAATTAGGAGCCCAAGGAAACAGAGAGAACTGCTAGATCCACTTGCCTTTTCAATACCTTATTGTTAGCAACTCAAATCAGATTTGCAACAGCCCTGCTGTTTGTGCCAGAGGTAGCTGAGTGTCTTTTTCCACTCTGAAGTAGTCAATTCTCCCTGGCTCTGAGGCAATTATTCCAAGCAAGGATTCTCCTTTCCTCAACAAAGCTCTCCTTCAGCTAAATCCGGGCTGTTTTCACCGTATGGGCGGCTGCCCATTGCAACACACAAAATCCCGCTCGCCCTCCTTCCTGTAGCAATCTTCCCTTGCAATCAATAAGTGCCTTCCCTTACAATCAATAAGTGCCTTTTGTTACTCAGAGCACTCACAGCCATGCAACAGTCTGATTATACATCACTGATTTATGAGCATTACAGTCAGATAGCAAGATCCCTTTAAAAACACACCTTCTAAGACTTGGGCTGTGCTTGTCAGTGAAAATGCTGGAGGGGAGGAGCCAATCTCTGCTGCTCTAACTTAGTCAAGATGATCTTAAAGCAATGACCAGAGTGCAGTCTCTCAGAGGCCCATATATGACTGTGTTGGGGAGAAGCCAAAGCAAAGGGGATAAATGCTCTAGAAACAGCAACTCGGTAAGTAAACAGTTGAGATGGTTGGAAAGGCACAGGTGCATAGACCTAGAGCCTTCCCAACATCTCTCTAGAGCATGTATTTTTCTAAAACTCAGGTTTTCACATTTGAAAACAAACTATCTGTCTCCTCTGCCTCGAGAGATGGTCTGAAGTACAATCAACTGACACACTCATTGTGTTTACTCTGCAAACAGACTGAAACAATAGCACTAAGAAAAATAAAAAACTTCCTCATCACCCCTATCCCTGTAATCAGCTCTGTGGGAGGTTAATGGTCAGAGCTAATTATCATGATTTAACATAGTCAATCATTTCAAAGATTATAGCCAAAGCACTCAGCCAAAACAATTGGGCTCACTTAAAGAAAACTTCTCTATTAAATAAGGTCGTTTGGATGAGAGGGAGAGTTTCTCTGAAGAAATTAGACTTGTGTATGCGCACACATTCCCTTTCCTTTTTGCACAATTGCTGAACCTCCTGGACGATTTCAGCTAAATGTGACAGAGGGGTAGCAAAATCCTCCATAACCAGAGGAGATAAATACATTATATTTTAATATATGCCAAGAAAACCCAACATCTTAAGAGAGGCTCTACAGAGATAAGCTCTCCTGGTCTTGTCAGTCATCCTTACATGCCAGGGCAACCCCAGCTGTGCAACTGATGACAGCTGGCAGCTGCTTGGGAGGAGACTGCCTGGTGGCACCTGAACCATGTGGAAGACAAAGGGTGACACCTACGAGTAACAGCAATCCCACTGTAGAGCTGCTCTGACCATCCCAGCTGAAAGAAAAACCCAATTTGGAGCCTGCAATTAGCAGACCCATAGATCTATGGATCTTATCAAAAGCTGTAAATCCATCAGTGACCACATCCACCAAGAACAACACACTTAAGGAAGAAACGCCAAGATCGAAAGACCCCCACTCAACCTAACCAGCAACACCAGCAAATACCCGCTGTAGCCCCAGTCAGGTCTAAAAAGCTGCTAAAGAGCAGAGAACAAGAGCAACTCCTGTTGTGCCCATTCCTCACCCGGGCCAGCCCTCCACCCCTCTATCTGGGAGTCAGGATGTGTGCTAACCAGAACACAGCTGTGAGGGACGCACTTGTACAAGCTGAAAGCACACCATAATTTTATCATGGAGAAAAAGCTGAAGAATTCAGGATACTTTGTGTCTAAAAAGTAAATATTTCCTTTCAAGCTATCACTTGAGCTCCGCATGAATGCAAAATGTTTCCATTGTTTTACATCAAACAGTAATAAGTGTAAGAGAATGAAAGGTATTTTCTGGGGAATAATCTAGCTAGGAGCTAGACTGCTCTGATACTAAAGCATTTATGTCAAGATTAAACTTCAGATTGCCTTTATTTTGTAAAATCTTTTTTTTCTCCTCACTGCTTAGTAGAGATTTTCCTGTTCCTACCATCCGACGTGATTTGTGTGTTCTCATAAGACATACATAAATTTTCCAGATTAACAGCAGTTATGGTGATTTTTTTTAAACTTTTTTAAAATTAAGATTATGGAATTTTATAAAACCTACGTATAAATATTAAGATGTCCAAAACTTTGTTTCATTTCAGTTACTGCAGTACAACAATGTAAATTGAAGAGGTACATGGTACTTAACATCAGTAAATCAGCTAAATGGAAAGGGCCAGCCTTTCAAGCTCTTCCTCGGATTAAAGATAATGAACATATAACAGCCAGCCCTTGGGGCTATATAATCCTACTACGGGCAAATTCTCACCCAACTTGATGCAATTTGCGAATGATCTTACAATGAATCAGAATTGCCCACTTACGAACAGTGGTAAAAGGCTTGGTGATCAGAGCTTCCTTTTTATTCAGCAACTAAGTGTCCTGCCTGCCAGTCTCTCAAATCCAATTTTGCTGCTCAAGAGCTTTCTCTTGAATTTGCAAAGTTCAGGCAGCCCTCAACTTCTCAGCTATATCTGCCACTGAACATAAAGCAGACTGATGCAGCCATGCTGCATCAAGTACATCTGCATCCTGCTCCAGCATATGCTCAGCATTCCATCCTGATCCAGTGCGATCAGGATGGCACTAGTGGGAAAGAAAGCTTCTTCCTACCTGCCCCACATCTTTTTCTTTGCCCAGGAAATTCAACCCTGAAATCCAAAGCAGATTGTTTCAACTGCCAAGGTGGGCACTCAGCCCAGGCATTTCAATTTTTTAACTACAGGTTTTTGTGACATTGCATTTGTTCTTTAAAAAAATAATAATTTAAAAAAAAAAAGTTACAAGCAAGCTGCTCTCTGAATATACCTGCAGACTTCTTCACCCCCTGACAATGCATGAGGACTTCCCCCTCCCTGCAGAGGCTAGGCATCAGATGGGAACACACAAGCGATGTGTGTGAGGCAGGAGAATGGGAGAAGTTCCAACTCCCAGGTTTCAGCCCAGGCCTGGGCCTGCCTGTTCTTACACAGGTGAGATAAGAGCACCAGGCACATCTGCACACATCCTCTGCAAACTGTTCCTTCAAGAGAAGGGATACAAGGCTTTGGTCCATACAGCTGTTATAAAGCATCCAGAAATTTTAGCACTAGTCAAATAACTGGAAAAGGCAACACAGACTCATGTCACCCTCGTTCCCAGCCCAGCCCATCAAGGCCATAGGATATTTATCATAAGCTCCTTGTTAGTAGCATGATAAGAAGATGAACAGGGCAACTGCCTCCAACCTGGAAATGCTGGGAGAAACACAAATTCCAAAACAAGATGCTAGCCAAAGGGACCACTTTTGTTGCACACAGACATGCATCATATACTATGTTGCATCCTGGTCTTTCCTCCAGCACAAAGTCAAAGAAATGGTGAACTTTTAGAACACCCACGTTTCATTTGGTGTGACAAAAGGTACAGGAGCATGCTCCAGATGCATCCAAGAACCGGAAAAGAGAGCAGAAGTTCCTACTTCAGTTTTGACACAGCTAAGGAGAGCAGAGTATGATCATTTACAAACCTTTCACTAGCTCTAAAACCCTCTGTAAGTTTATTTTACACTTACACAAATCTCAGTGCAGCTATAAGACAACTATAAAACAGATCTAGAACAGATGTTCATGCAATTTGTCTTAAAACTAATGTACATACATCTGAATTCACAGGCACAAAGTGAAGTACTATGACCATTTAAAACACAGGACAGATCCCACAGAAGCTGTGTAAGTTAAAGTTCAGATCCCAGATCATAAATTTCTGCCTGTGCTCATTACAGAGAAGTATAAATCAAAGCTAGTCCTAGTGCTTGAAACCAATTGTTTCAAAGATTCTAATGTTAGTTTTGACCCAAGTTTACTATCTTCAGAACACTACTTTACCTAGACATCAAGTTAAAAACAAAACAAACAAACAACCAACCAACCACCAAAAAACGCCAACAACTTGTGTGGCTCATTGCAAGTTTTGATTTATTTAGTTAAAAACTTGAGACTCGTCAGGATTTATTGCCAAAGGTATAATTAAATAGTCTGCAACACTGTTGTTTCAGTTAGATAATAGGGTTCCGTTAAAACTACAAAGGAGCATAAGCATTTAACGAACAGGAAAATTATGGCCCATGTATCTCAACATTTTGTCTTTCACAGCTGACAATCACACCATTCCCAGAAGCATAACAGGTCTCCAAAATGTACTTAACCCAACCCAGTGACTATATAAATATATAAATGAATTGAGAGTGAAGGAAAAAAAAAAAACCCAAAGCATTTAGACCACCAGGAAACAAAAAGGTAAGATGCCCTCTGGCCCAACCAGAAGTCCATACCAGGGAAAAAACTCCCATTAAAGAGGCTGAGTCATTTTGTCTTCTAATGAATGCAAGTTTGGGACTCCTGCAATTTTGGGACAATTACACTTTTTGAGCACAAGACAAACCTGAACAAGATTACACACGTGAAATTATTAAAAGAAATTATTTTACTGTTACTAAACACTCTGAGAGGAAGTAAAATAATATATTAAGAATAGCAACAATGAACAGCAAAACAGACTAGTTTAACAATTAGATGCCTAGTAGAAGTTTTATTTGTTTTTACTCTGAACCAAAGTAACTTGAGCATGCAATAGTGATAAAGAGATTAAAACAAATAGGTGATTCATTAACAGTGACCAAAAAAATTATTATTAACTATGTCAAAATGGAAGTATGAAAAAGAAATCTGACACAAGGATTAAATACATACAATCAATGCCTACTGAGGACTAGTTCAAATAGGCGATTACTTACCCTGAGACAGACTTTTTACACCTATGATTTCAAACTTTTTGTTTCACTTGTAATTAAATATTATTTCTACCAGACAATCTTTTGTTACTTGTGTACTAAGCCTGTTGCCTTTTTTTTTTAAACCAAGACAAAAAGAGTCTCAAAAAAGGGCAGGTTTCAGCACATTTGTAAAAAAAAAAAAATCACTGACATCTGAAAAAATGAGGAAAATCTGAAGCTCACAGCATTTCTGCAGGAGCTGACAGAGTGGATCAGAATTAGCAATTATTTAGCAGCTTCATAGCAGGCCATGCTGTTTCCCTAAGAAGCATGCCTGGAGTGTGCATAGCATCCAAGGTTGTTTCAGCTGACTTGAAGCAGCTAGAAGCAGGCTTTAAAATTAAAAACAGGTCATGACAAGGCTGCCCAGATCTCCTGCAATTTAACATGACCCTTGGCCCTGTGCTCCTTGTTCATTCACTGCTTCCAGAGTTAATGGAAATGGAATAGTTACTGCACTGATAGCACTGATTGCTGTTTTTTCAGGATATTAAATCTTTTACACAGTCAGAAGGAAAACATGAATTCAACAAGCAAACCTGGGAGTCAAGATTTCCCATAAATTTTTTTTATAAGCATAAAAACCCAAAAATATACTTTACAGAACTACTAAAATACATTATTATGGAATATACCATTGCCTCTCCAAATCAGGAAAGTTAACAAATCTATTTACATAAATATACAGCTAAAAATAGATAAATACATATATATAAAAGAAATCTATATATGTACTCTTTGATGTTTGAGACATACTCTCAAGCTATAGATATATTGCAATATTTGACTTCACAGTTCACACGTACTTAATATGATTTCCTTGGTTAAATATTTTGTAAGCAACCATTGTCTTTTTTATGACATTAACACTGTAGAAGAACAGAACAGTATCCCTGTATACTATGATGACTGAAACAATTACTTCTCTTAACTAGTTAATACTGTCCCAATCACTGATTAAAAAGCCAATGAAGATTCATTCCAGGATTAACTCCTAGATCAGCATTTGAATGTGCTATTTTGTGTGTGAACAAAAAAGGGCAGCTTAATTGGCCGCTTCCTAATAACAAAAAAAAAATATTGAAGGTAACCACTGCACTGGATTAATATTTGTGAAAGTGTTTGACAACAAATGTCAACTGGTGTAATATTATTTCCCCTTCAGATGTCCCAGACAAAACAAGGACGATGATGTCCCTGCTAACCCTTCTACAGGGAAGTGGTTATATGATCATTACAATCAAGTTAAAGTGACCTGGGAAAATCCCCTCCCTCCTCTTCGGCTTTGATCTTCAGTCTGGTCTCAGACTCCAGCACCAGAGAGACAGCAGTGTAAACAGCAAGACCTAACCATTCGATACTCCTACTGCTCTTAGTTAAGCTTATGGTTGCAAGTTCTGTGAGGTTCTGCACACTGATCTTCCACCTTTCTTGCACAGAAATGGTTTTCTAGGGAACATCTGTGACAGCATGTCTGACATTCGAAAAGAGAAAAAACTAAACGCATCTAATCCCTGTTTCTCCATTCATTCCCGGATGAGTAACACTTTGGAAAATTAATCTCATTGGATGCCCTATTCACACAATGGGCTGTGGGGAAAAAAAAATTGAATGAATTGTCTCCTAATTGCTGCTCAATATCTGCTGTTGGGAAATGTGTTTGACCCTCAAAGAAAAAATTAAGAACAATACACAGAATGACATTATAAACAACAAGCCCCCTTTGTGTGTTATAGTACTAGATGCTTAAGTTAAATCTTATGAAGGCAGTAAATCAAAATTATCCTGTGAAGAGCCCAAGACCAACTTCTGCCACAGATACTACCAAGCAGCAAGCTGGATGTGAACACACCTCCACTGACACGTGGGAACAGGTCTGAACCCATTCCCACCTACGGGCTCACTCTCCACTCAGTTATTTACCTACAAGCACATGCTCTGCTGCAGACCCAGGCTGCCCCAAGCCCTCCTTTATGTGGGCAGTCTGAGCATGCCCCAGCCCCGGCTACCTGGTGTCCTGAGTACCTCTGCACAGCCTGGGCTGTTGGGAGCCTGAACGGGGGGGCAGTCAGGCAGCTTGGCCAGCCAGCAGAGAGCCACGGCAGCCCGCAGACACAGAGAGAGCCATGGCGGCCCGTCCGCACAGAGACACAGAGAGCCACGGCAGCCCGCAGACACAGAGAGAGCCGCGGCGGCCCGTCCGCACAGAGACACAGAGAGCCACGGCGGCCCGCGGGCACAGGGAGGGAGAGAGCCGCGGCGGCCCGTCCGCACAGAGACAGAGCGAGCCACGGCGGNCAGCATGTCTGACATTTGAAAAGAGAAAAAACTAAACGCATCTAATCCCTGTTTCTCCATTCATTCCCGGATGAGTAACACTTTGGAAAATTAATCTCATTGGATGCCCTATTCACACAATGGGCTGTGGGGAAAAAAAAATTGAATGAATTGTCTCCTAATTGCTGCTCAATATCTGCTGTTGGGAAATGTGTTTGACCCTCAAAGAAAAAATTAAGAACAATACACAGAATGACATTATAAACAACAAACCCCCTTTGTGTGTTATAGTACTAGATGCTTAAGTTAAATCTTATGAAGGCAGTAAATCAAAATTATCCTGTGAAGAGCCCAAGACCAACTTCTGCCACAGATACTACCAAGCAGCAAGCTGGATGTGAACACACCTCCACTGACACGTGGGAACAGGTCTGAACCCATTCCCACCTACGGGCTCACTCTCCACTCAGTTATTTACCTACAAGCACATGCTCTGCTGCAGACCCAGGCTGCCCCAAGCCCTCCTTTATGTGGGCAGTCTGAGCATGCCCCAGCCCCGGCTACCTGGTGTCCTGAGTCCCTCTGCACAGCCTGGGCTGTTGGGAGCCTGACCGGGGGGGCAGTCAGGCAGCTTGGCCAGCCAGCAGAGAGCCACGGCAGCCCGCAGACACAGAGAGAGCCATGGCGGCCCGTCCGCACAGAGACACAGAGAGCCACGGCGGCCCGCGGGCACAGGGAGGGAGAGAGCCGCGGCGGCCCGTCCGCACAGAGGCAGAGCGAGCCACGGCGGGGAGGGGGCTGGGGGCCGGGACGAG
>VZTH01006315.1:231402-322874 GCA_013397815.1 Aleadryas rufinucha
CGTGGGGGCTGCGGGGGCGCCCGGGGGCCGCCCCGGGCCTTCCCCCCCCCCCCCCGGCCCCCCCGCCCCGCCGGCCCCAGCCGAGGGGAGGAAGATGGCCGTGCCCAGCCCTTTGGGGATAAAAGCCCTTTGTTGCGCCAGCACAAAAGCCAAGAAGCACTTTACGTCCGGGGCCTTCGGCGGGCGGAGGCCGCTCCGCTCTTCCAGGGCGAGGAGCTCTCTGTCGAGAAAAGCGACCCTCGAGGTGAGGGGGGAAAAAAAACCAAAACAACACAAACAAATAAAAAAACTAAACTAAAAGGGGAGTTAAACAAATAGCCGCGCAGCCCCACGGCCAGGCGGAGAGCGAGGTGCGCGGCCGCGAGCCGCAGCCTCGTCCTCGGGCGCTCCGGAGTGTCTGTGCGCCCCGTCCGACATCGCTGTAGGAGGGAGAAGAGGGAGAAGCGCCGTCCCGGCGGGTCCGCGTCCGCCACCGGCGAAGGGGAACACGGCCAGCCCGGCGGGCCGCCCCGCGCAGCGGGCGCAGCGGCGTGCCTGCGATCACTTACTTGTCCGTCTCTTGTGACATGTTTGATCCAATGAACTCTCTCCCCTTTTCCCGGTGCCTCCGTCTGCCTGGCGGAACTGGACTTTCAGGTCTGTGCAGGTGAAGGTGTGCGTGTGAACGCCCGGGACGGCAGAACCAGAGCTACTGGTAATTCTGCTTTCCTTCCCCCCCTCTACCGGCTCCACAGCCAGCCGCCGAGGCAGGACAGGTAGAGCCCCCTCCCCCTGGCATGTGGGGAGCGGCGGGGCTGGGGCGCCGGCGGGGCTCGGCACGGGAGAGCGGCCGGGCCGGGCGCGCACAGGTAACTTTCCCGAGCAGCGCTGGATTCTTTCACTAAAGGAGCGGGGAGAGGGACGAGCCGCGCGCTGATTGGGCGGCGCGGCCGCCAGGTGCGCTGCCATTGGCAGAGGCGCGCACAGGTGAGGAAGGAGCCGCCGCCGAGCGCCAGGTAACGAACGCACCGCGCGCCCGCGCCGGGAGGCACCGCGGGGCCGCCGCCGGCGGGAAGGGAAGGAAAAGAAAAGAAAAGAGGGGAGCCGGCGCTGGGGCGGCAGGCAGTTCCACCGTCCAACAACGCCTCCCTGCCCCTGCCGCGGACGGAGGGGCCCGGGCGGCCGCGCTGAGGAGGCGAGGCCAGGCGAGGAGCGGCGCAGGGCCATGAGTGCCCCGTGAGGCTGAGGCGGCCCGTGGCCGCGGTCCGCCTGCCTCACCTGTCGGGCTGCTCCGTGCCCGAAATCCCCGGCTTCGGCCGCTGGCCTGTGGCTGCCGTCGAATAACGCCCAGGGAGGCGTCGCCCTTCGCAGGACAGTTTGGAAGATTGGTTTTTTCTTTTGTTTGGTGACTTTTTGACCTTTTTTTTCCTTTTTTGTTTTCTTTTGACCTTACTACGGTTGGGATCAGCTGAGTTTGACGTTGGTGAATGTCTTTCTGCAGAAGGCATCTCACGGCAGCAGGATGAGGTGGTGCCAGGCGATGACACCCACTGTGTGGATCTGAGAGCTGATAGCTGAACTGGGGGATGTTGATGATGTTGAGGGGTCTGTTTTGTCAGCAGGGGAAAGCTCAAAGAGAATGGAAAAGCTGGAATGGAGTGTTTATTGAAGCTCTGTTATGCAGGGATGAAGTGAATGGAGAAGACTGCAGATCCATCAGTCACCCTTCAGCCCAGTACAACCTACTGTGTACTTTGCCAGAGAACCAAAGTGGGTTTATAAGCGACAACAGGATCGGGCTGCAGGGGCAGCAGCTTTGACCCTGATGGAGAAGGTGGGAGAGAGGATCTCATTGGGTCAGTGTGAGAACAGGGAGTGGAAGGGTAGCAACGAGACTCCCATCTGCTATCACCCATTCTCAGTCCCCATTCCTCCATCAGAGACAGGTCAGGACCGCACTAATCCTTCCTGCTACCGCCTGCCCTTCTGGAGACAGCTTTCTATACTAGGCATCCAACTTGACTGCTGACAACCTCTGCTGTGCAAATCGTGCTGAATGTGTAAAGAATGCACCATTACGTGGGGTAGACCATGATGTTACTTAGTCATCTTTGCAAGACAATTACCTGAATTATTTCAAACCCATCAAATTTATAGTGTCTTATGTGAAGGGAATTTTCCATTTTCTACCTTTGATTTCATAAAATCATAGAATACCCTGAGTTGGAAGGGATCCTCAAGGATCATCGAGTCCCACTCCTGTGCAGGGGAATTTCCCTTGACAGGGGAATGTAGTAGGAGGGATATTAATGGAAATACATATCTGTATAATCAAATGTATATGTATACACACAGACACACATACATATATACATATGTATAAAACATATTATAGTCTGGGGCCTCCATTTACCTACTGCTGCAGTTGAAATCAAACTTGACTCTGCTAAGTCTGTGGTATTATGGGATCACAATCAGGCACAAATATCTATTACTGGGTCTCATTCCTTATCTGTGTTCGTAGTAACTAATCAAATCAAACAAATTCAGTATAAATCAGTTTTAAGTCAGCTTAAACATAGTCCCATTAAGATTTCTGTCACTTTAACTAAACAGAATTAGAAAAATACTTTACCTAGACTGATGACCCTTTTATTGAACACAGGATACTAGTTAGCCATTCTCTTTCTCCATTCACCAGTCACAGGAAAAAAACATTATTATAGAATCTGTGAATCCAGTCAAAAGTTGCCACTGTGGCCATTATTCATGGCAATGCTTGTATGAATTGTTTTGCATAGTACATTTCGAGGAAGCTATAAGGCTTCATAAAACACAAGAGGAACAGAGTAATTTATTCATAGCAAATGATGCAGTCATTTTGAATACAGAATTCTATATAATCTTAAAATAAGTTGGACCTCTCAAATACATTACTATATATTGTTTTCAAGAAATAGCAGTAGAATGCTGTAGCAGTTTAAGTTACTGAAGCTCTCCCTGTTAACTGTAGAAATTATAAGGTTTCTTTCCCAAATGATAAGGTTTCTTTCCCAAATAGTTGTTATGCTGAAAGAAACTTTGAGACCTGAAAAGGTTACCTGTTTGAGCACCATCAATAGGATTAACGCCAGTTCAGGTATCCTCTTTCTCTTTTTTAATTTTTCAATTATAAGAAACATTTGGATGTTGTTGTGTGTTCATCCTCCCCCCCACCATTTTTTCCCATATGAAATGTATAGGAAGAAGGAGAGGAAGATCAGTGATGAGCACATTTGAAAATACCACCTTCCCCAAGGTAGAAATGCTGCTGATATGTGATTTTACAAGAAAGAAAACTGCATTTGATGCCATCTGTATTCCTGGACCAAACCCAAACTGTTACTCAAACTGAAATGGAGTTTGTTGTTCTAATACTGGGTCAAATACAAAACTGCCTTTAGCAGCCTGCTCTCAGGAGAGATTCTCTTAGAATGAGGTAGTCAGGAGACTGAATTACTGCTCACTCTCTTAGGAGTAGTTCCAAGGTCAAAGTTAGGAATATAAGTGGAAAATGCAGTAATGAACTCTTGATTTGAGGTAGTTGGAGATGACAACTCTTATTTAGTTAGGAGTTGCTTATATAGAAAAATATACCCTGAAATTATTTTAACTAGGAAGGTAGGCATAGGGCTCATAGTTTTCTGGATGAGCCTTTTGCTTCACACTGCAGGCTGGAATCAAATTTTCAGAGTCCACCTCTAGCTGAACAGGTCAAACAAGTCCTACTTAATCCAGCCTGATGCTCATTCTTCATGATCTACAAGATTATTATAAACTAATCTGTTAGTCATTGAACTATCAGATAATGTTATTTCTGGGCAGACCAGTCTCGCTTCCTGTAGAATCAAGGCTGTGTAGAGCAAAAATGGAATAGTCATGCCATACATTATTGAAAATCTAGGACTTGTCTTTGGAGCATACAGGAAATATTTAAAATAGTAGGCTACTGTTTTTCATACTGTGCTTGCTTCTTTGTTTGCACCGTAGCTGATGATAGTTTTTTGTGGCATTGTAAGGATTCAGTGTAGAATTAACTGTCTAAAGCTTTACCTCACGTCTATGCTATTCACTCCATAGCAGTGAATGTCGTTTGGATTTGCCAGCACTGGGTAAAGGAAATCAAGTGTACAAATAAGGCTTAACTAGGCTTACTAATTGCACCAAGTACTTAAAATACACTTCAGAAAACTATTAAAAGAAGTCTATGAGATAAAAGATGTTGGAGAGATATTTATGTCAAAACAGTGTTGTAAAGCAGTTCAGTGAGGGAGCAGATGTTTGAAAACAACCGTTTTCAGTAGGCAGTGATTACCACATATTTTTATTTGTGTCTTTCTGTCACTGATGGCTGTTGATATAAAATGTATTCTCTCACAGTAAGTTCAAAGACAACCACCTACTTACTAGTTTTGTGATATGCAACATTTACTGTTAGTCTTCCCTACAGCCCTTCCTTTGTAGTCCTCTGCATGAAACTATATTGGAATTTGCACAGACCTTGATCCTCAACTGACTTCAATGAAGCCATCATGTACATCAAAATAAGCTTCAAAGACTGCAGTGCAACCTTCCTGTACCCCAAAACAGGTCATTCTTCTGCTCTAAGAATGAATGGCTGTGTACTGTTAACTTCAAGAAAGTGATTCTAAGTAACCATGATCCTGGAGACAGTTGACTTCTAATGCTTCACAATGAAATATAAAATTCCTGTTGGAATAGGAGATTTTGTGATTAATGGCAAGTACTCGAGGATTTCTGTAATGCTGCCTGGAAACTGCAATTTGTGCTCCCCAAACAGGTCTGCTGGGAGCCTTTTAACAACCACAAGCTCTCAAGTACTTCCACATCATGCATGACAGCATGTGGAGAATCATGGAATATCAAGCTCAGCCATGTGGAGGATCATGGAATATCAAGCGTTTCCTGGCCACAGGGTAAGGTGTGGAGCTGAGTGTGGCATTTTCTGTATGAAATGCTGATTTGCATTTCTTTTAGATTCATCAAAGCAATATGGAAATATAGAAGGAAAAAAAAAAAGGAGAAGCTTTATTTATTTTTGTTTTGCTCATTTTGAATGGTTCTGAAACATGACAAAGTTATAAGGTGACTATCCTGTATATCTGCAACACTGCACTGAGGCAGTGTGGCACACACAATGTTTCAGCTTAAAACAGAGGTAATTTTCAGTGATGAAAATACCTCACAGTATGTCAGTCCTTTCAGGATTGACATTGAGACATTTAAACAGGTAAGAAGGTGGCAAAGTCTGACAATAGATTGGAATTATAGGTTCATACTTCATTAGCAGACATTAAAGTACTAATCTATTTCATAAAGACTACTCATAGTTTTGGAACCAGTTCAATAGAATTTAACATAGAATGATGGCTTTTCTGCAGATGCTTTGGTCTGCCTGGTAGAGTTTTTTAGTGATTCATTCAACCATTTTTAAACACTGTGAAAATACAGTTAGGTCACCTAATGATGGCAATTTTGCTGTTAGTGTAAAGCTATAGTGTGAAAAAAGAGTAAGAAGACATTTCTGAAAGACAATTTCATGTGACGTGGGATCCAAGGTTTTGGAAATACATTCATTCTGCTGACACTAAAATTGTACCCTGTCTTTATAGGGCAGAGCTAGAGAATGTAAATAACTTGACCAGTGAGAAAAATGTAGAGTGCATCCTCCTAAAGCTTTGTCCCACTTCTTGTGTTAATTGACAAGGTCTTTGCATCATCATAGAACAAAATTGCAATTCATGGACACATTTTGAGTAATTCTAATTTGAACTGTTTTGAGATGAAGGTAAAGTGCTGTTGGTTTGTTTTGGTTGTGAACAGCTCCCGGGGAATGCAAGAAAATTGTCCAATACCTGTATGTATCTTTTTTCTTTTAATTACTAGAACATTTTTTAATTACCAGTGGTAGTTTAAACCCAGCTTTTTATCAAAATTTTTACTTTTTTTCTCCTTTTTTTCCTCTTTCTCCTTTTTCCTCTTTCTTCTTTTCTCTTCTTTTTTCCTCTATCTTATTTTTCTCTTTTTCTCTTTCTTTTTTACCTTTTTTCCCTTTTTCTCTTTTTTTTTTTCCTCTTCTCCCCTCCTTTTCTCCCCTTCTCCCCTTCTTTTCCTCTTGATAACACAGAATTCCCTCAGTTGTACAAAATGAGCCCACAGTTGTTCTTGGTACTGCAGTGGGTGCCTGGGGGAGATGGGCTGGTGTTCTCCAAGTTCCATGGAGGCCCAGAGAGAAGGCTCTCCCTGCAGAGTGGGAATGGCCAAGTCTGTGTTTGCTACCAAGGGTGCTGCTCCCAGCTCACATCAGTCAGTCCTTGAACCATTATGACCAACAGAGCACCATTTTAAAGGAAACTGAAATAGGGATGTGATGGGGCAAAACCAAGAGCTTCAAATGTCTTTGCATTGGTTATAAGTATGTTGAGAGTTTGAAAAAATAGAGAAGCTCCACAGGTCTAAAATATTGCCTTGCAACAATAAGCATTCTAAATGCCATGACAAATGTGTCTTTTTGCTCCAACAGTCTGTCCTAAAGTAGGCATAAGTGTTCCAGAATGCAGAAGGTGAAGGATGGCATATAAACAATTGCTTGTTTACTTTTCCCACACTCAAGAACTAGAGTAAATGCAGCCCATAGAATCCACAGAAATACTTTAGCAGTAAGAGTTGGGAAACAGAGTCATGGACTTACCATCCCGTTTGCTTAAAATCAGTGTAGTTTTCCCTTAAAATAGGTCAATACTATAATCAAAGAGAAAGGTACTTAAAAAATCACAGCAAATGGAAAAAGCTGCTTTCAGAATTCACTGAGTAAGAGGTGGGGTTGACAGCCACTGGGCTGTTGCTCATTTATCCTTGTGGATACCCTCAGAAGCAAGCAAATGTTATTTTATTTGAAGGGCAGAGGATAAAGAGGATTGTCTGGTGGCACAAAAGGAATGAGTGTTGGAGCCAGGGCACCTCTGAGATGCCTTGTTCTGTGGAAAGGTCACCAGACCCTGTGTCTCTGTGTTTCTGTTTAAGCTTTGTCAGCTCTACCTTTAGTACCTTTACAGACAGCTGTAGCAGTGTCACTTGCTACAACTTTTTGGTATTCTCTTTTGAAATACAGGAGTATTTCAGAAGAAAGCCTCCAACTGGTTTTGTTCATAAACATAAAGGCCGTATATAATATTACTCCATCAAGCATTTTTTGGGCACTGCAGGATCACAGCTTATTGCCATAACCCTTGGCCTTTCTTACTGCCTAGATTTGGTTCTTCAGTGCTCGGGAGCTTCAAGATAATTTAGTCCATGGCTTGGGGAAGACCCCAGTTTTAGATCCCCTGCAGCTGCTTTGTCAGCCTGTGCTATCAGGTTTGCCATCTCAGCGATACCATGTTTATACAATGCACATGCCCTGCATGCACCTACAAGCCTGCTTTATCTCTACTCAGTGCTGCAAAGTAGATTTTGCTATTCCTCTGCTGCTGAAAGGGCTTCTCTGACACCCATGGAGATGTGATAACTATTCTATTTCGTTTTGTCTGTGTGTTGTGGGATAGCCAGACCCAGAAATCAGGCTCTCAGTGCCTCACTTTGATGGGTTGGTTCCAAGTTGCTTTACACCTCATTTTTTCTTTGCAGTATCTCTGTTACCTGTGTGCACTATTACACTGCCTAATTCACTATTGATTTTTTTTTAATAGTCTTTTAATGCAGATTGCAGATACTATGTAATTCCAACTTCTTGGAATGTTACATGGCTGTGACATAGGCTGCTTTTACCCTACCTTTGTTTCTCTGAGTTCCTAGTTTAAGAAAAGATCAGATAAAACATCCATGCTTTCTCAGTTGGTTCAGGATGCAGAAATTTCTTAACATGTCATGCTCTAGCCACTGGGTAAACAGGAATTGCCCTGCAATTTTTCCCTCCTTTGTTTCAGTAGAGAAACCAAATTTCTTGGAATAAACAAAAGTAAAATATCAATGCTTTTCCCTTACATTTTTATTTCTTTTCCTTTTTTCCCAAGTGAGTGGAAATTTTAGCTTCAGAAAGAAGCAAGGTGAAAGCATTCTGCAGTGAAGAAGTTTTACGTGGCTCCAGGACAGAGATGTTGAGTATTTGCTTGTCTCTATTTGACTTGAAAACAGTACCTGGAGATGGCTGTTTGTTTATATGGAGTGTTTGGGTGTGAGGGGCAAAGCAGGCAGATTTACATTTACATTTCTTCACTGCTTTTTTCTCTAGCTCCCACACATGAGCAACAGCCCTGCAGGGAAGGGTGGGGCAACTTGTGCATGTTGCTCCTTATTTCACTATAAACTTTGCTCTGAGTACTAGGACTTTTAAGGGGAAGGCAGACTCTACTTTAACACCATTGGAAGTATGAGTTACCCCTCTGCATAATCAATACCGTGGTTAATGTGCTTGGGGAGAAAGGTAAATAAAATCTGCGTCATTCCAAAATGAACTAGGTGCAGGAGGACACTTTCAAAGGTTCAGGAAAACTTTGTGAGAGGGAGCCTAAACTGACACCACACAGTCTCCCAGCGCCAAGACAGAGACATTTGGTATCAGGGAGAAGTTGCTTAAACTCTTTCAGCCCAGGCACCATCTGCCAGAGACAGTTCTTGACCTGTGAAGCTTTCAGGGAAGGCGTGCAAGGCAGACACGGGGAGGTAGCAGCACCTCTCCATTTTATACGTGAGGTTTTTGAGCAACCTTGCCAAAGGTTATATGGGGAGTATGTGCAGAGCCAGGAATTTATTACCCCTTGCCCAAATCTCAGGCTGATGCCAAATACAGATGGGTAGTTTGCTGAATGCCTCAGCCTGACTCCTGGAAAGTATTCTTGCATTCCCAGTGAAACCAGTGAGTTCCCCAGTTTAGAATGCATTTATTTTTAAACTGCACATACAGGGTATACATGTTTTGACAAACGTGTGCCAGAGTGTTGAGTGCTTTGTGGATTCTTAGCCCCTGAAACATCATCATGCCTAACTGCTCATTAAACCTGCTGCCTAGCAGAATCCATCAGTCCTCCTGTGAGCTCCCAGGCAGAGCCTGAGAGAGTAAGGTGCCTTTTCTCAATCTAGCCTTGCCCTTTTTTTTGTTTAAATCACTAGCAAAGTTGAAGGTAGAACTTAGAAAGGGAGAAAAATTGCAGGTGAGTTCCACTCCCAAAATTGACAAACTACGTTTGAAATGTGGTATTTTAAACCCAAATGTCTTTATCTCCTTTTATCAGAGTTAATTGGTTCAGCCTATTGGTGCAGCATAGGTTGAATTCTGAATGTTGCACTGATAACTCTAAACTGACACCAGTATCTACACAGGACAGCTGATGATGCGGTATCATATCTGGCTTTAAGGACGTCTTACCTTGGGCAGAATGGAGTCCTCTCTCACCAGAATTTTATAATTCTTGATGAAATCTTTCTCAGTGTTAGCTATGTATGAAGTGCAGGGGGTGGACACTGAGCTTGGTACCACAATGTGGAGCAAAGTAATCCCACAGCAGTGATTCCTGTGATATCTATCCCCAAGGTCACAGTGATGAGCAGGCAGCAACTTGAGTAAAAAGCAGGACACAGAAGTATGTCAGAAAGTCCTGTAACCTTAGTTATCCTGGGATCTTATTTGTAAGGTGAGGGGGAATAACTGCATGCCTCAACCTTCCTCCTTACAGTGAAGTTGAGTAAAGCATATCTGTTTGAGATCCCCAAGAAATCAATGCATTAGAATCACCACTGGTTGGCTGAGCCTGGTAGAAGAGTGAGTGGCTGCCCAAAGGGGCTTTTTCTCTCTCTTACCCTGATCATGAATTCTGCCCTCTGGTGTCCCAACAGCAGCCTTGCTCTTTCACCTGCCTGAAGCCTCTTTTCATTTGGTTTGGTTTTTTTAATAGGGTTAGTTTTCAGGTAGGTACATAGGTTGGTTTGACCCCTTAAAATTCCACTGCCAAACTGTGGGAATGGTGGACCCAACAAAAGGAAAGAGGCCCACCTCTTTTGGCAGCAACCGATTTTAGCTTTGAGTCAAAGTGATTGCAAAAGTGCATGCAAAGCAGTCTCTTCTGTTCAGGGTGAACTAAAGCCTTCCAAGTGTAAGCATAGGGAATTAATTACAGCATTTGCACAGCCCTTTTCTCCTAGAGTCTCACACATGGCTGTACCACGTGATGTTTCTTGGCATTACCAGCAGATGTGCCACCACCAGCAGCTCTGGCAGCACCCATTTCTTGGACATCTCAGCTCCTCCAGTAGCTGGAGTGGTGGTGAATTTCTGCAAGTGCAAGACAGGAGCAGCATCATGCAGTATCAGTGAAGCTTCTGAATTCATAGAAGTGTATGGATGAGTGCAGTTATTTGGTCAATAACATATTTTATAAGTCACAGGTGAAATGGCCATCTTTTAATTGAAGATGTACATATAGAAGGTGTTTTCACAGATAGTATTATGAAGAATGTTACTCATTTCTTTGCTCTAGATATCCATTCTTTGCTTTGGAAGTGACTCCACAGCTGGTTAGTGCTCCAATTTTGTAAGGTTTAGACAGTAGATGCCTGAAATTAAATTTGATGCTATGGCTCTCCAAACAACGTTGCAACATGGGGGATGGGGAGCAGGGATTTCCCCTTGATCTGTGCTGTTCCCTTTGGGTTCCAGAGCTTCCATCAGGGCTGGGGGGAGGGGGGGCAGGGAGGGGAGGGGAGGGAGACTAAGGATATCTGAAAATCTTCATTGTCAGCAAGGCCAATTATACACATGCCAATTACCTCAGTTTAAACAACCAATCACACTGTAATGGGGAGAACCTTTAGAGCCTGAGGAAGGTGCTTTGAAATGCCTCTGCTTAGAGATTCCCTGTTAATGCAGAGAATTGCCCTAGCAGCAGTTCTTGGCTCCAGTGACTGGAGTTTCGTAGCAATGACAATGGAGCTGGGTGGATTGGGAGATGGATGGGAGTGATATGGCAATACAGGAGTTGAAATTTCAACAGTGATGAAGCAGTAGCCAGTAGCAACCTGGCTACAGGCTTGCTGTATCATGCAACACAAATCCTTGATGGCGGTGTGAAGGAATTGGAATTTTTTGTTACATGTATGTCTAGTCACTGTCTTTGTGTCCAGGAAATTGCTTACCCTGCATTTACTGACCAGTCACTTTCCCAGGAATTCTGCAGCTTCCTCTAGCTTTGGTTCTTCCTAAGCCTCAAGTATCATTTTCTCCTTTGAAGCACTATACTGCTTTTTTAAAAGGCCTGATCCTGTAGTGGATGGAGTCCATTGAGAATTCTTCTAATTTTGTGAGCTACTAATCAGGCCCTATATGGATGAATTCAGTCTGTTTGTAGGTGAGTGCTGCTACCTGCATAGTAAGGCTCCTCACCCTGGTCTCTGGTTTTAGAAGAGGATTTTTCCCATGCCACATGGCTGCTCCTCTTCCAAACTTCCCTAATGTTCACTGCGTACAGTCCCTGTTCAGTCTGGGACTGGTGTGCTGGTTTTGTCCTCTGTTCAACAGAGCTGCATCATCTACATCTAGACATGACACATCAATGCAATAAGGGCAGACATTTCTCCTGCACATGCAGAAGTGAATTCCAGTTTTAAGGCAGTACTTATGTGATGTGTCACATTTTCTGTGAAAGAATACAAGTAAGTCATGCCCAGGTAATATAAGTGTATCTAACTGTCAGCTGGCAGAGGACTATGTCAGTTTAGGCTAATAGCTGCCGAATAATAGATCCACAGATGCTCTTAAATTGGTTTAATTTATGTCTGCTGGCCCTGGCAATTGGAAGAAAAGATAAATATACACAAAGCCTTCAAAGCTTGGGGTGTTGTGATGCTAATTGAAAAGTCACCAAAGGAAGCCTGCATGGTGTGTGGGAATCCTGGTGCATGAGATTAGTGGCTAATTAGTGGCTGGGAGCTGGAGGGCACTCCTCCCAGCTAGCTCACATTGAGAACAGGCAACTTGGCCCTGGCAGGCAATTCTTGCCCTGATACCGGCAGTGAAGCAAGCGTTGTGGACAGCAGAGTGTGGAGATGGGAAGATACAAGTAGTGTCAGCGCTGTACCAGATTCTCCGTACGTGCACAGAAGCAGTGCCAGAGATACTGCTGTCTCGGTGGCTTGCTGTGTCCTGAGCCACAGCAAAGATACAGGCATTTGAGAACTGAGCTCTTTTTTCTTTTTAACAAATGCACAAATCCTGTTACCTTACTTTCTGTTTCTTTCATGCTGTGTTTGCAGCAGATGACAACACACTCTGGAGGCCCTCAGCTTCAAACCTTGCTTTAGAGTCTGAAGTGAATGCGTACAGATGGCGGCACCCCCTTCTTTGCATCGTGCTTTAGAATCATGACATTTTAAAAATAGAGGTTTCATCTGTCTGCTAGTGTCTCGGTATTTCCCTCTAAAGCTTTTCCCTGAAGTACAAATGAAGTATAGGAATCAGAGGTTTAAAGAATACCCTTCTGTCATATGACTCTATGAGGGTGGCCTTTAGAAAATTGTAGGAATTGGTATCACTGATGCATCACCAACACCACTGAACTAACCAGGGCTTGCTTTGATTAGGCATGCATCTCTTTTTCTCAATTGTTTTGCATCCTTTTGTGAGAATCCCTTGTTTATTTCTTAAATTAAGAAAGGTTGTTTTGTAACTCTAAAGAGTTACATGTTTTCTTCTTTTTGTTGCATTTGCTTTTCCAAATCTGAAATGCATAAACACAGCTTTAAATTATTGCACAACCTCTTGATTAAACTAACTGGTACCAAACCTCACATATGCATCGAGTACCAATACCAGGATGGGTCACTTCTGAACACCACAGAGGCTAGAAAACTTTCTGTGTCACCAGCTCTGTGAATAACACTGTTTTGCGCAAGCTGGAGTCACAAATGGGATAATGTAATAAGCCTGTGGTCACCAGCAGTGGCCTGGGACCATGTGAGTTGCTGGCTGTAGTCCGTTTTTCTGGTGATCAGTGCATGAGAACATCTAGTCCAGTTTCCTTAACCCTCATGTCAATCAACCCTCTTCAACATCTGCTAAAAAACCGCTGAATCACCAGTAAGAGCTAATTACAAAGCGGACATCCTCTATATAGCAGCTATGTTGTAAAAGTGATGCTATGGGGAGAGGTAAGGTTTGCTGGCAGAGCTAATATATAGTTGTGAAAACTTGACAGGTTTTCAGACACAGAAGTTCTTTTACAAGTCTGAAAGAGAAAACCAAGTTATTCTGGCCCATTCTCAACAACTGTATAGAGAGAACAGATATGACAGCCCTAGACATGGACAGTCAGCTCTGTCACAGATAACACCAGCTTGCAGGGCAGCCTGGAGAGCCCAGGTGCTCCAGGAATCTTAATAGCCTGTGTGAAGCAACAAATTCCTGAAACCTTGCTCTTCGTTCAGTAAATGTTTGTCAAAACAGGAATGAGAGATACAGGAAAAATCAGCATTTTCTGGCCAAATTATTTCCAACTGGTTGTGGGTGGGTATTAGTAATGCAGCTGTCAGTTTTCATGTGATGGTTTTTAAACAGACACCCTTTTACTAGTCATCTTTTAAGATATCTTCTCTTTTTATCTTAAAATACCTATGGGTGCCATTACTGATAGTTTCAGATACTACTGGGCAGTAACATTAAGATGATACACATGGAAGCTGGTCAGTGCAGTGACTGATGCAGCATGGGAATCTGGTGACAGTGCTACAAGCTGAAAGACACTCCATGCTGGAGCCTGGCAAGGAGCTGGGAGCAGATAAGGCATCTGAATAATCTCACTGTAAGGTGAAAAGGGAGAAGAACCCCAAAAATAATCAATCATATATATTAATCAAATATATTCAGCTGAATAGAGCTTGTGAAGGGACCACTGTTTGCTTGAATAGCTTTTGAGAGGAATCTTAAGAGGACAAACTGGCCTGGCGGGCAGGTTGCCTCTGCCAAGATGCTGCTTCCTTTTGGGAACTGCAAGAGAAAACATCTCCCCTTTTCTTCTGGTCATATTGAAATAGCCCCTTCTCCTTCCCTCCTGCTCCCTGTCGGGCTTTTGGGGTATCTCTTGCTACTGAGTGAGGAGCAGTGGGGCCAGATCAGCTGCTTCTTCACAGCATCCATTTAAAGTGAAGGCTTAATACTGTTTGTCCATGGGTTCTGCTTCGCTTGGGGAGAAGGCCCTGTCACAAGGGCATTCAGATAATGCAGGTGGGTGTCAGCTGACCACAAACAGTCTGGCCATCTCCCCAGGGAGCAGAGGAGGCTCTGGGAGAAGGACTCATCCATGTCTTGACATCCAGATGCTGTGCCTGAGCAGTTCCTGTATTGCTGAGTAGTTTTGTGGGGTTCTGACAGGCTATGTGTGTGAGAGAAGACAGGAGAATACTGTGAAGGAGCTAAAGAGAAGGAAATACAGAGGAATTTCCAATTCTTGTAGGAAATGTGCGTGGCCCTATGGGTCTGCAGGAGCCCAAAGCAGTGCTCAGCTTTATGAAACCTGTTAGCTCAGATGTAGATACCAGGATTTCTCCTGGTTTCTGAGTTAGTTCCTCATCATTTAGAGAAGGTACTGGACTGAGCTGAAGTTCTGCAAGCATATCTGATCTCATGTCAGCTAAAAACTCCTAAAGATCAGCACAAAGCACTAGTCTGTTCCAAAGAAAAGCACCAAACCTCATCCTGGAGCTTTTGTTGAATTAAAACCAGAAATGCCATTAAGATGTTCAGAGGATTGGAGCACCTTTGCTATGAAGACAGGCTGAGAGAACTGGGGCTGTTCAGCCTGGAGAAGAGCAGGCTCTGGGGAGACCTTTTGGAATGGCCTTTCAGTACCTAAGTCTACAAGAGAACTAGAGAGGGACTTTTGACAAGGGCATTTAGTGATAGGACAAAGGGGAATGGCTTTAAACTGAAAACTGGTTTTGATTAGGTATTAGGAAGAAATTCTTCCCTGTGAGGTAGTGAGGCACTGGAACAGGTTGCCCAGAGAAGCTGCAGATGCCCCATCTCTGGAAGTGCTCAAGGCCAGACTGGATGAGGCTGTGAGCAACCTGGTCTAGTGGAAAGTGCCCCAAACTAGATAGTCTTTCACCCAGCCAAAACCATTCTGTGATTATATGAAGTAAAAAATTTAAATGCTTCTTCAAATAAGGTATAGAAGCCAGTTTGCCTTGCAAAAGCTCTCTCTTTCTACTGGTAACTTCCAAAATAAAACTCAGCTATTCCAAAATTAAAAATAATAAATTCACCTATTAAAAATGTTAAAAATTATCTATTCCAAAATGAAATTCAATGTTTAAGATGTCAACTAAGAGATCTACATAAGTCTGGTTTAACTGGGGCAAAGCTAAGGTGAAAGACAGGTCAAAATCAAGCTTACCATGGAGGCTATCTGCAACCTTCGTGGAGAAAGATTGCCATCTTACTGGGCAGATCATGTTTCTGTTATTACCAATAACAATCTGGTTTATACCATTTACTCTCCCCTCTTTCCTAAGCTACCCTATCGCCTCTGAGAGCTGGAAGATTCACACAACACCTGGGGTGAAGCTGTGATGAGACTGAGTCATGTTACTGATTCAGAAGTGTCTCAGATCATATCACCCACTGTGAGAATGTGTAGGTCCTCTCCCCAAGGCACTCATTGTCCAAGCCAGAGAGAGTGTAAGGAGGAGGGTCATGGTAGAGTAGGGATATCTCTGCTGTTTTGAATGTTGTGATTTATAGCTGCAGTTTTTCAATATTTTATAATTTTTATTTTATTGCATTTTGATGTTGAAGCATATGAAATCTTACAGATATTTCAGTAAAAACAGCCTCCCTTTCTGTTTATGCTGTGAGGGAATGGCTTTTCTGTGCAATTAGCCAGGAGGATCAAACTTTATGATGGAGCAGTTTGGTCTGAGCTGCTTTCCCTCGCTGGCCTGTTCAAAAAACTCTAAGCGGGGGCGAAGCCAGCCATCTTTACAGCCTCCCTGGGTGACAGGAACAGGCTGCTGCCTCTGGCTGTGTGCAGAGACCCTCCTGCTCCACAGAAGCTGATCCTGTTACGCTCTGTGGAGCAAGTCTGAACAGGGTGAATTGAAGAGGAAATGCCAGTTCCAGGCCTCCCAGATGGCTCTGAGCTCCTCTGTACACTAACTTTTTCACCCTCAGAAGTTTTAGCATATTAGTTCCTCACCATCCACAAACTTCTTTTGGATCAGCACTGGAAAGCCACCCCACTGAGGTGATTTGGGGGACGTGAGCTGTGTCGTGTTTACTGGTCTGCCTCTCTGCTCTCCTGTTTTGGTAATCCTCTGCTCTCCTGCAGGTATTAACACGTACAAGAAAGCTTCATCACAATAAATAATAGCACAACTTGCCACTTCTTTTTTCTGTCCCTCAAAGATACCATCATACTTTTAAATCAGTCCTAGTAAAAATCATCAGTGGGGCTGCAGAAAGGTCAAAGGTTTGCTGGTTTAGGATTTCGTGGGAATATACGCTTGTTTGGACTTGGCCCAAAAGCTTCGTTTACCTGTTTGACAGGTAACAATTAGCGAGTAATAGCTCTGCCGGCTGGAATGTGGCTGCGAGGGCCAGCGGGCGCTGGGTTACCTGGTGGGCAGGTGTGGGTGCAGCGCCCAGATAGGTATGTGCATGCACAGCATTCCTGGGAATCAGTTTTCCCTTAAAGATGCAGCGATGACTGCAGGGCACAAAAGGGCTGGGCTTAGCCCAGGCTCCAAGACACTGGAGCTGTTTGCAAGGTAAAGAAATAAAGTAAATAGTGGAAGAGGAGAGGAGCTGAGGAAAGGGCTGCAAGAAGCAGCTGCCCTTTTTTTTCCTCCCCTGAAGAGAGGAGAGTTTTGATTCTTCCCTGACAATCTTGATAACAGATAATTTAGTGTGAGAGGGTGTCATGGGAGATAGAAAAAGAAAGAAGGGAAAAACCAAGCTCACTTGGCACAGGATAGATGTGAAGTGGGGAAACCATGTCTCAACTGGTTTAGAAACGGTTAAACAGCTTATGTGCAGTTACCTCAACTCTGCCATTATCAAGAATCCAAGCCTTATCGGTTTATTGAATAAAACCACTTTATCTGTGGCAAATGGCCTCATTTCCATCTCCTGCAGCAGTCAGGGAAGATTCCTGCATCAGCCCCTCCCTCGAGGGAAGCTGGTATAAATTATGTAGACAGACAGGGATTTTGCAGGTGGTTTTAAGATGTCTGATTTTTTTTTTTTTTTTAACCACTGCAGGCGACCCTCCTCTTTTAGCTCTTTTAGGAACAGAAAGCTTTGCTCATTCTTTTCATATTTTATTCCCATTTGTGAACAGGCTTCTGTGTTTGTGTATTTCCACTTTGGTGTTTCATATTTGACAATTGAGCTATTGTGTGACTTTGGAGAAGTCACATCCTCTTTCCTGGTCTCTCTATTTTCACCTGCAGAGTTGGAGTAGTGAGTCCTGTATTATTAACCACAAAAAATGCAGATTACAAGTACTGCTAGTTATAAACACATATGCTATTACAGATACATATATTACAATAATTCCTTTGAATCTTATTTTAATGTGATTTCAAAGTATTCTATTTTTAATAAAAAACATGTCTTTTTTACTTATAAACAGCTTCTCTGGCTGAAAGGACTTTGTCCTTGGGGTACCAGTTGATGTCATTTGAGGAAGAAGAAATCCAAGTATAATTTGAGACCATTTTCCTTGATCTTAAAGGACCCAGCATCATTTTGAGTAATTATGCGTTATTTGTACACTGTTATTTAGTAGGACCTTCATTAAGAGGGAGTCTCTTTGCTCAACAGTGTATGGGCCAGTAAATGCTCATTCTGCCTGGCTGACACAATAGCAAGGTTTGTATTTATTCTCACGAACCCCACAGGAGCCACAAGAAAGCACTGCAGGAGCACAGAGACATCGCTGCACTGTGGATCAAACCAAAGCAAAACACAACCCTTCCTCAGAAAGTGCTGAGAAATACATGACAAGCCCTGTCCCTCTGTCCCCAACCACTGTATGAGAAGCTGAAATTATCTATCCTGGGTTGGACCAGAGGTTCATACACTTGCACTGCACACCTCTGAGAAGTCTCTGCCCTTTGGGAAGAAGTGAGCAGCATTCTTCCCCTTCCAAGCATCCTTCATTCTGAGTCTCAGACTTCCTCAGCTGGAGCTTGGATCTGCATTTCTGCATTTCACATCTCTAAGTCAACACTGTTTCGTGGATTGGTCTGACCGCCATTTGAACCCCTGTGTAGTTTTTACCTCCATGTTACACAACCGTGAGCCCCACAAGCTACGAGGTACTTCAAATAATCTTTTTGTTTGTTATAGGCCACAGTTTTGACTGTGGCATTTGGCATTCATGGTACTGTGTGAAACAGCACACAAAATATTATTTCTGTCTCCCATTTATCACTGGCCTATCCAGCCTGCAGAGTCCTGCATGTTTTGGTGTGTCCTCCAGCCGCGGTCATTTTGACCTTGTAACATTTCTGGTCACCTGCCCTTTGGGAGGGAGCTGCATGCAGTGTTCCAAACCTGGGATGCTCTGCATTGCCTGGTGATGCAACAGTGATTTCTTACATTCCTGATGTTGCTTCATCCCTGCTGAGCATGGGAGCAACCAGGGCATGCCAAGCAATGCTTCCATCAGACTTCATGGTCATGATTGTGCTGCACAGTTGAGCTGCATAAGCATAAATACCTTTCGAGTTAAGCAAAGAACTCTCCTCCCTCCTGCAGCTTTCTGCCCACCTCTAGGTTTTGTGTCCCTGTGTGTTCTTGATCACTCCATCACTTGAAATGAGTAGAAAGAATTCCCCTGATTTCAGCAAGATTGGAAGTCCTGGTAGCATCCCTTGTTAATGACAAGAGGAGCTGCACAGAGAACCTGAGCCAGGATTAGTACTGAGTGATGTGCTCTTCTGGTCCTTAGGAATGGGACATTTTATGCTCGCAGGGAGACCAGACTTGTTCAGGTAGAAAAGAAATAAGGTGCAGTACCAGTGCCAACCTGGTGAAAATGTTTTGCCTCACCTTTCAGTTTCATAAATGCTTTCTGTGAACACAAGTAATTCAGCCTTTCAGTTTGGTGCTGCTTTCTGCTATATCAGCACTTTAGCCAGAACAGTTGGAAGCATTTAAAGAGTGGCATTAATTAAAGGTGACTCAGAAACAAATGGGATATGAAGAACTTGGAAAGAATGTAAGAGTAGCTATTGTACAAAATGCTTTTCTAAAAACACCTGGAGGGATGAAGCTATGGAGAGCATGGTTTGGGAAGCAGCCTTCCCACTGCAGCAGTGCAGTCATGGTGATTAAACACACCTTTTGGGAGCATACACTGTTTTGAAGGGGCTTCCAACCATCACCAGGTAAAGCTTACAATGAGTGACTCGTTGCGTGTTAAGAGGCAGGATGACTCCACTTGCTATTTGGGTTCTGTACAAAAGGTTAGCAGTACTTCAGGCTGAACAAGAGGACTCTGAGGAGTATAACAAGGACTCTTTTGTTCACTGGTAAATACCAATAAAGAGTCCACTAGATAAAGTGGGTCATAAATGGCATCTGAAGTAGTCTTTCCCCCCAGCAAAGGATATTCCAGCAGAGCAATGTAGGAAAAAAGGATCAACTCAAAGGAATTCACCACCACAGGTTATTCCCAGGCAGCATCACTGCCTAAGGAGGAGCGGAAAACACGTGGCCTTGTTCTCTGTGAAGTGTTTGTGGAGTTTTGGTCACCATAGCACCAAGTCACCAAATACAGAAAGGTCCCTCCCATGATTCATAACTGAACCCGCAGTGGCCATTGCTGTTCCTTGCCAACTTTCTGGCTCTGCCCGGTATGCAATAGCTGAATGGAGCTTTGCTGGGCACCTACAGGCTGCTCCATCCTCCCAGCATGCTGCAAACAGATTACTACACCCAGCAACTCTTTATGAGCTTTTCTGCGCAGGTGAAAAGAGCAGGTAGTTCTGTGGATTATTTTATACAACCATAGATCTGAGAGATGTCACCTGCTATTACCAGGGTAAGGATTCAGAAACACTGTATTATGAGACCTTGGGTTCAGCTCCCCACCTCCAGACTTGATCTATTTGGGAGGAAGTTTTCTGAAATAGTTATCAGCTTGAGGTTGATAACCTAATATTAAGAAATTTTTAGCCAAATGGTTCTGCTGCAAGTGGCAGTAAGAATAGAGAAAAATACACTATTTTGTCCAGTTTTGTTGTTTTCATACATATGAACAGTTCTGCCATTCCCATGCTCCAGAGAAAGATGCTGAAAGTTAGCACGGCGTCAGGAGAGGCTGACAGAAAAAAAAGTACCGCTTCAGGAGTCTGCTTCTGAAAATCCCTTTGAAATTCACATTTGTTCAGTAGTAGTTGCTAAGGCCAGCAGCTGAATACATCTGGGCTTCCATCCACACTGAGCACATGCCAGGTTACATGTGGCCCAAGAGCAGACACCTCTGCCTCTCCAGAGCTCTCCTGCTGGGATGACTACCCTGGAGGCAGAAGTCCTTTGTGAAGACAAACTGCCCAGCAAGGCTTTCTGGAATTGGGACAGAGGAGTGGACCACAACAAGGAGCACAAGGAGGGAAGAAGGGGGTTGAGGGCTGAGAGCTGAGAGTGTGAGCAGATAGGCTGCAAATGGGAACCAGAGCATGGGAAGCACTGGACTGCTTGAATGAGCAAGAGGTGGGGACCTCTGGGCACAGCAGTAACAGCAGGGCTGACTGAAGGCAGACGTGGGCATAGGAAGGACTAGGACTGTTTAAATAGGAGAGAACTGGGAACTAACAGAGGTAGAAGGAAAAGTGGTGGGGTTGGTCTGTGAGGAACAAGGGCTACTGATGGCTTGAGTTTTGTGGTGAAGACCCGGTCTGGACAAGACCAATGACTGTGAGTGGCCTCCTGCTTTAGCCACCATGTTTTCTGCCTTCCCCTGGTACTGGATTGCCCAGAGATCTCAGCATTACTGACACTAATTACACTACCAGGAGCTTCATCACTGCAGGAAAGTCACTTCTCAGATGCAAACCGGACCACAGATGGCTGCTGTTTTTAATGGTAGAATCACAGAATTCTAGAACAGCCCAGATTGGAAGGAACCTTGAAAGATCATCTGCTCAAACCTTTCACACAGAAGGGAGCCTAGATGAGCTTATCCAGCACCCCATCCAGTCACATGTTGAAAACCGCTAGTGATGGGGTCTCTACCTGGGATGTCCCTGGGAGGCTGTAGAACTAGACACTGTGGGTAGGACAACCAGAAACTGGAGAACTGGATCAACAGTAAGTGGATGTCTTAGTGCTGTATCGCTGCAAGACATGGGAGGTTGTCAGTCAGAGCAAGAGGCCAGGAAGCTTTCCTTGACAGTGGCACAACAATGGGCAAACCACTGTTGTACCACTGCAGGATGGCACTTCCAGCCAGCGACAGCAGCGCTGAGGCCACTGTGCAGGGGAGTGGTGAGACCCCAGGGCATGACCTGCCTCATTTTGCCCTAGGATGGTGTCCCAGACTCGTTCAGCACAGAAAACAAAGACTGCAAGGAGGTACTAATACATCAAGGAAGTAAATACCAGGAAACAAACACAATTCAAATCAAAGGGCAGTGTTGTCACAGGGACAATAGTGTACAAACAGACTTTGACATATTCCAGGTGGTAAAGAAAGGGTGGCATCTAACCAGGTGAGAAGTGAGTTACTAGAAGAGATCCCACAGGAGGAGCAATGAGAACAAGGGCCCAAGGGGCTCAGGGATACAGCTTGGTTGGGAGACACTGCCAGAACCATCCAGAGCCAAGACTCAGTGGGAAATGTGAGACCTTCCAGACTACTTGCTTGAGCAACTTTCATTTTGGCATTTCCTAACTTTTGAGTTGTCTCTGATCTTCCAGGGCATTTGAAGACCATCATACTCTGTCTTCTGCAGCTTTAACTAGAATAAGATCTCATATAGGCCTAATTATGTACTACTAGTAGAGGTAAAAAAAAAGAATCAGAAAAGGAAACTATCGGTACTTAACAATTGAGTTCTGACTCAAAGAACTTGTCTTACCCAAGGCTGGTTGGGACAAAGCAAACTGTGCTGTCTGACTGCAGCCCAGCTAGTGATGGCAAGCCTTCGTGGAAAATAAACTGCAGCCATCACAGCTCAGGGGATTCTTCTCTACCAGAAATAAGAGAAGTTACGAAGCATAAAGAAGAAACATCTCTTGGACAGTTCACTGTAGTATATAGTCTCTCCTTCAGACTGGGGAAAGATGAAGAGTAGTGCCTTTCCAAGGAATGTTTTATGTCAGAAGAATTTAGATTGTGAAGGTTTTGTTCCTTAAGTGATACATAATTTATTAAATCTTTTCAGTTCTGTGAAATAAAGAGCAAACACAAATCCTCACACCCAAGCAAACACACAAATAGGTTCTTATGCAACTCCACTGCCTGTGGCTGCTTTTTGCCAGTTTCCTCAATGGCTTAATTTAAACAAAATCCCAGGACAGGTGCACTCCAGAGTGCTTCAGTGTGACCTCAGCCCAAGCTTCTTTTAACGTGGGAGGTCCCAGGGTTTTCCTTCAAAAGCATATGTGCTTATTGGCATCCTGTGTTGTCTAGGGGAAGGTCATGAGACCCATCTTATTTTCAGATTGGTGTAGGCTATGATAATAGCTGTGCTGCTTGGACTGCTGTTGATGTTTCTTTCTTTGTAAGAAAAAAGAGAAAGTATTTGGAATTAGCGTGTCATCACACTTGCTTCTTCCCTCCTCTCCCCACTGCAAGGCTTACACAAAGAACACAGCCAAACACAGCCTGTGCATTGCTCAAAAGTAATATTCATCCAATATTTTATAAGTAATTGGTAACTGATAATTTTTATTGTATCATTGTTAAAAATAATGCTTTCCTTCTACAAGCAGTGTATATGACACTGTATAAGAGTTTAAAACTGGATAACAAATATCACAGATTAATGCCTGTACCTTCCAGATCATCCAAATGGAAAGGCAAGCTCAGAAGTATTTCTAGTTCTAAGAACTGCCTCCATACGTTTTGCTTTTCCTTCCTCTCACCTCTCCAGGGTCTTCCAAGCCTTCTTTGCTGTGGCTTCTCTAGTGACTGTCATGATGCTTCTTAATCAAGGAGTGCAGAAGTCCATGGGAGTCTTTCAATATTTATCAGCAAGATTTGGAGTCCCACCTCTAAGAATGGTGGGGAGACTGCTCTTGGTTAAGGCCCATGCTGCTGAATGGATGCCATAGGAGAAATGCTTCCTCCCATTAGGAGACTTGGTGGTTTTCATGAAACAACAGGCAGCATCATTTTCCTCCTTTTGCTTCAGCTTTTGACTGTATAGAGGACATTTACTGATTTACATGATCATTTACTGCACAAAAAGGGATGCAGGAAAATTTAATGCAGTTCTGTCTTTGAATGCAAATACCAGATGCTGCAGAGCCTCAGCCATACAGATTTTTTAATGAAAACACTCCCTTTGTCCTTGTCACGAAGAAAAATAAATTATGTACACATTTTTAAAAGATCTCACCACTCCACATTTGGAATGTGATATTAAAATGCAACCTGAAATTATGTTTCAAATGTTAAATTCAAAATATTAACCTAAAAAGATGTAAAGGTGGAGGTGGCCCAAGAAATCTGTCTCTTTCCCATCCTGTCCCATCCCATTCCATCCTTAATCCTGGGAGATGAGCAAAGGAGCAGCTTGGTCTGCAGGAAGGCATTTGGAACACAAAGATGGATTTTTTTGGTGCACCATTAGCAGCAGAACAGTGTTTCTGTCTGGAAGAGGGGTTGCTGTTGGAGGCAGCAGAAAAAAGTAATCACCAAGCGCTTTGGGTAATATTCAGGGCTTCTGTCAACACCACCCAAATTACCAGAGCACTTACCGTAGAGGCAAACCTTGGGAAATCACATCAAGTGTTTAGCAACCGGTGATCTCATAGTTTTTCTTATTTGAGCAGTGCAGGATGAAAGCCTCCTACAAAGCCTGAGCAGACAACTGACATGTCCCAGCCTGTTTCCTTCAATGGCTAAAAGAAGTTATGGCAGCCATTTAAATAAAATCTCCCTCTGTCTGTGCAATTATCTCTGAAAACAGCACAGGGTGTTATGGGCAGCCTTCACAGGTAGGAGATATATTTGAGGTCCTATGCAGCACTTTGAGTTTGAGAAGCAGTTTAATCTGGTCTTGGAATATCTCATCACTCACCTGAAGGAGACCACTTGCCCTGGATGTCCAACTTCAGGGGAGGACAGGTGGTTTTGCACAGGTTAGCCCGTGCAGCAGATGACAAACACTTTCAGAAGGAAAACCTGAGTGTGTTTCTTTACAGAGCCTTGTCCTCCAAGCCCTTTTAAGCCTCTTTTTCTGTCAGCCAACAAGCCCCAGTGGCTTTGCCAAGGCAGGGGTTGCAAAGAACAGTTATGTGACAAGATTTATTAGGAAATAAACCAGGAGCACCTGATGTCATCAGGCACCCCAAAAACACACAATACAGGATTATCAGGTTCAATCTCCACGCCAAAGCCAATGGTAATGCAAGGCTGGTGAGCGTCTCCATAGTCCACTCCTCCCCTTTCTCAGATGCTGATGTGTAAATCTAGCCTTAGGACCTATGAACTAGAGAACATTTCAATTCCACTTATCCCTATTGTCTTGTGAAAACTCTTATGCTCTTTACAAATGCACTCTGTGGGAAGCTGAATGAGGCATGGAGTCAAAAGGAAATTCACCTTTCCACCCCTGAAAAACGTTCTGCTAACAACTGAAATAAGCCAAGAAGGTCACTTTCAGAATTTTTTTCCCACAGATTCACAGACTGGATGGGGTTTTATAAAAGAATGTTTTTATTTCAGTGTGATAAATGTCCCATTAGATTTTACTTCATATGCCAATGATTCAAAAATCCTTAATGAAATGTCATGTATTTTCAGACAGGTTTTGCAAATAATTTGGAACTAAATATTTTAAAGCCTTCTTTCTCTCTCCCCAGGAGCATAGTCAGCACTGTGAGATGACCTGGAAGAAAAGACTGCTGTGCAGTAAGTTACAACTTTATGACTGTGTAAAAATAAAAACAACTCAAGCAATTATTGTTATACCTGACACTTATGTATGAGTGCACAGAAACAATTTGACACCTGTAAAATCCCTTGCCAGCCTCGTTTAAGCTCACCCTATGAAAGAAATGGATACTAGTCATTTTTATTACTTGCAGTGCAGAGACCGAGTATTTTAGAGCCTGTTAAATAAGTTGGGCCATACCCACAGATGATGTAAAGCAACCTCCTGTAGTTACTCTGACACACCTGTGGTCCCAGAGGGCTCTCTGCAGTCATTGCTCAGCTGCTGCTGCCCCAGGGAGCTCTTACATCAGGTACAACCTCCATGAGCTCCAGACACAGCAGCTTCCCACCCTGTGTGCCTGGAAGAGGTGCTGGAAGAAGGGGCCAAGCTGCTGTGAGCTCTGTCGGCCAGCCAGGCTGGCATTTCAGCCCTGCCTGGGCCTGGGCCCCAGCCCCATCATGCTCTCCTGAAGTCTCTTTTGGAGCCCTTTGGTCCAGCCCCATCCATCCCTGTTCCCTTGATGCTGTAGTGCTACATTTATGAAAATGGTATCTTTGAATAGATCTAGCCATGGTGGAGAAATGAACATTTTTAGGGGAATGTAAGGACCAATGGCTGTAATGTGTTTCTCCCCACTGGGAAAGGGAGGAGGAGCTGGCTGCTGGCAGCAGGTTGTGTTAGCACAACACTTTAGGATGACTAAATCGCTCAAGGTAAAAGGGTGGTGAAATTTGATTTGAGCTGCTGTCAACTGTGAAAATGCACTTATGGCAGACTTCTCCCAGTCATGGAAAGACACTGCATCCAAGCTTCCAGCGGCACCCAGCACAGCTCTTGCTCTGTCCCACTCTCAAACTCCATGAGATGGGAGTGACAAGGATATAATGCTCCAGCCACCCTCTCCCCTGGCTGAGCTCAAACCAGAGGCATCTGGATGCAGTCTGCAGCTGGGTTCTTAACTTCCATGGAGCAATACAAGTCATTAAATACTCCTCATGAGACATTATGAAAGACAACTCTCAGCTCTTTCCCACAGCTTCTAAGGTTTTATTCTCTGTTCATGGATAACTCTGCCCACATCATCCTCACACTTGAAAGTGGTGCCTGTCAGTGTCATATTTCCATCTGAGTACCTCCCAGCCAAGCTGAGCTCTCCTAAAGATGCCATAAGGAGTGTTTGGTGTGAAAGTGGAATTCCCACAGCACATTAATGGGGAGACCACTTCTTGCAGTCAAAAGAGAAGACCCAGAGGGTCTGCCTGTGCAAATCTGTAAATCCCAGTGACTGGAACTTCAGCCTGCAGCAAGCTGAGCAGACTTGCTTTTAGTTTTCTCTTCAGTAGCAGTGTCAAAGGTTACAGCTCTTGTGGGCTGGTGCCATCTAGTCATAAATTTAAATCAGAGTTTGACTCTGCATCTTCCCTCATGGATTTTATGTCTCGGGTCACTCTTTCCCAGAAGTTGAGGGATGAGCAGTTACATGTCTGAACTTGCAGTCATAATTCTGTGGCCAGTTATCAGACATGATACATCAAGTAGCTGCATCTGATTAAAAATGACTGTGTACACATGCCTCCTCTTTAGCTGCAGTATTCCTCAGTCATGCTTGAATGTGTGAACTCATGAATGATGCTCATGTGAATAATCATCTAAAAGAACTAGAGGTTTTTTCCAGCTGGCTCACCCAGATCTGCCTCTACCTTTGTTCAAGAAGGCTCTCTTCCCCTTGTTCCCAGTGTTTGCTCTTTCACATAGCTTTGCCTGTATTTTAGGTATATGCTGCAAGTGTCGCTGCTTTCTCCAGTGCTGCTGGCATTTATCTCCAGATCTTCAGTTCTGGTGTGATTTTCAAATGTCCTTTTTCCCTTGCTTTCATACACTCCGACCTGGTCTTAATGGTCTGGAGCTAAGTTTCTAGCTTTAACTGAGTTTGAAAAGCACTAACACAGTTCTGGCCTTTGTTCCCCATCCATGTGTCCAGGGCACTGGAGGCTCCTGCACCCACCAGCCTCTTCCACATCTGATTTTCAAATAATGCATCAGTTGTTAGCAGCATCCTGGGAGGGCCGGTGTGTGCTTGCAAGCTTCTCTTGGCAAGGGGACAGGGCATTAGCAGTTGCAGCCAAATAACACAGGCCTCCCAACAATAAGAATATGTTACTTTTTTCACCACTGGACTGTGACAGAGTTGAGGATGATGACTGGGGTGCAGAACACTACAAGAAATTGGATGAGCATCAGCCACCCAACGGCTGTGGGGTTCATCCCCACCCCTTCTCCTGTGAGCACAGCCTGATAGGCCACAGACCATGGCATGTTTTGTGTCAGATTAATAACTGGTATTTGCATACAGAGATGCACAAAGCCTTCCAGGATTTTAACTCTTCAGACATATTTCTCAGACCACTGCTGAAACCACTCCCAGCAGCAAAGTGTGAGACCTCCGCAGGTTCCTGTAACGCTGCGGTGGTCTCTGGGAGAAGGCTGGCAGCTGCTGCCTGCCTGGGTCCCGGGCACGCCGGCTGCCTCGCCCCGCACGGCACAGCAGGCAGCCCTTGCTGAGAGCCACGGCGTCTGCTTTCCTAGGAAGCACCTCAGCAGCACCTAGTGTGTTAGGGCTTCTTGGGAAATATTTTTGCATTGCTTCATGCCCCAAATAATTGCTTAAGCCCCCTTCCCTCCACTGCTCACATGCATTTCAAATCCTGCCCCATCCCACTTGCCAATTTTCCTCAGGCTCATTGTGCAGAGCAGGAGGTTGCATGCTGCAGCATGGCACCCACTCCCTCCCACTCCCAGGGAGACCTCTTGCCTTTCCCAGCTTCCCCAGTAAGCAGTGGCCCTGGCATTTGGGCCACCATGCCTCTGATGGAGCAGCTGACCCTGCAGGGGACAGGAGAGAACCTCACCATATGGACAGGAGCTGTGCTTAACCACCCACACCCAATCCAGAAAGCAAACCCAGGCCTATTTTATTTACAAGTAGTGACAGAGGCATCCCCAGCTTCCCATCCAGTGCCTGTCCCTATGTCCAGCGAGGTCTGCCCCTTCACAGTGCCAAGCTCCCCACAGGCTCCTGCTCCCAGCACCTGTTGTAGCACTGGCTAACATTCAGGGCATCTGATCCTCCCTAGTGGCACCCACCCTGCTCCTGAAAACCATTGCCAAACTTCAACTATTTTAAGATTAAATCGTCCTCGGGGTATCTACCTCTAGCCTGCATTTGGGACTTAGCCAGGATTGGTGGAATGGGCTAGCCATTTGCAGGAGGAGCCTTGGGCCAGGCACTGGAGTGCTCATCCTGGGAAGAGCAGATGGTTTTATCACCTTTCTCTTGAGATGTCCTGACACTGGTGCTGCAGCTTGCCATGGGACACGGGTCTTCCTGTGCCTGTGAAAATCCACCAAATCCCAGTTAGGTTACAAGCTATTTAAAAGCATCCCCATACGTACATAGCAGACCTGTGTTCCTGTGGGGTTTTCTGTTATTAATGGCCGATCTGGCTTCCAGGAACCAGTAAGTGCCAACTGGAGGCTTTTTTGCAGCAGGAACATTTTGAAAACCACTATCCCATGCCCACCCTCTGGTGAGTGATAAATTGCAAGCTCTTGTGGCCAACTTTTTCTATAGTTTGGTGGGGTTTTTTTCTCTCTTTCCTCTCTCTTCTCCTTTATTTTTGTGAAACTAATAGGTAGTTAATTATATGTCTGACATCCAGTTGAGTCAGCCAGTGGCTTCACAGCTCAGCAGGGGATGACAGGCAGACAAACAGCCAGACACACAGACATACACGCCCACAAATGGATGCACACACACACACACACACACACACTCTCACACATGACTGCATAAGCCATTTCTCTTAGAAACCTGGATCTACAGCAATGATGGAACTACAGTGGTTTTGGCCAGTGGTGGACATTTGTCAAAGACAGTGACCCTTGGCCAGGATGGAGAGATGTCACCTGAGGGAAATGGGGCTGGCTTTTCCTTTTGCTCTAAAAACCACCAATAACTTGAAAATTGTTCTTCAAAGACTATTTGGGTGACATGTCCATGCCACTGGACCCCTGCCCAGGCCACCCCCAGGCCCTGCACAGGCCCCAGCTGGAAGAGGGCTTTTGGCTTGACCCGAGACTGTGTGAACTCTTACTGCATGTCCGTGCTGGGGCCCCGGTCCTGACACTGCCCAGCTGATGTGTTCTTGTGCCTGCTTTGAAAGCCCCAGCAAAACTGCTTTGACACCAGCAGTTATGAGAATAATTTCACTTCTCTCTGTGGGGCACATCTGTATTCAGGTCTGGAGCACCACTGGTAACCCCAGAGGAAGGGCAATCCAGAGCATGGTTTAATTTAGGGAGTTATAAATCAAGCACATAGCTACATATTGGGAATAGATGTGTTATCAATGGCAGTATATGGGCATATTCCACATTTTCACTGGCTTCAGCTGGGGTCCTGTGCAAAGTGGATAGATAGGCATCAGTGAAAAGGGACCTCTAATCCATGCAAATGCAAGAAGCAGGGGAACCCCACCTTTGCAGTCACCTAAATTTTGGGATGTGACACACAAATAAGGAAAATTGATTTTTCCACCATGCTGATAATCTCAAGCATTGGAGAAAAGGGTCTGCTGCCTACAGAGGTTGTGCTGCCAAACAGGCTGCTTGCTGCTATGGCATCTAGTCCTCATGCAAAAGACAGCTTGAATCTCTTTGGGAAAAGCAAAGCCATACATTCAACAACCACAGGTCATTCAAGGCACAGTGCAACATTTACAAGATTCAGGTTTATTCTGATTGTTGCACTCCTATAGGACTGATTGTAGGTAATCATCAGGGTTTGGCACACAGGAGAGAGCATGGATAGTGACAGAACCTACAGTTTGTAGGTACAAGAGGAGGTGACTTGGTCCTCAGCAGCTGTTTGTCTGTCTACCTGTTCTGGGTTTGTGGCTGTGCATAAAGCCCTGCAGACTCCCAAGTTTCTTAGACCAAAGAAATGAAACAGCTGGCAAGAGGAAGCAAGAAAGTGAAGGATGGAAAGCACTTTCAAGGAGTTCTTGATTGGTCTTACAAGCACCATGCAGAAAAGCCTCAGCCAGTTCCACATGCACTGTAAACCTGTTGTGGTTTACATCTAGCCAGCAACTAAGCCCCACACACCCACCCACTCCCCTTCTGTGGGATAAGGGAGAGATTTGGAAGGGTAAGAGTGGGGAAACTCATGGATTGAGATAACTACATGTAAAGCAAAAGCCCCACATGCAAGAAAAGCAAAACAAGGCATTCATTCACCACTCCCCAGGGGCAGGCGGGAGTTCAGCCACCCCCAGGAAAACCAGGATCCATCACACATAATGGTGACTTGGGAAAACAAATGCTCTGAACATCTCACCCTCCTCCTTCCTTCCTTCATCCCTGGTTTTGAACACTGAGCATGATGCCATATGGTGTGGGACATCCCTGTGGTCAGCTGGGGTCAGCTCCAGCACCATCTGCCAGAGCAATGACAAGTGTCCAAAGGTGTCTGTATTGGGCTGGACCAGGAGCTGATCTCAACAAGGTCTGTTGAGAAACAAGTTCAAACACTTTAGGAATTGCTCTCTGTCAGCCTCTAATTGCTGACTCTAGTAATCACCAGCTGAAGAGATCTGAAGTTTGGATCAAGGAACAGCTTAAGCAAGTGAGTATTGCAACAATAAAAAAAGAGAATTCACACATGAACATGATTTTTCGCAAGAATGAATCTAAGCTCTTACTCTGCCAGCACCATGCAACAGCACTAGCTATTTTCAGAAGTGGGGTTGGAGGTGGTCATACTCCACAGAGGGCTTTGCTCCAACGTAGCAAGGCGCAAAAGATTCAATTTTAGTCTGAGCTAGGAAGACCTACAGAGCCAGGTCTTTGTGCCTAGTCTGTGGTTCCTATTGCTGACTTCATTCATGGGTACATGCACAGGGAAGTTGTGCAAGCCTGGTAATGTGTTTGCACATTTAGAAGGCAGTGGTGCAAAACCACACTTGAGTCACAGCTGAACACACTTGATGAGGGAGACACTGGTATATTTCTCTACATTTAGATCAGCCTAGGTCTTCTGAAAAAGCAAAAACAGCAAACAGGAAGGAGGACAGAGAAGGTATTTTCCTTCATAAGGCTGTTAAAGAGTAATGAAATGAAAAGGGCAAAGAAAATATTAACACTTACTTTGCACTCTGGCTGCATTCATGTGTGTCCACTTTATTTATAACTGGAAATCTCCTATATTTGGCAAAGTAATGGAAGACTTAACAGGATGCATGTATTTCTAGTCTGGCCTGTCTCTGTTGGAAGAACTTGTTGAAATAATGTCTCAGAGTCTGACTTGAGGACATTCTGGGGAGGTAGAGGTTATATCCTTATTGCTTTCTAGGTAAAAAGGGAGTGATTTAAGGCCAGGACTGGAACAGGCTCTTTTATAGAGAAATAGAAATGTCAATCCCAATTTTGAAGTTCACCCCCAAAGGGGATCTCGAAACAAATTTCTGAAAGAAGCAAAGCAGTGTTTTATGGGCAGCTCCCACCTTCACGAATGCTGAATACTTCTTGTACCGTTAATCAAAAGTAAACTGTGAGAGTAAAGAAAGGAGATTTACTCAGCCAAGCAAGCAGAGGCCAGGGATGCAGCACCTCCATTGTCACTCTCCACTGGGGCTACAATGGCATGTGCAGAGGGCTCAGAGCAGGACAGACCTGCAGGGTCTCCCTTACATCCTCTGAGCTGCTCCTCTGATGAGCCCCTTTCCCTCCCCACCCTGCCACCCAGCTCCATCCTCCAGAAGTGGAGTCCGCCTCCAAAATCCCTACAAGAAAGCCCAACAAACAAGGCTGCCATTCCCACATTCCTCTCAAGTTGCCAACTGTGCCTAGGCATCGAGGAAGTAGTGCTTTCTGCTACATCCTCAGCTGGCTGGGGCTTCATTTAGCACAATCACGACCTGGAACTGCAAACAGCAATTCTCAGATCATGGGGCCTTCAGCTTCAGAAGCAGTACAAGATATAAGTGTTAATTTGTGGTTAAGGCATATTTATCTGGAACAGCACTGAAGGGTGTCTTGGCCTTTCCTGTAGCACAGCACTGAACTGCCAAAATAAAGAGGCATTAAAAGTTAATAAAAAGGTCTGAAACACGTTCATTAAAATACTTGGAAAACTTTGCAGTTTGGCTTCATACCATAGAATGAGTATGTGAGAACTTGACTGGGCTTGCCTGCCTCCCTAGCAGACTGTCTTGACTTAATACTTATAAAAATATCACCTGGAGCCTGATGCTGTGTTGAAAAGCCCCTACCATGTCAGGTACTGTTGTAATTTGCCCTAGAAATGCATCTGAAGCAATGGAATGCGTGAGCACAACTTCAGAGCTCAAACAAGGAAAATACTGGTTGTTACATAAATCAGTGGATACAGATGGCATTTTACTTATTTTAACCATCATCCTAAAGTTTCGGGGGCTGGTAACTTTGCCACCCCGCTATGGTTCATCCCGCCTCTGGATGGATGGATGTTGCAGCTAGTGCTCCCAGAGCAGGCTCTGTGGATACCACATTTTCAGGTGTCCTGGCCATATCTGGAACCATTTCAAGGAAAATCTAGCCCTGTATTTGACCTCATTGTTCTATTTACTCACCACACTAATTAGGTCGGGCAGAGGGAAGGCCAACAGGACAGGCAGGATGGACTATTTGCATAGCTGCAAGCGGCTTCTATCTGATGGAGTGGAGTGGAGTGGATTGAACTATAGGTGGATTGTGGGTCAAGAGGTTGTTTGAGTTTCACATTCATGGATGCCCTCTCCACAGCCAGTGCTTTTGTCAGCCATTCCACAGCACTCTGCGCTGCTGCTCAGCCATGAACTGAGGGCTGGGTTCAAGCTGCCGGGGATCAGGACCGCCGTGATTCCGTATCCATGCGGCACCCTAGGGACAAACCCTACAGTGCTTCAGTGAAAGTGCCCACTGTCCATCTCAGCCTACGGCCTGCATGAAACCTTGAGCCCTGGCAATAATTTGTCAAAAGATGAAGCCATCTTTGATCTAGTATTTAGTTTTAGGGTAAAAATTAAAAGATATATGAAGCACCAGCTTGGAATTCTTTGCCTAGTCCTTGTTCCTCCTACTCCAGCCATTTCTCTGGGATGCCAAGCCTCTGGCTAACATTCCACTATCCCGTTTGGGATTATCCTGCTTCATAGTGTTTATCCTGCTTCCTTCAAAATGCAATGACTATCTTGGGACCAAGACAGAATATTGAATTTTTCCATCTATTGTAGCATCTATGAGTCCAAGGTGTTGGAGTTGGTGGCCTTTGGCCTTTTCCCTAGGTGAGCTCTCAGAGTTGTCAGGTATAATAAAAGCAGCCTTATGGGTTTTTTTAAGGTAGGGCTTATTTTACCAAGGAAGGTAACTACTTAACACTTCTCCTTTTGCCTATGCAAAAGTGTATGATTATGCAGCACTTCTCCAGCAGTGGATTGCTGTTCCCGGACGTGCTTCCTCTGGGAGCCTGCTGTAGATTTGAGCTGCAAAATCCCAAGGCAGGGCTATGTGGAGGCACAGGACAAGTTCAGAACAGGCAGACTGTGTGGGGAGGTCACTGGGACCCATGTAGCACCATGTATAAGGAAGAGAAAGGATTTTCAGCCTTACTACCCACGTTCTCTGCCCAAAATGCCTTCTGCTTGAAGAGCATCACAGAGCTGAACAGCCAGCACCTTGCTTAGTTTGGGTGACTGATGGATTCCTCCAGTGGAGGAATCACATATTAGCATCCCTGCATGGCAACCACAGCTCTTGGGACAGTCCTATCTGTAAACACCACCACAGTCCTCTGCACCCTGGAGCACAGAGTATCCGGTACAACCCATTCACAAGGACCTCAACTGCTGGCAAGAGCAGCACCCAGCTTCTCCAGATCCATTCACCTGTCTTTTTCCTTCATAGGAAGATCACTGAAAGACTTCCTGATAGGAAAAGATCACTGCTGAAGGGATGGAAAGGAGCCCACACAGTGGAAGGTATGCACAAGTCTTCCTTCTACAACTTCTCTATTATCAGTAAAGAACAAAGAAAGAGCAGATGTATATCTGATGTGTTTACATGACAGCTGCAGTATTTACTAATGCTTTTAAGGTCATATTTTACTTCAGTCAAATATCAAAAAAAATGTAGAGAATACCTTGCAGTCAGCTAAACACCTTTTCTTGCCTTTCTGTTGGGTAAGACAGATACTCACAATAAACTTTATCTGGGAGACAGTTCAAGGAATTGGCAAGAGAGCCTAAAATCCACTAACTCAAGGTCACTCATCCACTCAAGGAGTCCAGGCTGACTGAGGAATGACCACAAATGATCACATTTCACACTGATTCAGTGGCTTGTGTAAAACATGAGTGAATCTGCACACAGCTTCTGTGGGAGGAGCATCGTATCACACCGACAAGCTACAGAGGCTTCTCATGAAGAGGCCCAGACTCCTCTGGACACAGAAAGATAGTTTTCCACCTAATCCCTGGGAGTTCTAATCAAAGCAGGTATAAACACAGGAGTGTGGACAAATCTGTCACCTAAGCCCACTGTGGCTGAGCTATAAATCCAAGAGACTGCAGTCTGGAAACACAGCCAAGACACACCCTGGGTACTCCTGCCATCACAAGTCCCAGCAGGGGACATTACCTCTTGGCATCCTAGTAGCTTTCTGGGAGCTATGTGGGCACCATCACTACAGTATCCCAATATGTCCCAGTGCCCAGCACGACAGGGAATTGTACAAATGAAGACAGCTAAAGTGAATGGCATGTTTTCTTGATGATTCATGGTTCAGGTAAAAAATCTTGGGTCTCTTGAATGGAAATTTAATGTTTTATGCACCGAAACACCCTTCCTAGCAAATGTAGTCTCAGGCTTAGTAGTTAAAGCTCCCCACCTGCTTTCTGGAGTGTCAAGAAATCACACGGATGGCCACGTTGTTCTCAGTCAGCTCTGAGGTCTATGGCCCTAGTCAGTGCAAGAGGCAGGGTACTAACTAAATGGTCTGATTCTGATCTAATAGTTGTCCAATTATGGTGCTACTTGAAGCTGGCATGGAAAAATTAGGATAAAAAACAGACCTAGAGAAAGGAAAGTCTGAAGCCATTTTGCACTGTTGCATCCCTGTTATCATTCTAGACTGTCCACCATATATAAAAAACTGATGTAACATGAGCTAGAGCAAAGCCTGTTGGGAGGTACTAACACAAAAATAGAAACCTCCTACATGAAATGAAACGAATGCTGTGCATGCGCTAAGACCTGTGTGAGAGAGACTGCTTGTAAATATTCTTCGCAGTCTGCGTAGGAGTTGTGTGGAGGCAGCCTGAAGACCTCCAGCAGCAGAAAAATGAAATAAATGGGCATTTATTTGGCTCAGCGTCTGGGGAGAAGAGTTTTAATACGTGCTAGAAGAAAGTGGAGATTGAAGTTATCAAGCTGTGTCATGGACTTAAATATTTAAGGCCTGAGCTGCCTTGTACAGCTCCCATCTCATGGAGGAGGGTTTCAGAAGGGTGAGAAATAGTCTTTCACCATATCTTTTCTCTCTTTGCTTGGCAGCTTTCTGTGTTTCTTAGCTAAAATCTCATAGAAAGATGTCACAAATTTACTGTGCATAGCAAACTTCCATTACCTGGAAATGCTCTTCCCAACTGAAAGACTCTGTATTGGAAAAATAATTTAGCTTTGTGAGCCATATGGTTGAGTAGTGCCCAGCGCGGGCTTCTCTCAGGAGCGAGGGCACACGCGAGCCGTGCGCGCACCCCCGATGCACGTGCGCGATAAGCGGCGCTGGTCGCGCCTTCTTATCAGAGGCTGCTCCGCGCGTCCTCCTACGCAGCTCTGCTCCCCGACAGCACTGCCAGCCGCTGCCTCCTCGGGATGAAATTCTTCTGCCTCAGGCAGTTTCATTCAATTTTCTACTTTTGTGGAGCTTATAATTCCAGACAGAAAGTTGAAGAGTTACCAAGCAAGAAAAGGAGAAGGAAAAAAGTTATTGACCTTCATTTTTCCAAAATAAAGTAAATGTGAGCAATTTTTTATTTTTTATGGAAAGGTGGCTTTTTCCCTTTCATCTTTTTCCTTCCCACCAATACCAGACCCTGTGGTTTCCAATACCTTCCCAGAGCCAGAAAACAAGTGCTTTTCTCTATCTTTTTTAAAAGATGAAAGTCACTTTTCAAGAATCCAATTAAACAATTTTCTTTTTAAAAATCATACAAAATCCAACACCTAGGAAAAAACATTTCAAATTAAAAGCTGCATATTTCACAAGTGATAGCTAACCAAAACCAGTACTATTAAGGATAAATTTTAGACATCTCTATACCATTCTCACAAAATTATAGATGAATAGAAGACCCGTCCACATTAGAATAATGAGTATAAGCTATTTAAATCTATTACATGAGTTTATTTTGTTAATTGTAAAAGCTTCATAGCTCCAGCAGATCTGAAAGTTCGTGAATATTAAATATGAGTTCATCTCACGGAGACAAGTGTCTGGTTACATTTCATCTTTGTTTCAGCACAGCACAGAGGGGGCTGGGTGCTCACAGAAGTGTGCTTGGCAGCTGGACTAGAGCAATGGGAATATTCCCATTTATGTGGAAGGAATTGGGAAAACTGATGTCAGCCTTGGAAAAAAAATCTCTACTCTGTGCATGCTACAAATTGTCCACTTACAGCTGTAGCCAGTTATGCTGACACAATTAAATTGCCAAGTATGGGTGCAGCCTAAGAAGTCTCCTTATATGAAACAATGGAGCATTTTTTTATTGCTGGTGTAATCACATGCCACAGGAATCTTGAATTTGACAAGCTCACTTGAAAGCTAGGTCTTACTAATACCTGCAAGGATACACTCATGCAGGATTTCCCCTACAACAGCCCCTCCTACCCTGGTCTTTGAACACTGATTTCCATCACTCCTCTGGATGTGATGGGTCATGGGCTGTCCTGGTGTCACAAATGACATTGCAAAGGAAGCACAGAAATGTCCTCCTGGGCATCACTGTACATGTTCACAATTTAACTTCAACAGTATCTTCCCTGTGGTCTCTCCAGAAGGGGAAGTGTGATCATCTTTGAAATTATAATGTCCTGTAATGTAGACATGCAAAATCAGTGCATCTGCATTTGAACCTAGACACGTAGGTGTTCCAGGCCAGGATGGATGGTGCTTTGAACAACCTATCTAGTGAAAGATGACCCTGCCTATGGCAGGGGAGTTTAAATAGATGATCTTTAGAGGCTCCTTTCGACCCAAACCACTCTGTGATTCTATGATCCTATGATTCCATGATCTCTTCTCCACTCTTGAACACATTTTAAATACCTGTACATGTAAATACATGTGCATGCACACATATGTGCACAAAGATATGTATATTCACTGGCCAAAATGAGACTTCAGAGGCACCAGTATGAGCATCTGCAAGTATTGGTATGAAAAAATATACAGCGTGTTCTTCTACTTGTTTCTTCAAGGCAGTGTTACTGCTGGTCTGGCATCCCAGCATCTACGGGGCCATTCTCAGCCTTGCACATGAACACACACATATGGGTATGTGTACCCAGGAAACAGCACGGGCTGAAGACTGGATAGGATTTATACATCAGTCAGGAATTGCATCACTTTCTCCTTGCTGTTGTGATATTCCCTGGAACTTGGGTGTTTCAGTAAGGAAGGAATATTTCTCAAATTTATGCAAGGACAACTATAAGCTTTGATTGATTGATTGATTGAAATTTCACCCAATCTGAAGTAACATCAACTCACAAAGAAATGGAAGAAGTATGGCAGGTTGGTACCTCTGCCCTGAGCCCCACTGTACGTTATCACAGGTAAAAATGTAATACAAACATAAATGAATCAAGCACTATTTAAAACATGTTAGGCTACTTACCCCACACTTTAGAAAGCAAGCCTATGGGGCACCACATCTGCTAATCTGGTGTCTGGAGTCATCTGTGGGCAGCTGTCTTTTACCTTTGGTCTTACCTCTGTCCAGACTGTGAAATGCCCAGACCCTTCACTGGGCAGCAGTCACATTCCCCTTCACCTCATCCTGCCAGCTGAAACAAATCTGACACTTGACTCTCCTCTCATAACGTAGGCTTTTCCATCCCCTGCTCGTTTATGATGCTGTTCTCTGCACCTTCAAAAAATCCCTTGGGAATGCAGGCAAACACAGCTTTCCAGCTGACATTCAAAAGAGCCCTGAACTAGGGCAGTAAACCTGCCCTTGCTTTGCTGCTCAGCCGTACGTGTTACACACACCAGAACAATGCTTCCCGTGTATCGGTGGCTCACAGTCATGCTGTGACTGACTAATGCACCACAATGCAGCTCATGCACCAGCTCCAGTGAGACACACTCCCATCCAGCCAGTCATCTCCTTCCCCTGGTAAATGGCTGTATTCACAGCAAGTGGTGCCCAAGAGCTGAACATCTTCATCGTTACAGCAGCCAGCCCAGAGCCCATAGCTACTGCTCCACTATTACATTTCACCTCATTTCTGTTACCAGCCTTGTGTCATCAGTTTATGTTACTGCCTCCTTTTCACTTCTGGTGACACAGTTGGGAATAAAGCATTAAATAAGGTCCATTCCAAGTCCAGTCCTGGAGGTATTCCACCTCTGGCACCCAAACGTGCCAGAAGCAGAAGTATTTGCTTCTGGCACGTTTGTTCTCATTCATATTCAAATTCAATCATAACCCACCATTATCTTCCTGTTTGTCAGTGTTTTCCTTATATTAAAATTCATGTTTCTCCAATATAAAAAAGAAATTACTTGATTTATTTCAAAATCTTAGTGCAGATTGCATTTGCCTTGCCTGAAAAGGTCAGCTATCTTATTTAAAAAGGCACGATGTTAATTTGGCATGATTTACTTTGAGCAAATTCATGTTGTATTTCATCTCATTTTCAGTTATCTCCTGTCTCTTTCCTTCAGCATAGTCTTTATGTCCAGCTGATTCATGGACCTAATGCATGACCAGGACGAGAAAAAAGAGAAAAAGTTGGTGCCCAATTTCCCTCTATTTCCTCACTCTGCTCTGTATCTGTGACATTGCAGTCGCTGAAGTCCATGCAGGCTGCCTAAAACAGAAGGAACAAAACAAGGAGTAAAGTCATGAGCTCACCCATTAAGCTCTCCCATGGAGCATAGACTGTGCATCCTTTTTGACAGGACCTGCTGCCTTCCTGACAGAACCTGCTGCCTCATGAAACTAAGAGCCCAACAGGTTTAGTCAGATATCTTAAATAGAGATGAAACATTAGTAATTATTAAAAGACAATTAAAAGGATTATCTTTCTTCATACTCCATAAACTGTTCTCTAGCTGGGCTAGGACATGAACTCCTTGGTTGAAGAGCTCTTGATCAGGTGCACACCATAAATTTAACAACATTTTCTGTACAGTTTGTCCATCATTCAGAGCAGATAACACTGCATATAAAGAATTGCTCTTCAGCACCATGGCCATAGCTGCATCTTCAACCTCCACAGTGCCTCTCCATTGCAGAGACACACCACTTCTGGGGAATGTAGGAATATGTGGATACAGATTGCTTTCCACACACTGCATTCGGAAGTAGACAGCACGGAAAGCTCTTGTGTACACTCCTTGCCAAGCAAGAGCGAGCCTGGCTAGAATAGGTGCTGGGTTTGGTAAGCAGGGAGGCTCTGTATCAACCTATTAAAAGGATGGTGTCTATCGATTAGGGCACATAGGTAGGTAAGCTGCAGACACTGAGCAAGGTTTAAGGCTCTGCAGCTTGCTGGGAGTGGCTCTGCGAGAATGCACTTGGCAGGTCCACCACACGTGTGGCCAGCACTGCAGAGCGGTACAGCGCCGGTGCAGCCCGGGGAGGCCCTCCTCGCCCTGCCCCCGGGCACACAGGCATTTGTCACAGCAGCAGCACAGGAACTGCCGAGATGGCAGGTGCCAGTGGTTAGCACACAATCAGTTTCCACTGTCTGGAGAAGCCTGGGGTTGAGTGCTCCAGGAAGAGGTGCAGCCCAGACTGTATGCCCCTCCAGCTGAGTAGCAGTATGGGAGACAGTGATTGTCATCACTTACACTCCCAAATGACCCAAAAATGAAGAGGTGGGCCCAGCCTGCCAGGTAAACTTTCCCAGAAGACTGGAAAAGGAGAGTAAAGGAGAAGACAACTAAAGCCTTGCCAAGCGTGTCCCAGCCCACGTTCCTCTGTGCGTGCAGCTGCTCGGGGAAGCGCTGCCTGTGCAAACTTTGTGTGCAGTTAGCCAAGCACTGAGCACTGCCTCAGGCACCTGCCCCTAACTGTGGTGCCATCCTCTCTGCCCATTTGTACATACCCAGCTCTTCCACCAGCTCCTGACACAGCAATTTAGAGAAACAGTGATGGGCCTGCTTCCAGACACCTCCTGGCTGCTGCTGGGGCAAGGTTCACCCCCAGAATCAGACCCCCAGGAGCAGTGCAGTGGCATCCTTTCACCCCAGATGTTGTACATTTCTTAGTCTCAAGCTATGTCTGTGTTCTGCAGATCACAATGCCCAGAAAGGCCTCCTCAGGGGCCTACAGCAGAACACAGCATGCCTGGGAAGGGCAGTTTAAGACTGATTAGTCCTTCAAAACCATTTCACATGTATTTATACAGCTGCTGTTTCCTAAGCTGACCAGACTTTCTATGAGTGCAAACCCTTCTAACATTCAGTGCACATCAACAATAACAGAAACAAATGACAGATTATTCATGTATAATTGGTATGTTGAATGGAACATAATTTATGTGGTTAAAAAAAAAAAAGAATAAAAACGTGCAGTGGTAGAAACAATAATGTCATGAAGCTGAGGCAATGGAGGTTTAGGTTAGATACCAGGAAAAGGTTCTTCACCCCGAGGGTAGCTGGAAGAGTCACTTCAGAGAAGTCATCACAGCACCACGCCTGACAAAGTTTAAGAAGCATTTGGACAACACTCCCAGGCACATGGTGTGATTCTTGGGGTGTCCTGTGCAGGGCCAGGAGTTGGACTCGATGATCCTTGTGGGTGCCTTCCAACTCAGTAGATTCTATGATTCTATGATTCTAAATAAAAAAAGAATTCTCACTTCATCTCATTATGAGCTTGGATTTTACAGCTGACTACCATAAAATAGAGTAGAACCTTTTAGCACTTTTGATACTATATAATCTATAAAACCCTTTATTTAGAAAGAAAACTTAAAACATATCGAGAAGAGAGCATTTTCCTTCCTGCTGTGAAATTAATGTACTAGCTCCCTCATGGCCAAGTGGTAGAGAAATATAAAAGTGATTTTGCCCAAATACTGATTTCTTTGTTGCACTTTAAGTAGAGCTGATACATCACTCCTGGTGCTCTCTTTGTATAATGTCAAACAATAATGAGGCAGAAAATGCAGACTTCAAATAAGGCAGGACAATAATACTATAATAAAACAATTGTCTCTGAGTTTCTTCATTTATTGTTAAACAGCTGCACTGAAATCAACCTCAGCTTACCAGCTTTTAAATGAAACAACGAACAAACAGTCCCAAAACTGTTGACATTTTGACTATGACTTTTAAAATACATTCATCTTTATAAAGGTTAATCTAAAATATCTTGAGAGCTCTCTCACTTTCTTTCAATTTATTCAAGTCCCTCAGCAACCAGGACATAGTTGCTCCATAAAAACTATGTCTCCTAAGTACTAGATTTGAAGAGGATCTTGCCTCAGAAGACACTGCATATGGTGGCAAGGGACAGCTCTTGTTTTTCTCGACATTTTCACAGCTTGGCATTTCAGAGAAAAAAGAACTCGTTAAATAGCTAGTTAATATGCTGGGAATGACCTTGCAAAGAGAAAACAGCATGAGAATAAAGTTGTTGTGAAACTCATGTATGCCAGCTTGGATAGGCTGAAAAAGGATGGAAAATGGTGTGGAGTGTCCAAAGTTCCAATCCACCTGCCTCTAACTTTACCCAAACAAGTTGTCAAGCTGCCTTCCTTGCTGCTATACTCTTCCTGTATAAGAAAGAGTTTTATGGCCAGATATTACATATCTCTGCTTTGCAAGAAGGCTGGTGCCCCATGATGGCCACTCTGGAGGCTAGGCTCCAACTATGGCCTTCATTCCAGTTGGTGATCCCCAGTCCATGCTGACCACAGCAACAGGAGTTTCCCCCAGTACAGAATTTGGTGGCAAGGAACACGCCATGTTTTAATTTAAAAAGATTGAAAAATGGAATCCAGCACATGAAGAAAAAGTCTTTGGAGAAGATATGTCTGTGGTCTGAGACCAATCCGATCCCTCTGTCTTGCTAACACTGTTCAACCGGAGAACATGCCCTTACTAGAATATATCCTCTCCCTGAGGACTTAATACAGATGAAAACTTCAGGGGCCAGATTCTCAGATGGTATAAATCGTCATAATTTCATTAACTGAACCAGCCAGACCCTAATCGCTGGTTGCTGCAAGCTGCATTTGGGATACTTCTTTTCCTACACTTTTCTGGATGACTATCATCCTTCTGTCTGACCATCATTATATTATGGTAACCACACAACAGTGTTTTTTCTCCCAGACATGATCTGACCACAAAACAAAGAGTTGTCAGAAGCCTCAGAAAATCAGCTGGTCCATCATCTGCTCTGCAGCAGGATTAGCTGAAGTTGCACTATAGACTTGTTCTGTATCTTCAGATACCACAGCCTATGGATATTCTCAGGAGTTTTGGTTTTAATGACCAAGCAATTTCATCCATAACAAGACAAAAGCAGAGGGAATCTGAACCCTTACAGGTGCAGAGCAGATTTAGAGGGAGCTGCTCACCAAGATCCTACCTGGATATTGGAGTGGGATTGGGCTGGGAAATAGAGAGGAGCTCAAACTGCACACTGGGATCCACTAGAAGCACTTTCTCATGTTTGCGTAGGCAAGCGTAGCAAACTGGCTCTGGCTGCTGCTGTCAGTGATATTCTGAAAGCTTGGAGGAAATGGAAGATACCCTGTGTGGTCTACCCGGGGAGGTGGTGGAATCGCCATCCCTGGATGTGTTTAAAAAGAGATTGGATGTGGCGCTCGGTGCCATGGTTTAGTTTGAGGTGTTGGGGCATGGGTTGGACTCGATGATCTTGAAGGTCTCTTCTAACCTGGTGATTCTGTGATTCTGTGATTCTGTGTAGTTGGGCCAAGGGATTATTTGCGTTCAGCTGATGTGCATGGACTAAGGACTCAACAGTACTCCAAAACTGTGGGATTTTAATGATCATTCTGCTTTCTTCTGCATGCTGTAAGTTGATTGTTACTCCAGCTATCACACACTTAGCTCTCTCCAGAGAGTGTGTGTCTTAGCTCTCTCCAGACCAATTTTTTTATATGTGGCACTAAGTTCCTGATGGATTAATTCAATGATTTATTACAAAACTTGCAACAAGTAAAAGACAGAGATCTACGAAAGAGCATTTCTTCAAATAAAACACATAAAACTGAATTACTGAATGCAAAGAGTCCTCCAGGGAGAGTGCTTCTGTGCAGAAGAAAATAATTGCCATTTTCATTTGTTCTACCAACATTTTATCTTATGCTCAGCTGTAATTTACACACCTAAACCAATAGCAAGACACCAGATCAAGTGTCCTTTCTTTGCAGTAACACCCCCACAGCTGAAAAACAGAATCCCATATGCTGACTGCATTGATGACACAGACAAAAAAGAGAAGTCCTTCTTGCCAGTAGAACCACTAGCACATGATTATTAATTTACTTTAAATTCAGCAAATCACCCTCCAGTAATTACTAGCTTAATCTAATCTTGCTTGCATTTTAACACCCAATTAAAAAGACATATACCACAATAAGCATAAAAAAATCAACCAACCTGCAGCAGCACCAAACACATAAACACATCCACAAACCTGAATGGGGAATAACACCTGACAGAAGTTCTCAAGAAGATGATGTTATCTGTCATTTCTGCTGGAGCCTCCCTGTAACTTACATCTGAATAGAGCATGCATGGACTTTCTCCAACACATGCAAGGGCACAAGTCATAACCAAAAAATATCAGTCAAATTTTTCTGGAGCATCCACAGGGAGATGGTATTGTGTGTTTTTTACTGCTCTAAGGCTTGGTAGAGACATTTCAGTGGAAGTGCTATCCTTCAGGATTTCTTCAGCCCAAAGCTGGACACAGCTAGTAAAGTACTGAGGCTTGCTGAGGTCCAGGATCTCGGCATTTGTATAAGCATGTCCATGCTTGTGTGTGAAAGGGGAAGGCAAATAAAGCCATAAAACAATATATTGTGTCAAGACATCAATTATTTTTTCCAGCAATTACACAAAGTCTACATCTTTAATTCAAATTAATTTATAATAGCTCTAGACCTCTGACCCATGTCAGGAAAGACAGTCACCAGCTTCCCGATGGGGCAATGTCAGATGGGGTTTCTGTTCTCCAGGGGGTGAGTCGTAAACCGAAGATCTCAACTAAACCACCACTGTGTTTGGTTTTCCACTATTGGAAAGCAGCATCCTTCTCGTGTGGTGGTGTAGAAACACAAGAAGAATTACCACAGCAGCTCATAAAAAAGACCGGGACACAACTAGAGGGTAAGGCTCCTGTTCCTGTAAGGGGGGTGATGCAGTGATCCCATGCACTGAGCTAGGACTACACGGCACAGTCAGATCCTGAACCTCTCCTCCTTCCTGCACTTCTTTGCCTTCTTGAAGTTCACAGTCTTCTCCTGAAGGAGATACTTGGCTGAGCTGAGCACTACTTTTCCCAAAAGGAAGTCAAAAGAGAAGGCAGAGGTGACTAGCATCCCATTACATGATAATTTAATAACTGGTGAGCACTTCCACAAAGTGGAAGGCTACCTCTCAGTTCCCCCTCCTCAGCATGATCACAATCCAGGCTTTTCTCTGCCCATTTGTATATAGCCTCAGGCTTTTTCTCTCTTCCTATTCCAGATCTGCCTTCCTGTCTGGGCCCAGCTCTGCTTCTGCCAGCCCCAGTCCTGGCGGTTAGAGAATACAAACTGTAATGAAAACTGTGGGTCTGAATGCCTTTGGGATGGAAGGAGTATTGGATCCAAGTGCTTCCCAACACTAACCAAGAATGTCAGCCATTATGCTTGAGTGGCAAGTGGAAGTGCCGCCAATAAGGGCCACATCCTAATGATGGCAGCTACAGTGCTTTGTGGTGATCTCAGAGGCAAAACCAGGCCGTAAAATGGTGGATTTCAGGTTTACTCATGCTAAAAGTCTAGATGTTGAGGTAGTTTACATGTGCCCACTTTCTCAATACATTCCCTTCATTTCCTGCATGCCTAGGGAATATAGGTACTTTACAGAATCACAGAATATTCTCAGTCGGAAAGGACCCACATGGATCATCAAGTCCAACTGTTAAGTGAATGGCCCATACAGAGATCAAACCCACAGCCTCGGCGTTATTAGCACCAGGAGATAATAGAGTTAGGCTGTGCTGAAGAGAATGCCTTTTGGATTACTTTCTGGAGGTCAGGCACCTGTATTTCACCAAAATCCAATTTTAAGCACTCTGGCTTTCACTGAAAGTTGCTACTGAAACAAACCCAAGAGTTTCATGTCATAATAGCAACATGCAGTCTTGGTTTATTGAGACAGGAATTAGAAATGGCATTAAGTGTAATTTTAAATGAACCCCAACTAAATATGAGAAGACAAATATTGTCATTCTGCCAGAGTTTCTAATCATGTGTTATATGCCTGGTTTTAAGCATTGGAGCTTAGGTGTTAAAGACAAAGGTATATACTGCCTCAGGAGAGTTCAGCAAATCCCTTTTCCTAAAAGATGGTTCATGTAACAACCTAATTTAGCCCTGGTGTAATTCTGCTGCTTTGAGTCCCAAGAGTTCATTTTGTTTGCTGTATGTTTCCAAGCTGGGAAAAGAAACAATATGAAAAATGCCTTTTTGTGTCACAGAACCTCTCATGCTAAAGCCTAGGCACACACACAAGATCTGTGACATATTTGGTGTACTGTGGACCAGGGAACTGTATCTTTTAAGAGATCTCTCAAGATTAAGCCTCAAAACATTCTGCGTGACCTTGGGAAAAGCACTTCATTTTTCTCTAGCTAGGTCTATTGTATAAATTAAACCCTGCCAGGGGGATGTTCCAGGGCATTGGAATTCAATCCTGCATAAACTGTTGACATAATCCTTGGCATCAGTTTTGCTGAAGCCAACTGGCAGTGTCCCAGACAATTCCCCACACAGCTCAAGAGTCAGCGCAACCCAAGGCCATCCCTGGCAGACGTGAAGAAGGCAGCCCTTCCACTTTGGAGGGAAAATCAAGGAACACAGCCTGCCCCATGCCAGCCTCTGTGCTCAACAGCGAGCCTGGGCATGTTTTGTTGATGAACACAAACACATGTGATCCACCTAAAATGGAGATAATGTATAATTTCCTTTATAAAGACCTGTGTGATTTAAGCATGCAACTACCGTTACAGTTATTGTATACATATAGCTGGACTCCCCATAAGATTATTTGAAAGCACTTGTAAATGAACCATCTTTCCCCTCTCTGAGTACCAGGGAACAGATGCCAGAAAATACATCCTATAGGAAATTCATGCTCACACCTACAGGTAATGCCTGCCAGAAAAAAACAAGGGAGTAGCATGGTAGCCTATGGGGCAAGATTTCTAATTTCCTGCTTTGTAGGTGCAGGAGAAAAGATGTTTATGCATTGCTCTATTGCTCTCCTCCCTGTGAGAGAGCAGGGTGGCCTTGTCCATCTCCAGAGGTCCTTTGCTTTAGCTGATGCTCTCTTTCCCACCTGGCAATCTTGCCATGGCCACAGGAGCCATGTGTGCTTGTGTAATGGATGCACTTTCAGCACTGCAACAGCTTTGTGCCAACCATCCACTCTTCCAAAAAAGAGCTCAACTGAAGAGCAGTTGGTGATGCTACAGATCTGCTCTAAAGGCCAGCAAGCAACAACCTGCAATTAATGCAGAGGAATGGAAAGGAAGTAGAAGCAGAGAGAAAGCCCTCATCTCCTTCTAGAGCCACTGCTTCCCTTCATCCTTGCCAAGTGCTCTGGAACTCTTCACCTTGTTTGAGCCTGTGACTTGAAAACATTTTACTTACAGATCCTACCAGATGCACAATTGGTATCTCCTCCAAGTGCTTTGGACTTCAGTGGGTTAGGAGCTGGGTTCAAAATACAAGTCATATTTCATCCACTATATTCCAGCCCTCAGTGAAAGGCAGTCACTTATGGAATGGGATGCTGGAGCTTTGTAACAACTCCTACTGGCATTAATTACCAGCCTCCACAGTCAAGGGCTACCTTTTTGGCCAAATGGACACACAAGTGACTGCCAACAATAAGCCTCCTCTGTTTGCTCATCCTGAAGCAGCAGGCTCCATCGCTTTCCCACACTCTCCTGCCAAACAGAACTGAACTGGCTACTCCTGATTTAAATTGGTGGAACTTTGTATGTAAGTAGTCTTTCTAATCAAAAAACACATACATATATTTGATTAGTAATGTAGGATAATATGGTGTGCAATACGATACTGATACTTTCGAACAATCCCATTTTGGAAATGGGCCATTCTGAGACTTTCGTTCCCAGCAGCATACACACAATTTCCTTCAGAGCTGTCAGCCTTCACCTCTATACACACTCTGCGTGCAGGTGCATTATAGTCCACAGCTGGAACTGTTTTGTATTAAATACTTTCTGTGTAAAAAACAACAAAAATTGAACTGGTGATAATTATTATGGCAGTTCTTTCTCTAAGATTATGGAAGAAACCAATCTCTGACAAAGGAAGGCACTCAGCTATGTCTCGAGACAGTAAACAGTTGTCTAAGTGTTCACTAGCCCATTTTACAGAGGAGTCATGTTTGCAAGAGGCTTTCATCCTAAAATCATGCCCTCTGTGTAGATGATCCTGTAGCCTTCATCATCTGCTGCTCTCTCCTCTCAGTTCTGAATGAAGGAATAAAAATATTCTTGCACACTTCGAAGGACCAACTTCCAAAGAAATCTTACAGCTGCGTAGAAAACAGAATGGTTCAGTCAGTGGAGAATTGATGGACTGGCTGTAATGGGACTTACTCCATCACCACACCTCTCTCTCTTCTGATGGCAATATAGAAGTAAATAATGATCCTACAAAAGCCAAGCTTGGCCCTAGCTTTGTATAAAAAATGAGGATGCTTCATTGCTCTCAGAAATTTTTAAATTAGATGGATTATTAGCTGCCAGGCTACATTTTTTAAGTGTTCTTTTGGCCAAGTGCCCCTGTAGACTGTAATGAATTGTCCAAAACCCTCTTCTTCTCACTATTCCCAAAGCTGAAACTTTCTACAGCATTTGCAAACAGCTGCACTTTTCAGAAAGGCAGAAATACTATCAAATTTAGCTACATGTCTGGCAACCTCTATCCCAGACGTTCACAGGACTGTAGCCATTGCTTCTCCCACCTCACAAAAAGAATTGCTTTTGACTGACAAAGCTTGAATTTTGCCTCAGCCAAACCACAGCACAGGTACATAAAATCTGTGGCCAGTTGGCACTGGCTCAGTCCTGAAGCTGATGGTACCTGCCCTTCAAATTTTCCAAAGGAGAGTAACCCTTGCGTCACACTATTCAATGCCTCTTTTGTTCTGGGTTTAATCCTTTGTCCAGCCATGGGTTTATGTGACTCCTGAACTGCTGTCAGCAGGAAAGATGCCACTCGGTGCCATTTACAAGAGATTCAGCACCTGCAGGCTCAAGCTATGAGTCAAAAACCACAACTATGGGAAAGTAAGTTATGCACAGAGCAGGAAAAGCAAGTATGTCGGAGTAATGCCTATTATTCAGAGAATAACCAGTGAGATAAATGCAACTGTATTGTTAAGAAGATAAATGATAAGAAAGAGAGAATATAGGTATATAGGCTGAAACCAACTCCATTTTTATTTTTTAAAGAATTACGTGAAACAAAAACATATGTGATTTAGTATAGAAAAGGAGACACTTGGTCCCAGACATACTATTTTCATAAGGCAAGAAGATTAAATGATATCACTTGGTTTTAGTGGGCCAGCTGTGGAAGAGGACGGTCCGGGGTGGCTGAATCGGCCCCGGCTGGGCGCTCAGGCGCTCCGGTCCACCCAGGCGCAGCCATTTCCTGCTTCTTCCCAAGGCTCAGCTCGCGGGCTCCGGCCCGGCGGGCCGCGGAGCTCCGTGAGGCGGAGCGAGCGGCCCGTGCTGCGCCGCCATGGCCGCCCCGGCCNGACAGGGACAGCGAGCGCTCCGCAGGGAGCGGGAGCGGAGGGGCTGGGAACAACGGGAGGACAAAACCCACAAGATAAGGGGCTCCAAAGAGCCCCATGAGTAAGGGCCGGGCTGCGGGCCGCCTCCATCCCTCCATGCGGAGCGCGCCTCTCACCTGAGGCGAGCACGGCAGCTTTTTTTTCTTTTTACATGGAAAGTGACATCTTCCCGGAAAATTTAGTAAGGGAAATGGAAAAAAAAAAAGGGGGGGGGCGGGGGGAGGAAATTTCAAAACCTAAAAGGCAGATCTCAATCTGATGGGAAGAAAGAAGGACTTTCTCGCTCTCTGCTGGCTCTGTAACAGCCAGATGCACTCTGGTGTTATTTCACAGAACCACACAGTGAGTTAGACTGGAAAAGGCCTCTGAGATCATCGAGCCTTGCCCGACTGAACACCACCATGTCAACTACACCATGGCACTGAGTACCATGTCCAGTCTTTCCTTGAACACTTCCAGGGACAGTGACCCCACCACCTCCCTGGGCAGCCCATTTCAGTGCCTAATCACCCTTTCTATGTAGAAATTCCTCCTAATGTCCAACCTGAACCTCCTGTGGCACAGCTTGAGCTGATGTCCTCTTGTCCTGTCTCTGGCTGCCTGGGAGAAGAGGCCAATCCCCACCTGGCTACCACTTCTTTTCAAGGAGCTGGAGAGCATGATAAGGTCCCCCCTGAGCCTCCTCAGAGCTTGCAGGTACCATGTAGAGAGAGGGCTGCTCCACCCCATTTCCCTGCCAAACTTCATTGAAATTTCTCCTATAATGTGCCTGCCTCTGGCTGAATTTCAGCTTGAAATTTTCCTAAAAATAGCTGTGCCAGGATCAGAAACAGTTAGGGGTGAAACACTTCTTCTTGTCCATGTTAAAATCACGTACAGTCATTTTGTACCATCAAACCCCACAAATTTGTGCAAACTTGAGAGAGTCCCTACTTTGAGGCATGAATTTGGTGAGGAGCCAAAGGAATGTAACTTTAGCCCAAACTATTAAAATGTTAAAAGATGTAGAAAATGTTCTTCTCAGTAAGAAATTTTTAGACTTTGGCAGCTAAAATCCTTGGAGATGTATTAAATTCCAGCATAGGACCACCATGTATAAAGGTGACTTTCCCTTCCAGTGCTGCCTTTGGGTGCTGCAGGCTGCAGCTATATGGTTGGGTGCCTTGAATCCCTCCATTTGGTGGTTTGTGTGCTTAACTGCCCTTAGTGATGGTTCACAGAGAGTGGCAGCTCAGTGCCATCAGCTCAGGGACTGTTACACCCTCCGCTCAAGCAGAGGTGGGTGTCATACCATAGATGTTTCAGCTGCACACCCGTGACCCACACAGGTGTGGATATGAGGCCATGTGGTGGATTTGTTTTCCTATTTGGTCTCTAAAAACCTGGGCAGTTAAACATTCACAGAAGTTAACATTAAGGTCACAAAGCCACATAAACCACTCCAAAACACGGAGGTTGCCTGTGCAACCATCATTCCAGCCCTTGTGCATGAGCATTACAGGGTGCCTGAACCCCAGACTTCTGGCTTTGCCTGGATGGGGTTCAGTGGGTGGTACCCTCTGCATATCATGGTGATGGAAGCCCTGGGCATGTAAAGATCAGTGCCGTAGCAAGTCCATATGAAATTGGAGAGGGAGTCACGCAGCTTAGTGTTGTTCAGTGTCTGAGCATGAGGAGCTCAGGTGCAGCCAGACCACAGTCCTGCCCTCCCATAGCTCACTATGCCACACTTCGTCATCTTCTTCATGGGCATGAGCAGGACAAGCAGTTCCGTGGTCTCTGAGAGGTCAGACGTTTCTGAACCTAAGGTGGATATTAGGAATTCAGCATTTCTGCTGTTAAAAAAATTTTATTGGATAATTTTTCCAATAAAAATTTGGATATTTTATCCAAATTTTATTTGGATAAAAATATTTTATCCAAAATAAAAGAGCTCACTAATTCATACAAACATGCCTTTTCAGTTTGCAGTGAGCTCTGCTACTGAGACCTCCGTGACTTGGAGGAGGACAAGGACATTCAGCTTCCATCGGGGAAACCAGCTTTCACCCACCACAAGCACACAGCAGTACAATCTTAGAAACGCGGGCCATTGCATCCCGCTTCTCTCCTACTGAGGAGTAAGTCGGGCAGCAGCGGGGATTTCCCTCTCCCGGAGCCGCCGCAGCTCCTTCCTGCGCGGTCACAGCCCACCCCCTGCTGGGGGCTCGGCTCCGGCTGCCAGCGCGGCCGCATTCCTGCCGTCCAGCCCCGCGCTCCGCAGGCTCGTGGCATTTGTATCCGCATCACACAATTTCCGTCTGGCTGCACAGCAGGCACTTCTCTGGAGCTCGCAAATACCTGGTTTGTAGTTGACAGGACACTGCTTTCCTACACACAGCCATGCTCTGCTGTCTCCAGCAAAAACTGGGGAGAGACTCAAGCCATTAATTTTGATGACTTGTGAAAAAAATTATATAAAAAGAATCCTTCTATATTTTGTTATATGCAGATAATAATGTGTTTGAGTTGTTTGAGGTTTTTTTAATACCTTTTTTTGCTATAGTTCTGGAGTTCACTCAGGATGTATGAATATCAGACATCATTGCTATAGCTCCAGTAAGGAAGTGGCTTATCTGGAGGGTCTCTGGTTGCCCTGGTTTCTTTCAGTGAGGAGGGAATGCTCAGGCAATGAAAATTACCAGCTCTTTGTCACTGGAAATCTTACACGTTTGGGAAGTGACTAAGCTGTGGTTCTGGGGAGACTGCCTTTTACAGATGAACAAGAAGAAAAGAATGTTCAGTTTGTGTGAAGTTAGAGACCAAAAATCTGAAAATGGTAGCAGAGCTCTGGAAAACCTCTGGAGTGTGTTGTCTGTAAGGGTTAATAGGGTGGAGAGAAGGCACAGCAGATAGCAGAAACATTATTTGTGTAGGTTTGACTTCACAGATTGATTTTTCCCATGAACACAGAAACCATTCCAAACCCTGAAACCCAAGCTTTTAGTAAACTGCAGGTCATCCTTTATGTATCCAGTTGTAATACACATGAGAATACTTCTTGGATTCCACCAGATTAAGTTGGCTGTGGGAAGGCAGTCCAAATATGCTTCATAGGGCAGGTAACAAAGGTCTTGATAGACCTATATCTAGAACAAACCAGAAAATGCTGTCAATTGACCAGTTTCCTTTCAGACAAATTCATAAAATCATGTTACCATGCAGTTTTCATGACAAATCAGTAACATGCTGCAGAGAGATCTCCTGTGAGTTTCCATCTTGCCTATTCAATAGCACAAGAAATTTCTCTGGGAGTATCTGGTGGGAAGACCATTTCCACTGTAGCCTGAGATTACCTAGACTACAAGGGTTCCACAAGAAACTGCTGCTCCAGGAGGTCCCATAGATCAGCTGTCTAAGCAGAATGAGTCTTTCTGCTTTACTTCTGTTTGCATTGATTTTCAGCAGTGCTCATGTTTCTGCCAAGGCTCACAGGAAGGAAGGCCTGCAGGGCTTTAACCATCAGTTTGAACTGGTTTTGTGCTGACTCTTGGACCCACAGGATGTAATTTCTGGTCAGCTGTAGCCTTTCCTGCATGCCAGTACATTAAGTGGTGGCTCTTTGCATTTCTGAGAACTGTAGGTTATAATTTCTAGTAAAATAAACAATTTATTTCTACTTTTCTACTATTCTACTGTTTTACCGAATGAATCAATAAATGACTGGAGCTCCAATGTTAAGCACTGCTGTACCTTGCCTAGAAGCCTGAACTGGCAGCAGTGAGGAACTTCTACCTGCAGGACTCACCTCACCTTGTACTTCTGTTCTCACCTTTGGCTTGTCCAAATGTAGTAACCCTGGGGCAGGAGCTGACTTCTGCCTTGTGTTTGTCCCACACCCAAATGATCCTGCTCCTTAAACAACAGGGCTTCTGATTCTTTAACATATTTTCATAATCCCCTGGGAACCTTCAAGTCCTACTGGAGTAAGAGGTGCCACATTCCCAAACAGCCTGCAGGCTATATGATGGCTAATTTATTAGCACAAAATTACAGGGTGACCCAGGCTGATCTGAGCCATAGCCTGCTACTGCATATCCATCCAAGAGGCATGGGGTGTTCTTTCCAAGTTTTTTTATTTCCTGGTTTGGCAGGATTCAGGGTTTTTGATAAAATTACAAACTCAGTCGACAAAACCACAATAAGGTCAAAGTAGACAGAAATTATAACTGGAAATAAATGTTGGCAACTCTGAAATAAATACCAATTTTGACCTCCAATTTTTTAATAAAAACAAGACATTGAATTCTACCTCACTTCCCACCAGGGCACTAGCAAGAACCAGAACAGCACATAACTCTGACTAGTCGTGTCATAACTCTGACTAGTCGTGCCCATACATAGGTAGGAGCCAGATACTAAGCAATGTTCATAGCCCAGTGGGATGGAAGGAAGCAGCCTTCAGCTGGGGCTTCAGGGTACTGCTACTGTGTAAATTAGAAGCAGCTCCATTCTGTCTCCACCACAAGTGATAAACAAGGCATGAAAGTGGTAAGATTGAATTATGTCATTCTTGAGCATAGTATGCTCCTTTTAGTGGGCTGAAATTTGTTCTACTAGCTTTGGAAGATAGCATGCAGGTATTTCACACTTTTGGCTAACGATGCATTTGTTGACTTCTCTGATGTCATGTGAAGGGCCTGCTCTCTGTCTTCTCTGTCTGTGACAGCCATATAGACTATGCCAAAAATACAGCCAAGACAAGCACTTTGCTCCGGATGTTAGCTGCCCCAACTGTAACTCCTGCACACTGTTATCAGGCTTCAGTAAGTTTGAAAACCAGCATAAAACACGGATTTCTCTGAACTTAAATCTTTGCTGTTTTTACAGTGTGTTATGTTTCTGGGCAGGAAATCTTGATTAGATGCCAAGTTGGTAGGATATTCAATACCCCCCATAAAATGTTTATAGTTGGGCATTTGTAGTTGCACCCTTCTGTTGCTAAGTTAACATGATTAAAAGAATCCCCCATCTGAGAATCAATCAGGCAGCTGCAGAGTGCAGAGAAATTCCTTCCACTAAACAGTGTAAGCATGAGAGATCCATTCCTGTCAGGGCCTCAGATCCAGAGTTCCTCCCAGTATCTTCAGCATTTCCTGGCATATAGACTTGAGCTTTTATTTAGTTCGTTGTTTTAAATGACAGAACTGTGATTAAAACTATGCACATCATTTGCTTTCACAGTATAATCCAGAAGCTTGCTCTTACCCTAACAAAGGCAGATCGTTAGTGGTTCGAATATCACAACCACAGTGTGCATTTAGCAGTAACTGAATGGCAGACATCACATTATTTTTCATAATACATGCTTTGATAATTTTTCAGAAGTATAAAATTTGCATGCACATTTGTAAATTATATATGTGGCTCACTTGCACAAAACAACGTATTTTCTCATACTAGGTAATATATTTACATGACACTATTACAACTATAGGGTTGTAGAAGGTTAGCTTTACGAATACCCTGTCCTCATTCATATCTTATAAGGACATGCTAAAACATCTCCATTTTGTAGTTTGCAAACATGACAAACTGGTGTATAAAATACACTCCATGGTTAAATAATCTTACTATTCCATGAGCAGCAACCATGTGATCATCCTTATAGTAAAATTAGCCTCTTTATACCATTTTTACATTCAAAAATATTTGCTCATTCATAGAAGCTGAAATAAGTTTTAGAGAGCCTTTTCAAAAGTATCCTTGGTTTCCATTTGCCACCCATTATTGCAGAAAGCCTTTTATAAACTGAGTATCTTAGTAAGAAGACTTGACAGAGCAGGCACACAGACGTGCAAAGTGAGCTCCTCCCCAAAGCTGCGATGTCCTGTGGGACAGACCGAACCTCCAGCAGCCATTGCGACTGCCCAGCTCCAGATGTTTTTCAGTCTGGGTGCCTTCGGGAGTTCCACCTGTTGTTCAGTGTCAGGCCTTGCAGAAGCTTGTTTGACTGAGGAGCAGATCCACAATGGCTGTAACCCCTGGCTGTGTCACTGCCATCCCGCAGCCTGTGTGCTGCTTGCAAGAGGTCACTGATGACAGTGCATTTGGTCCTGTCACAGTTTCTTTTTATGTGTCTCAAACCCCCCACAGAGCATGGCACATTAAGCAATCAGCTAAGCAAATTGGGCCCGGGAGTGCAGTAGAGCATACTGCAGAGAAAGGCAGCAAGCTGCTGGGAAAGCTGCGTGTGTGACCTTACACAGCACTTGTCCTTTTATGACTGGCTGAGGCCAGCAATGCTCTCAGGAGGACAGCTGCATGCTCACTTCTGGGGTGCTCGTGCCAAGCCACTGGAATTCTGCCACTGTAACTAATGAACTCCCTTAGGAAGCTCTGAGTTAGTTTTAACATTTTGCAAAATGCATTTATTCCCAAATGCATTGGTAAGGATGTCCAGCTGGTCTGGATGCACAAGACTTCACAGGACACACACTACACATCCAAAGGTTAATAAAGCCAAGGTACAAACTTAAAACCACATTTGTTCTTTGAATAGTTCACCAGATAATGTGTTTTTCTACCAAATTAGCAGCAGATTAATTGTCAAGGTTCTGCTGGCTTGTCTGACAAGAAACCTGTGCTGCTTGAGGAAAGGAAGAAATTTCACACAAGGGTGCTGGAGAACATGTAGTTGGGGAGCACTGCTACCTCGCTGTTAGTCAGACAGAAGAATGCCCCTCTTCAGCATAAACTCCAGTTCAGCTAGGACACTCACCCTAACAGTCTCGCAGGTTCCCTAAATACCATCTGTAAGAACAATCAGTAAGTAGAGAACTGGGTGCATTTAGTCTGCTGTGTACTTTTAGATAGTTCTTATGCTGCAATCAGTACTTGGACAGGGTAAATTGTGACAATCCATTTCCTTGACACCCAACAGGCACTAATGCCTGTGTGAAAGAGCATGTAGGTAGTTCTGTTCAGCTCCAAGTAAGCAAAAACACTCTGCAAGCATAGGATGATGATAAAACCAAAGGCAGTTTTGATGTTGACTTTGACCAGCACAAAAGCAGACCTTTTTCGTTAGAGATTCCACGGTGAAATTAAATGGGCCTCCTGGCACTCCTGATGCCCCTTTTGGGTAAATTCATGTGTGTTTTAGCCTCTGCCTAAGCCTAAAGCTTTAACTACAGAGTTTTATCTTTGTTCTCTGATATAACTCCCTCCTTAGGTACTTTGCCAGTACCGTCCTTAGAGTTTAATGTACCATCTTCAGCCTCACATTGGCAGGACTCCTCAGCTCTCTCTCACAGTTATCAATAGAGAGGTTTATATATTTGTAAAACATTACAGTGCTTTAGTAAGTGAAAAAGTTAATAGCAGAAGGCAGTTTTGTATGTAATGCTATCTCTGCATGATCATTGTTTATCTTTTCAGAGGGAACCTGCAGTAGCTGTTGTAAATTCACATAACAAAGGAATATTTCCTTTCCTCCTCTGGCTACACCAGAAAATGAAGGGTGGCTGGCTGGAAAAAAAAGGTGAAGATACAGGAATAACTATAACTGAAGTGGTTGAGAAGCTAACAGTATTTAAAAGTGTGCTCAGACTGGGAGAAGAAGCAAATTTATCTGCATCAGGGGTTTTGAAGAATTGATGTATAAAATACAGATTTTAAAATTTAGGAGTGCTGCAGCCTGACAGCAGAACAGTAAGCACCATACCCATGCTTACTAGAAACACAGAGATTATCTAGGCAGAGAATTATCAGTCTTTCTACAATCATGAGCAAGCTTTAGAACAATTTTTGAAGAAAAGAATAATTAAGACCTAAAGGTAAGTAAAAAATCTATGTAGATAAAATGATTAGGGCAAACTCAGCTGGTATCTCTCCTTGATTTCCCAGGCATAACTTTTTTACCTGGATGCTAAACTGTCAAGCTAACTTGCTAAGCCAGGTTGATTTGGTTACTTGCGATGATTCTTGTCTTGGACTGGGCAAATATCCTTAGAACTGGGTATCAAAGTGAATAAGGAGCCATCCCAAGACAACTTGGGCAAGGAGTTTCTGAGTGGGAAGGAAAATAATATTGGCATTCCTCAAGGTGTTGTGCCTGATAATCTTAAAGATTTTCATTTATTACCATGGCACAGGTGAGAAAGTTCTGAAGTCTTGTCAGCATGAAAGAGGGATGGAATATTAAAAGCACTGCATACCACTGGTGCCTAAAGCAGTGCAAATAAAGTGGCACTTTTGGGCAGAATACAAGCCATATATGAAAGTAGGAGCTATTTGGAGGTTAGATGTCAAAAGCAAACAGTTAATTAGACTTCTTTGTTAGTGATACAGAAAGAAAAGCACTTCTGGAAGTTCAGTCTCACTACTTGAGAAAATTTATCTGACATGAATCTCCTGTGGGAGGTGTCTCATGCACTCAAAAGGTAGCTATGAAACCTACTGTTCAGTCAGCTAAAGCTGTGTCAGATTAGCCTGACCTTCAGAAGGGTGTCTACTCCAAAAAGGCCACCCATAGCTCTGAGAGGGCTGCAGCAAGGAAGGAATGAGGATAGTGGTTGATCATATCATGACAATGATGGGATGGTTGTGAAAAAGGCAAACAGATACTTTATGTATCCAAAAAGGTTTTTCTAAAGCAGAGTACTGACTTATTCCCAGGCATACATAACCAGAACTCATCGGTGCACGGTTCAAGAGACCTCTACTCGAGGAGGAAGAACTCAAGACTGCACCATGGGTAGAGAAAGCTGCAACCATCGATGGTAGAATGGAAAATATATTTATTAACAGTGCCTAAAGGAACTGGGCTTGTTTCGCCTCACAGACTGAAGGTTGAGGGGTCCTCTGTTGCCTTTTTAAATGTATCATAGCAAAGGCAGAGCTTTTAAAATTCTTAATGTGATGTTGGTGAAGGATCATAGTCTGGTGAAGAATAAATTTGAACTCAAAATACAGAGTTCTGAAACTATCAGAGCTTTTGATATTGGCCAATAACCATTTTCAAAATATGTTTGATATGTTTGTAATCAGGGTTTTTTTGGTTTGGGTTTTTCTCTGAGATGAATATCATAGTGAAGGGTCCTATGGAAACAAGAATTTTGCACTATTATTAAGACCCTTATAATGGGATCTTGCTAGCTCCTCTTTATTTCTGGTTCAAGCTTCAATACTGTACCTTCTCCAGCACATTCTCAGTATCAGTCTATTAAAGAAGTTTTAGTTGTACAGGTTATTTTCTGATAATGGATGAGTCTTCCTGAGCTGCTAGGCTTACCTGAGAAATACTTACCAGCAGCTAACTCCCAGAAACTCCTGTGCCCAAGAGGCAGGATGTCAGGGGAGTTCTGATGCTCAGTATACATAAAAGCAAGGTGACATTAGACATTAGAAATCCTTGGTAGGCAGTAAAGTGGTACTTGTCTGTGACAACATAAATGTAAAGGTTAGCTTCCTGTCCTTTTAGATTCTCCTTTACCCTAACAGCCAGGAGTTGCTTTACAAATCAGCCTGTGTTGGAAGCTGAATGAGTGAATGATGTTTCTGGACTGGTTGCAAACATGCTGACTTGTGGCCATCATTAATAATCAGCCCCACTAGTCTGGGTTCAGTGTCTAAGAGGTACTTCCTTTTGTGCTGGCATTTCTACAGCATCCTTAGGTAGAAATTTGCAAGTGCAAATAAAGTGGAGGGAAGAACAGGAGCATATTGAAATTTTACTTCGAAGAATTGCAACGCAGTTCTTTTCATGACCTTTTAAAGATCTTCATTTCAGTGATACAAGTGTTACCTAATGTTTGATTAAAATCTAACATATGGACAGATTAGAGTTGTGAACTCAAAGTGGTTGCCACAGATCAGGATTGTCTTCTCCTGGAAACACAGTCCAGTTGGTCCTCTCTCCTAGTACAGAGTAAGTCAAGGATTTGCAAAGATAAAAAAGATGAAGGCAGACTCTTCTTGAGAACCCTTTCTCCTAAAGGAGGGGTGAACTGGATGAGATGCAACAGAACAAATCACTCAGTTCACTGTTGTTTTCCCATCACCCTGCTCCCAAGGATCACGGAGACATCGGCAAGTGTGTCTTGCCACCAGTAGGATGAACATCTGCAGATTAGGTCCTGTAAGAAGGATGCCAAAATGCTATTTACATTGCAATTTTTGGTCTGACTCTATGAAAAGGAGAGGATGTAATAGAGTTCTGGACTATGAGGCCATATAATGGCTGGCCTCTCAGGTTTTCCAATGGTATTCTTGATGGGTCTGTTGTTGATGCAAACATCTCTGTGTATGTATCGGTGGCACGGTGACAGAACTTGTCCTCTGACCAGTAATGAAGGCCTAAAGTAGAGTTTGCAGAATACTTCTTTATCCTGTCTGCACCATCATTTTCTGTGCAGAAATGTAAAACCTTCTTCCTGTTATATGCTTGGGAGATTCATAGAAACACTCAGATACATTCCTTCTCCACCTCATGCAACTCAGGCTCAGCTCTTACTCATGCAAGGAGGAGTGCCGGTGAAAAGTGTTGTCTGTCATCTTTAGATTTCTCTTTTTATGGCTTAATAAGTGCTGTGGTAGTGCAGGTTGCTCAGAATTGCTGTTGGGGGCATTGTGAGAATGCAGTGAACTTTTGCAGCTTTCCTAGAAAGTAGGACAGGAGCAAAGAGGCAGCAAGAAGCAGCTCTGCAAGGCAGTAAAGAGGTGTGAGACTCCTCTGCGGGGGCTCTTCCTCACTGACTCATCTGAGAGCTGTACTCCCACTTTTCATTTGAAAATGAACCTCTACTCCTCCCTCTTGTCCCTAAGAGTGTTGGCGTCACCTTTACACCTCTTTCTCTCACAAACGTGTGGGTGGTGCTAGCTTTGCACATGAAAACACTGGCTAGTGCTCAGCCTTGCTCTTTTGTTCTGGTAGTGGTCACCATTGGATACAGTTTCTTTTGTACTGTCAAAAATGTTTCCACCATGGCAAACGTAGGGATGGAGCCTGCTGCGAGGGGAGGTGCTCCTGCTAGCATACAGTGGATAACACCAGCAGCAGAGACACGGGGGGAAGGTCTCTGCTCTGGAGTTCTAGCAACTGCCTCGCTTTTTAAATACCTGTGAGACAGTCTTGCATTATGTGTGAAATGAATCCATCAAAAACGATGACAGGGGAACATGGATCAAACTGCCAGATGGAGGAAAGGCATACTTAAAAGACTCCTTGCTAATCATACCGAATGTTTCAGAGGGGGGCACAGTGACTCACAGAAGGGAGCTGCTCTTCTATCCTCCATGCAGGTGTACTGATGGTGACAGCATACTGCCACCCCATGTGGGTGGCGGCTCTTTGAAACATGAAAGGAAGGAGTAAAAAGACCTGGAAATTTGAATTCTAGAATTACTTACCCTTAGGTTAATTCAGTCCTTCAAGCTTTCCATTGTCTTCCTCAGGAGTGAAACAAACATTCTGGTTCTACAGCTGAATTTGATAGCCAAGTCACAACTTGACAAGTCTGGCACTACCCAGACCCAATGGCCTGAGTCCTAAATCCTGACTGCAGGCACATCCCTTGCAGGGAATGGCCTTTCAGGGATGTGACCTCACAGCCACCTTCCAGCCATCGGCTCCTGCTGCCCATGAGGTTCATGTAAAACAGCAACTTGTATGGAAAATCATGCTATGAAAAGCCAGTGTCCATAAAGGAGACAGAGGAGTCCTGCAACTTTATTCTAATAAAGGGAGAGAGTCCACTGGGACCTATGCCACAGGGTTTTCTCTCTCAAGGTTTCTGAAGGCGCAGCCTCCTTTTATCCTAAACTCCCAGCCACATGTTGCCCTCTTCCTTTCCCCATCGGCTGAGGAACTAGAAAGGTATAGCCTTCCTGAACTGCCTACCCCATATCCCCCCTTGAACCTGTCATTTCCCCATAAAGTTCAGAAACTCAGGCTTGTGTGGACCCATATGTCTATTTCAGGAGTCAAACTGTCCGGGTTCTGTAACAACGGGTTCTGTAACAAATTTGTGGCTTGAAGTTGGTAGAGACAGCAAGACGCATTTCAAAGACATTAACACCCACGCCCTCACCAAACACGGAATTGTTTGTAAAGACATTAGCACACATCTTTCCTATCAAACTCATGTAAACCTGTAATCTCTTGGAAAGTTCCTGAATGGTGCTTAGCCTTTATGGATCGAATCCTTTACAAAGATTAGAAGTCACAACTTCTAATTTTTGTGATTCTAGAGATGTCTCTTTCGAGACATCTCTAGAATCACAAAATCTTGCTTCTTAACCCAAGGCCATTTGCTGTTAGAATGGGCACATAGGGAGCTGGAAGCAAAACTCGGCCCGACACTCCTGCACAAACAGGATGCAGCAGCAACACACCCAGAAAGGTTTAACAATATCTCACCTGAAAAATGAGTCAACAGATCAGCATTTTGAGGAGTGAGTAGAAATTTTCTGTTCCCAGGACAACAGCACTAAGCAAGGCTGAAAAGTGATGTTTTCTATTAATGTGGAAATGCAGTCTAGTCTGCAACATCCAGGATGGAGTCAGGCTGATTTCAGCATTACAGTCAGAGCTGACTTAATCAATGATAGTTTAATATCCTTCTCAGTTGCTGTTGTCACGGCTGCTGCTTCATCTTAGCAGGCACGTCACAGCCCAGTCCATCTTAGGCCAGTATGGTTCCCTCAAGGATGAGTCTCTTTCAGACATACTCACCGCAAAAAGTGGTGTCACATGTAAAGACCAAGATCAGGGTTGTAATATCCAGCATGAAAAATACACAGGAATTCAGTGGTAATTGGAGAGCTATTTCTGTCCACAAATGTTTCATGGGTGGTTTTGGGGTTTTTTTCTAAACTGTAAAAATAGAAGGCATGATGCTGAAGAAAGATGTGCTTGTTTTAGGCACTGGAGAAATTGCAGCAACAATTAGCCTTTATGCAAAGATTAATCCTTAAGTAGGGAGGTATGGGTCTCTTTTAACACTGCTTGACTTTTCCACAGGAGGTTTTGTGTTTATAAGTGATTGCTCCTGCTCACACGGAAAACTTCTGTCTCTTCATTTGCTTCCCTGGAGACTTCTGAACTTGTCATCCCAGTCAGAGGAACTTCCCCACTGTGCAATGAAAATTTATCAGCTTGTCCTTCAGCATGTCTCAACAACTCAGAGATTATTAACTCATCTTTCAAGTGATTAATACTTCTGGGTGTTTGAGAGGCATAACTCTGGTACTTGTGAGGTGCTGAGAGGCCATGGAAAAGAAGACAGAAATGGAATGCAAAGCATGATAGTTTGGGTTGAGGGGCAGACTAACGCTGCTCTATTTCGAGTCCTGTACCCGCTCCACCTGGAGCCCATTTTAACTGGCCTCTGTAGCTCCGCAACACAAACAGCGAACAGCCCCTTTTAATCTCCTTCCTTTGTATGACAATCCAGATCTTTGGATTCTCAAGGGAGTACATCTGAGAAGAAGTCATTTCACTTAGAGCTGCCTAATTATAGCCACGTTGACAGCCACAGTTGTAACTCCTCTGCTAAGAGATTTTTAGTATTCATCGGTAAGCACCTCATTGGTTGCTGCAGAGTACCTGTCAGTCATGATAATTACTAATTTGTTTTAACTTGCCTCAGAAGCATTCCTAGAATTTATGGCTGTGCTGTGAGTTGATACAGGCCTTGTTATTCCAGCTTTGCCTTCTACTATGAGAGAGGTATGGCAGAAATGCAACATATATAGTCATCATGGCCTGTCTATAAGTGATGCACTAAGAAAATGCATGACCCCAATGCATACATGTTTATGCCATGTACAACACCCAGCAGCACCTCACTATTAGTCACTCCTAGGATTGCTTTTGTGGCTCTGCCTGCATTTTGAACGTACACACTGATAAGTGTGTGTTTATAATTTTCCAGAAAAGCTGGTCTGTCTGTCCTTGCACGTATGACTGAGGCAGCTAATAGGGCTGCTGCATTCAAATACAGTCAGGTCAAGCAAAGAAGAGCAAGGCAGGACAAAGGATAAAGGCTGTTTCACAGCCTGGCAGACATGGGTCCAGTGCTTTTGTCCAAAAGCTCTCATATCTTGCTCCTAAACTGACCCTGACAGCCCTTCAGAAAGCAAAGTTGCCTCAGAAGATTGTCCTGCCCCCTATTACAGCAGGGGATGTCCACAACACTGCTTTACTGGAATGCATTGGTTCCAGTAAACAGCACCCAGATCATGTAAAACACAAGGCAAGAGTAGCATAAATACAAAAATCTGTGTTCTAATAAAAGGCTAATATTCTAACCGTAAAGTTGAAAATTAAGCAAAATATCCCTTCCCTCCTACCACATACTGCATGGCAAGCCTAGACCATGCTTCACCCCAGCCTGCACACCAAGACTTCTCCACAGCACATCCCTGCCATTGCCCAACAAGCCACCCCAGCAACTCTGATGCCTGTGAACTGCTCCCCCACAAGCCTCCCCCTCCACTTCCCACCCAGCTTTCTGCCTCCCACGGATATTGGATGGCTTTCTAAGTCATGATGAGCATGAAAGAAGCTTTCCAGCTTGGCCCAGTAGAGCTCCTTCCTCATTTTGTCTCTAATTTCTGCACCCCTGTAGTGCTGAGCCATTGCTGTCAGCCTGGAAAATGCAGTCTCTGTGAACTTCCCTGAATGCCCCATGAATGACAGAAGAAGGGGATTTACATGCAACACCTCAGCTCTGCTGTGCTACTGCTCTCAAAAGAGTTCCCCAAGCATGTATCATAAATTGCTCTAAGTGTGCCAGAGTTGTGATTTTTTCAGCTCAGGTGCCTGTTACCCCTGTGTCCATCCTGACCAGAGGCAGTTTCCTTGCATACCCTGCTCCAGGTCCTGAGTTTTTGGAAGTGCCCTGGGCATCTCTGTTTAGTTGCAGCAATTCCAACAAGAGGATCGTGATATTGTTCCCGAGGCTGGGCAGGGAGGGGTCCCTGGCAGGAGAGCAGGGTTTCTAAGCCTGTGGGCTGCCCCAGTACAGTGATTCTGCCCAGATCAAGATTTCCCTTTGCCAGCACCAGTTCTCTGAAGGAACACCTGGGCCATAATCCCCACAGAGACCAGTCCCAAAGTCTGAAGTATGGTAGCCATTAAGAATTCCTGAGTTTAGAAGAGGTTCACTCACTGTGTCATATTACAGATACACTATTAATTATTTTGAGTGGGTATTGAAGCAGTAAGACTGTGTTCCCTGCAGGAGAAGGCTGCTCCAGCAGCACTGCTCTGGCTTTTGATGCTATTGTTTTAACTCAAAGACCCATCATACAATCAGTTCTGCTACTGGTCCTTGAATCCAAACAATTTCCCTTCCATCAAATAGAAAGTTTAATTTGATGAACAGACAGATGTTTCAAAATGTGACCTTTCCCAAGGTGAAGTACTCAGTGGATGTATTATTTATTGGTTTTCAATTTTTCCACAGGCAGACATGTCTATTCCATCAGGAAGGTTAAACAAGAAGATGTTTAGAAATTCATTTAAGTGCAAATGCAGTCCTTACTAGTGTAGTAATTCTTTCTCTTAACTACACATTTAAGAGCAAGATGTGCTTATACAGGAGGATAAATGATAGCTTGTCTGAGGCAGGACTGACAGCTTGTAGATATCCACTGCTGGCTGCAGGTGCAGCATAAATGGTTTCCAGCCCTTTCCTTGGGCTCGCTTGCCATCCATCTGCTCTTTGAAATTGGACCGTCATTTAAGTGTGCAGTACCTCGGTTTGTCTCAGTATCTAAGCTCAGGTTCTTTGGAGGGGACAGCACTGAGGTGCTCAGAGCAGCTCCAGCCACACCAGCTGACCTTGCAGGGCTCTCATTAGGTGGGCCAGGGCCTTGTGCAGGGGTGCAAGTGGAGGAAAGGCTCTTCATTTTGGAAACATTGCTCTTCTCTCCCTCTGAGGTAGGAGCAGAGGTCACCTTGGAGGTCACTTGCAGGCTTGTTTATTCTGGCTCCTAAGGGTCTTGATAACTGAGTGTGGCTAATTCACAAGGTTCTCTTTTCTTCCAGACCAGTGTAGCTAAATTTTTTCCAGATTGGTTAAATAATATTTCCAACAGATGCAAACAAAAACCCCACTAGTGGATTATGGCAAAGTAGAACAATTTGCTGCGAAATTAGTTCATTTGATTGGAAGTAGTACATTACATGCTGTAGTGAATCCTTTAGAACTAGAAAAATGTGCATGAATAATGTAAATAAAAGCAGCATTTTGTACTCATCTTTCTGGGAAAATCAGTCCTGACAGCTTGTTGGATTTGCCTCTTCTGGCTATTTATGATGGTGACTTAGAAACTCTTCCTGTTTGAGTGTTCAGTCAAGTAAAAAGGAAGAATAAAACCAGCACAGGCTCTTACATGTTCTGTTATAAAAACCGACAGTGCCTGGCCCTAACACAGTGTGTTATTCTGTGCCAAACAGGCTGGGCCCCTATACAGACTTTGTTCCTGAGCTCTGGCTGCCAACACCATCCTCCAATTTACACTGTGTAACACAGAATCATTAACATATGCCAAGCAAGTTTAAATTCCTTCATAATCAGGAGTAATCAGTAACACAGGATAAAAATAGTAAGTAAAAACTGCAGCCCAAGTGATTAAAATAGCCTGACTGAAGCAGTGAAGATGGAAGACAGCAGAGCTTGTGGCTGCAAGACCAGGACCTCAGAGTCCTCCTCTTCCTCTGCCTCCCACATGTGCATTTATAGTCTCAGCACAAGGTGCCATTAATACCCCATGGACCATGAAATGGGGGGTTCTGCACCAAGGAAAGGATTTTTTTGTAAGCTCTCTAGACCCTAGAAGAAAGGGCAGGTTTGATAGTGTTTGCATAGCAGGCATCACAGCCCAGCTCCCCCTCTCACTTTTGGCCCCCAGCAGTCCCTGCATGAGCAGCCAGGCTCTGAGTCTGACCAGTCCTGCACATCTTTTTCACACATGCATCACCTCCTTATCCCTTGGCGAAAGCCACCCTGGTGCATGCTGGCAGGTGGGCGATCCCAGGTGCTGCACCGGGGGCAGTGAGCCCCTCCAGGTGCCAGCAGCACAGCACCCTGCACGACAGGGTCAGCATTCGCAGTCCTGGTGCAGCACTCCTCTCCCTCGAAGCCCTCTCAGATGAATCAGCAGCACTCTGAGCATGAAGCACTGTCCCCTGGCACTCCCAGAGCCCACTGCACAGTCCTCATCTTGCCGCTGGAGAAATGTAGTGGCGCTGCCACATCCTGCTCTTTGGGCAGATCAGTCTTTGGGAGCAGCACGGGCTGCAGAGGGCATATCCCTGGGGGCACAGGAAGGAGTGCTTGGCTCTGTGTCTGCACTGTAAGTGCAACATGGTTAGCAGGGCGTGGAAGATGTAGGCACTTCCAGTCCTTTCCAGTTCTTTCCCACATTCTTAGACTGAGTGTGTAGAAAACGAAGAAATTAAGTAGCTTGCTCTACTATTTTTCCTCTCCTGTGACCCAGGCGACAGTGAGTAAATGTAGTGCCCATGATATACTCTTATTACCATAGTAACTCAGCCAGGAGCTGGTGATTGCACAAGTAGATGCCAAAAGGGAAAGACTGCCTAAAGAATAAATCAGCTCTCTGCTAAATGGGTGCATCGTCCCTATCTGCTCTTGATGTGCCTTAGAAGGCAGTGGGATTCCTCTGGCACACAGTGACAGCAAATTACACCTTAGGTTTAAGTCTGTGCTTGCAAAGCAATCTTCCCGAAGGATCTAACATTTTACACCTTAACAAAAAATTACCCACCCCTTATTAGAAGAGGATGATTTTCAGCAAGGGTTTGCACTGCCCTCTGCATTTCTCCCTTTGAAGCAAGGACATGGGGTACAGCTCCAGCTGTGCCACCTGTGAGAGCCCAGGCATGTCTGCAGTTCTCCATAACAGCAGCTGCTCCACGCAAAGAGGAGGCCAGCATTAATGTTTCAGCTTAGTGAGAGCAGCTGGAGCCTCCAGGCACGGGATGCCCTTGGCAGCACAGTGTCTAATATCTGAAATCTCTGCTCTAGCTTTGGTGCCCTGGGATGCGAAGGCCTTAGAACAGACTGTGGTAATGAGACAACCCCTTGCTCTGGGCTATACCATCTACCTGAAAACCTCACAACAGCAGCTGGTGTTTCATGCTCTTGCCATCACAGTGCTCCGTGGGGTCTGAAATCACTGTCACACCCAGGCAAGTAAGGACTGAAATACAAAGAAGTCAGTAGGTACCAAGGCCATCAAGGGGACACGTAGCAGAGCAAGGATTTGAAAGCTCTGTCTCAGATGAATATAGTATGAGTCCATAGGTGATCTCAGGTTCACACATCCTTTTCTAAAACAATTAAGATCAAAGAGGGCTACTCCAAGTACATGGAGTTTTCTTCATATTTTCTTCTTAGTTTTGCCTTTTGGGTAGTAATCTTTATACCAGCATTAAAACTGCTGGTCTAACATTCATCACTGTTATTCAGGGCCATAAAATTTCTGCTTAGTATCCAAGGAGTGAGAGAGACACACAAGAGTAGGATTAGACCATTTTCGCAGTCATGGACACCATGACTGTGTGAAGGCAACATTAGATAGTGAACACTCTTAAAACTCCATCCTTCCCAACAGCCCAGGACACCTCCTTTGATAAGACAGAAAAAAATGTGTCCCTCACTGACATGACATTATGGTGGGAAGTAGCAAAGTCCTGCCACACAATCCTGCCTATTGGGATAAAAAATGTTTCAGGAATATTTTCATAACCTTTCCACCAAGTGCTGTTAACAGGTACAAGGGTAAGGCTCAATTATGCAAGGTTTCCACTTAAAGTTTCTGGTCAGCAGTAGCTCAAGCTCCTCTCTAACCCTACCTAGAAACCTGGAAAAGGAAAACCTTCTCTTGAGCCCTGAAGCTGCATCAAAACCAAAAATATATACATTGTGGAGGAGAGGAGAACTGGTGCATTCATTTGGGAACACACAGAACATAACTCATGTAGATGAGCTATATATATATTTATATATACGTGTGTGTGTATGTATCTGCCTATTTGTGCATATAAATCCTGAGAGATCTCTCTCCTGCTGCTGTGGATAACAAACCTCTGTCCTCTAGGGGCACGAGGTGGCAAGGCTACCTGGGCTCCTGTGCCTATCTCACACTTCTCTCTATCTTAGACCCATAAAGGCACCTGCTGACATTAACAACCCATTTTAGCAGAATAACCAAAACGCTTCACTAGGACACCAGAAGCAAGTATAAAAGAATCCAGTCACTGGGTCTTCCTGAGCTTTACCAGCAGAGAGCAACAGGTGATTATGCTGCTGGCCCATTGTTTCAGGGCTGATACTGGAGCCAGGGACATGCCACAGGGCCAGGCTGGGTCTCAGCACACACAGGACAGACAGAGACTTCCTGGATGGCCTCTCCTGCTTCCAGTGCTAGCCACTCATGAAAACCAGAGCCCAAAGGCATTGCTATCATTGGGGGCCTGAAGAGCTCTGCCAGGGCAGAGGCTTGTTGCAGCAGGGCTGCTTGGGGGAACACACAAAACAACCCCCAAAGCATGGATGATGGCTGAAGCAGACACATGACTGATTGTCACAACAAGAAGGAAGATGTGCGTGGCCAGAGGCAAGACTGCCATCCCTGTGCTGCCACTGAAATCGGACAGTGTAGTACATATGCTGAAAAATAAGAGTATAATGGAAGGTGGGCCTTTCATTTCTCTGCACCTGAGGTGCAAGGAGGACATTTCTACTTGAAAGGGAACTGAATAAATGAACTGCTGCTTCAGTTACAGGGAAAATTAATAGCGTTGTCATAAATGTCTCCACAAATCTCAGTGACAGTTGCAGGGGACTATTAGCATTTGGTCTTCCTTGTCTCACACCTGTGTTTCTGAGTAGCATACACCACTTGTATGCCAAAGCCTGAGAGTGCTCACCACCCAAAACGTACCAAGCAGAGTATGTAAGTTCCAGGTAAATTGAACTCAGATGAACAAAGACACAAACTTTTGACTGAGTGCACACATCACAGAAATAAAGAGAGAAATAGTGTCAATCTGGTCTGTGCTCAGGTCAGAGGAGCTTCTAAGGAAGATCCCCATTTCATTTACCTCCCTCTTTAACAGACACAACCCTCTTGCCTTACTCCTGGACTTAACCGGTTTTTTTCTTACATTTCCTGACTCCTGAAGGAATCCACCTCCACTACATAGCAAGGAGGGTTTGTTTCATACAGATCACCAACAAAATCTGAGCCTGCACAACTTACATAGTTCCTACCTGGATGAAAAACACTGTCTCTGAGTGCTTACTGCACATGTGTGAAACTCAGTGGTGAGCCGCTGATCTACAGCAGTCAGGAGGTGATGGCAGGGGAGAGCAGACACTCCTGATAGCCACTGCTGGCTTTCATAGCAAAATCTGAGGGGAAAATAGGCAAGTAAGTAAAGTATAGTAAATGTGACAGTGAAGAGGACCCTTGTCCTCTGGCAGTACAGCTCCCATGATGGGACATCCAGTCAAAACCAGACTTGGACAACTTCCTTTGAAAGCTAATGCATTATTGTACCTCCTCTTCTCTTGAGATACTAATGCGGAAGTACTTGGGGGAATGCCTTTAATTATGAGGCTTATGTATAAAAGTCTTGCTGCAAGGAAGAGCCTTGTTGCAAGGCTGACTGGCCAGCTCATACCTCCACTCCCACTGGGGTAAGACACCAATTGGCGCTGAGTGTGTCCAAACCCCCAGAGCACCTGCACCTTTCTCTTTGCTAAAATCTCTTTACAACAGGACAAACCAAAAGGTGATACATGCCAGTCCCAAGCTTGTTTCTAAAATACTAATGGAAACAGAAACCAGGGTCAGAGACAATGTTAGAGCTTTGTATGTGACAGCCTGCACTTAAGGAATCATACTGGAAAGAGTCCAGGGCAGAGGAAAGATGAGAAGGAGAAGAAAATGGAGATAAAAGTCACTGGAGCGGCTGGAGTGTGTGCTGATGCTGGGGGAGACTCTGCAGCTAATGATGAGATGACAGTGTGCGAAGAGATTTGAAAGTGGAAGCCAAACTGGGAAGTCAGATGAAAAGCTGGAAAAGGCAGGTGCTGAAGTGTGTATGATCATGGAAAACAGTGCGGAGAGAAAATGAAAGTGGGAACAGCAGAACAGAAAGGTTTTCTGAAAGGAGAAGAGACATCTGTCGTCTGCTCTACCATGCTCAAAGGAAAGCAAAAGGAGTCAGCGGCATCTCAGCCCTCTCTGCAGCAGGTGGCTTGCAGGCTCCCTCCCCACCAAAGCTCTGGGGAGTCACAATTAAATGCAATGAACTGGAATAAGATAGGCTGGAGCATTGTAGCATGGCAGTGTGTGAAGTCTGGAAGGTAGTTTCTAAATCCACCTGGAATTTGTTCTTCTGATCTGCAAGAATTGTGTTCACAGACCTGCTAAGAGCCAAAACCTGAAAAAGCTCAAGTTTACTATATGGTGGCAAAACATTGAATACTGTAGCAGCAGGGGAAGGAGCTGTGGGTTGCCAAAGCCCTAAGACAGATCGAGTGTAAGCCTCCAGCCCTGGACCTTGCACCCTTGGGGCTCCAGGGATCCCAAGAGCACTTCTGTCAGGGTAGTGTTCTTAGGAATCATCTTCCTTCTCAAGTGTGAGGACTTAGCAGTCTCTCCACAGCTGTCTGCAGGCTGTTTTCTGAGGAACAGAGGGCACTGAGGCACTGTGTGTACTTTGTTTTCAGCAAGGCCATCTGAGGTGTGTGGAGCTGGCTATTTAAGCACCCACACCCTGTCCTTGCGCTGATTGTCAACCCCACTGGTTATGCTCCGCTCTCTGCTCCAGCCCCACGTGAGAGGGAAACCCAGCCCCTGAGGTCTCTCCTTGCCCGGGGGTAACAAAGATGTCTCCCTCCAGCCCATGCACTGGGATCTGCAAAGGGCCTATTTCCATTAAAACCAACAGCAACCTGCCTTTGGGACAGACTCTGAGCTTCCTTACTCCCATCTCAAATGACAAGGGGAGCAGGACAGGTGTGAGGCAAACACAACTGGGGAGCCAAATGCCTGCATCCCCAGCTCTTCTTTCAGGCCCCGTAGCTCTGCAAGCCTGAGTCACTGTGGTGGGTTAACCCTGGCTGGACACCAGGTGCCCACCAAAGCCACTCTATCACTCCTGTCTTCAGAGAAACAGAGAGAAAATACAATGAAAAGTTTGTTTGTTGAGGTAAGGACAGGGAGAGATCATTCAGCAATTATTGTCATGCACAAAACAGACTCAACTTGGAGAAATTAACTGAATTTACTATCGATCATATCAGAGTAGTATGAGAACTAAACCCAAATCTTAAAAACACATTCCCCCCACCACTCCCATCTTCCTGGGCTTAACTTTATTCCTGACTCTCTACCTTCTGCCAGCAGCACAGGGGGACAGCACAGGGGAACAGGGAATAGGGGTTGTGGTCAACTCATCACATGTTTTTTCTACCACTGCTTCCTCCTCAGGGAGTGGACTTCTTTCCCTGCTCCAGTGTGGGGTCCTTCCCATGAGAAACAGTTTTCCATGAACTTCTCCAGTGTGAGTCCTTCCCAAGGGTTGTAGTTCTTCACAAACTGCTCCAGCGTGGGTCCCTCCCACAGGGTGCAGTTTTTCAGCCCGCTCCAGTGCAAGTCCCCTGTGAGGTCACAAGTTCTGCCAGAAAACCTGCTCTAGCATGGGCTCCTTTCCCCACAGGTTCACAGGTCCTGTCAGGAGCCTGCTTTATCATGGGCTTAAGACAGGGTCTGAGCCTCCTTCAGGCATCCCCCCACTCTGAGGTGTGGGATCCTCCACAGGCTGCAGGTGGATATCTGCTCCACCATGGGCTGCCTCACCATGGTCTTCACCATGGGCTGCAGGGGTATCTCTGCTCCAGTTCCTGGAGCACCTCCATCCCCCTCCTTCACTGACCTTGGTGTCTGCAGAGTTGTGGCTATCACATAATCTCATTCTGGTCTTCTCTGGCCACAATTGTTTCTGTGCAATAACATTTTTCTCTATTATCCCAGGGTGCTACCACCAACACTGATGGGCTCAGCTTTCCCAGGGGTGCTACCATCATCGCTAATGAGTTGGGCCTTGGCCAGCCACTGGTCTCTGTAGAAGCCACCTGGCACTGATACTATGGAACATAGAGGAAGTTTCTAGCAGCTTCTCACAGAAGCCAACCCCTATAGCCCCCCCACCCCCACCCGTCCCCCAAAAGCCCTGTCACATAAACTCAATACGTTCACTTCCCAGATCAGGAGTCCAGGACATCCCGTGGTGGCTTTACCACCATCAGGGAGTGTAAAGAAGAGTGAATGGAGGTTCATCCCTTAAGGCCAAATGTCTCATAGTGGCCAAATCCACAGAGAGATTGTATTTTGAACATGTCCCATCACAGCCCATGAGTTAGCCTCTAGTGTGACATTCCATGCTCGTGGCCATGAGGAAGCCCAGGCACTCACCAGTTCAGGTCTTCCCATCTCAGCTTGGGATGCTCTTGCCCACTGTCTGTGAGACATCAAGGACTCAAAGATTCCTGCCTTATCCGTGTACTGGCACCCTTCACTGATGCTCCAAAACTTCCCAAATATATATCTAAAAGCAGCCCAAGTCCAAGGTTTCAGTAGTATGAGCGATGGGAACCTGACTATGTTTAAGCTCCCTCCTGAGTGAATCATACACATGCAACTGCTCTGAAAGATCCAGTAGCTAAGTTCCCAACATGAATATGCTTCATTAGTTGCATTTACTTTTGTTTCTATTAGACAAACATTTCTATTTGTCTCATCACACAACAACACCCACAAAGCAGACAAATAGCTTTTGCCAGCTTCTGTAAAGTTTTTTCACACCAGTAAAGACTAGTTATGCTGGTCTCAGGAAGTCGACCTACATCCTTTTGGCTGTTATTATCTCATCAAACAGGCCAACGTCGTGCTAGCTAGTTCTTGCCCTGTCTTGTTTCAATCAGCTGGCATAGTGGCTCTTTTTTCAAGGATTCACATTTCATTTGCATAAGAACGTTAATGGAGTAATTTCAGAAATAAAGGCCCAGCTTAACCCTGCTGTACCCTTAGGAAAAGTCCTCTTCACTGTGAAGGCTTTTTGGCATTTCCCTTCTCCTCCACTGCCTCCAAAGGCACACATGACAGAGGTCAAGCTCCTCTTTGTGCCACTTTCAAAAACAGTGGCTTTCACAATAAGAAAACACATCCAACATTTCCTGCCTGGCTTATGCTAAAGTCATAATTTGTCTTCTCCAGAGAGACCAAAGAAATGTGAGACCAGAGTAGGCAAGCCAGAGAATCTTACTGCTGGCAAACTTCTGAACTTTACATTCAAGGATGGTATGATTAGCACACATGGCTGGGGCAGTACCACATTCTGAGCCCTGTTTTGCACATTTCACCTGATGGGTATTTAACAAAAAACACAATAGTCCCAAGAGCGGAAAATCCCAAATCTCCCTGCATGGGGCACAGAGCCCAACTGTTGGGGTTTAGAACCAAACACCTTCTGTTTCTTGCTTTGTTCCCCATGATTTCTGCATCCATGGCCACACTGCAGTGTGTTCCCAGCTCCAGCAAGGAAAGATTGGAAAATCTTTCTTAATCCTTGAAATAGCCTGCACCTCACTGGTTTCTGGGAGGGGATGGTGGATGTGTGCTCAAGCCCTTCCAGCTGAGCAGATATTCCAAGTGCCAGATGCCACTCTCCAGGGGGAGGGAAGCTGGTGCCTGTTTTATCCCATCCTTCACGCTCATTTTCTCTTTTGCTATGAGCTGTAAAGAAAGATGGTGCTTTGTCAAGGTTAATGAGGTATTTATTTTACATTTGATCTCTCCATTTAAAGCTTAATTGCTGCCCTAGAAGGCTCCAGTCCTTGGAAATCAGCATCTATGAGTAACAGAAAGATGGAGCCCTCAGCTATTTCACACTACATGAAAGGAGCACCATGTCAGATCATGTTATGAGGTACCTCCATTATCTGTAAGTCAGTCAATTGTAGGTTTTCCTCAAGCACATGCTACCCCCCACTGTCATCATCCTCCTTCCTTGATGCTTCCTTTCGAGATGCTCTCCTCCCTCCCTCTTTGATGCCCATTTGAGGACACGCAGCTGGGGTGCATGGTCTCCAAGACTGGGAGATCCTTCAGCCCCTCAGGGAGGGGTTTCCTTGCCATGAAGGCACTCCCCTATTTGGTTGACAGTCCCCCTCCAGAGATACTCTCAAGCTGTCTTCATGATGTGTTACCTGTCTGTCCTCTGGAGGGGTACATGCCTCCCGGGGGATGCCTTCCCTGGGATATAGCTGTGGGCCTTGAAAGACATGGGGAGAAGACACAGAAACCCAAGAGAAGCAAAAAGGGTCACTCCAAATGCACGGCTAGCTCCATGTAGAGCCTATGCACACTCTTCTGCAGAGGCTTCTGGCTACACCAGCCTGGTACCAGGAGAGCTGGTCCCTGCTGCTGCTCCTGCTGGTGCCAGTGTCCCACACCAAGGCCTTGTAATGAGATGTCAGCATCACCTCTGACATCTCCATCCAACCTGGGTAACATGGCAGAGCCAAGTCCCGTGGTGTTGCACTGAGGGAAGGGAGCATTTGAGCAAGAACGAAGTGGAGGGCTCTGCCTGCAACACCTCAGCACCACCCCAGGTCCCACTGACCAGCGATGCCCAACCAGCAACTTGCAGAGGAGCCAGCATACCCTGTCAGGCCCCCATCCTGAACCCAAGCATTCCTTTGCTTGCCTTCATTTTCAGAAGACTAACCTGCCAGCAGTCCATTTAGCACCCGGGGGCAGCTCAGCTTCCGGGGTGAGAAGTTTTGGGTGTCTCTGGTGTCCATCACAGTGTGGGTGCTGCTACAGCTCGTCTTCATTGTCACAACGGAGCTGGGTGTGAGCTGCATGGTGTGGCACCCGGAGTGCAAGGAGCACCAGGGCTGGCACAGCACAGCAGGAGGCACAGGCATGGATTCGACATTGTTTTCAAGCCCCAGAAGGACTAGTACCAGATCACGGTGAATGTGCAGATGGCACTGTGGACTGAGAGCTGCTGACACCTTCATCGTATGGCCAAGGCCCTTGGTGGCAGATGTCACCCTTCATCGCGTGCACATTAGTGGCCCCATGGAACCCAGAACCAGGACACTGATGCAGTTACTGGTGGGGACCTCCAGAGGTTAGGGACCTCCAGGGGTTGGGGACATCTATGGCAGCAGGGACCCCTAGGGATGGTTGAGGACTGTGGGAGGTTAGGGAGATCCATGGGTTGGGAATGTCCAGAGACATAGAGGACATGCAGGGATGGGGTCAGGAGTGGGTGATGCCCCTGCACCATAGTGACCCTATACCCAACACCATGTGCCTCTGCTCCCCCCTGCACATGGCTGCAGGTGTTGGGAGCCCCTCTGTGGGGGTGTGTTGGGGGAACTACAACCAAAAAGCCACATCAGGTCAGAAGCTTCTGCCAGGCAGGATGCAAAGCAACACAGGCCAAACCTCCAAACTGCGTCAGCACAGCACGCTACGCTGAGCTGCACTAATTAGTAGCCTAAAGAGAAACCACATCAGCATGGATGAGTTCTCCCTGAATCAAGTCTCCCTGCCAAGACGTGCTTGTGCATCAGCCCTTTCTGCAGGCATTGCACCAGCTTCCAGCTCTAGCTCTACGTCATTGTGTTGGTCTCTCACGCTGCGATTAGGTGCACCTGGCAGGCACCTTCATGGGGTCCAGGAGAGCTGTGGGGTCACTCGGGCTCTTAGAACCAAGATGTGCTGGGCAGGAAGCTGAATGCTCTTTTGGAAACACTTCTGTTCTAGGCCCCACAACTTCCTGAGGAGGCAGGGTAAATGGGTCAGCAGGAGGTGCGAGCAGTGACTCCTCAAGTGTCAGCATGGAACGTTTTCACTGGGATGTGTTTCTGAAGTCAGGATTATGTGTGTTCTCTGAGCTTTATATAGTCATTTCTGTAAAGAGAGGAACAGTCATGTGTCAAATGTCTTAAAAGATTTTAACAAGCTCTTCACCAGAAAGTTGTTCTGAACACTTATGTTTTCAGTATGGTCCATGAATACATAAATATAAATTATTATATTATAATCAAAATATTGGGACTCACTCAACAAGTCTGATTCATGGCTCTTTGCAAAGCACTCTGAAGATAAGGGAGCAGTTACGACTCATCAAACGTACATAAATTTAACTATGGGCAAGAGAAAACATTTTTAAATATAGCTGCATGCCTCCTGAAGACCTGCTATATTTAAGAGGTCAGTGTCCTTCCAAGGCCACTGCGACAATTGCAGTTATTCACAAAGAAAAAACACTCAGCCTCTGTATTTCAGTTTGAGATAGCTTGGTGAAATCAAATCCACAGAATGTGTCCAACTTGACTTTTCAAAGCTTAATTTTTAACATTTGTTTTGATATAACATAGTTGTTCTATTGGTAGTTTAGCCCAAATTAATTTAAAATTTCTTGGTTACCTAAAGAACAAATAAAGAGAACAGCAACCAGCCCTCTCACAGTAGTGCAGGAAGGGAAGAGCTCTTTGGCTCTCTCTATCAACCTGTTGTCCCCCCGTGCAAGACTACGCAGTGCTGCATGGTTGTGTTCAGTCTTACCAGGGAAATATCAGTTTATGACACTACACAGTCTCCAGTTGAAAATTGCTCCACTCTTGGAAAAAACCTTGTTTAATGCTTGCTCTAAACTATTTTTTGTTGTATTATACTATCGGCAACATTTATTTGAGCTGTTTTGAGTATCCCAGAACAAGACACTCTTGCTCTTTTTTCAGGCTTCATGTTTAAAAAGAATTACCCAAACTTTAAAACAAACAAACAAACAAACAAACAAACAATAACAAAAGAACAAAAAAATAATCCAGTAATAACAAGAGGCGAGTCTCTCATCTTCTGTTGCAATAACGAGGTTAAACAATTCAAGATGTCATCACTGCACTGAGAGGTATTCCTGCTTACGACAGCTCTGACGCAGGGAAGGGAAACTCCTTTCAGAAGTGTCAGGACATGCCCAGCAGTGGCAATGCATAATGTTTCCTGTTATCATGAGATCTTTCATTAAATACAAAAGGAAAACAAGGTATGTTGTGCTGGAAAAGCCATGTTCCTTGTACTGTAGCCACAGCCCGCGAGGTGGCAGAAGGAAGCGAGTGTCAACGCAGGCTCAGCCAGCTCAGCCTGCACTTCTTTTCATCACTGGTGTTTTGAATTTTGAAAAGGAAGGCAAAAGAAAAAAACAACGGAAGAACAGAAGCATGCTTAACTCTCATGTACAAACTTTCCTGGAGAAGAGGATAAGCTACTAAGAGGATTGTTAATATACACTAAAGACAGAGAGAAGTGCAGAAAACAAAGCACACGTTTTTAGCACCCTTTTAGCACTATGTATTTCAAAATGGTAAGACAAATAATAGCAATAGCTAAGAATTATTTTATGGCTCTTAATGAAGTGATGACTGCCAAGAAGATGCCTTCAGACAGCTCTGTTGCAATATAAATTTGCAACAAAATTATCAAATCAGCTCTCTACTATGCCCACCTGTCCTGTATGTTTATTGACTTGTTTGACTTGTTTATTGACCAGATCTATATCCAGCAGTAATTAGTTAAAAAAACAAAACACTGAGAGCTTGTACAGCTCTTTGGTCTGACACATTTTGAAATCCTGAAGGAATATAATAAATTAATTTATTCAAAAATCAGCAATTAACTTCTCAAGCTCCAAGAAACCTGGGTCCTAATGAAGCTTCCGAGGGAATCCCACCACACACCTTACCCACACAAGACTGCAGCTCTCTCCTCCATAGAGAAGACATGGTGGTAGCATTACTGAGTAGCATTCCCAATAGCCATGTACTTGGGGAATTTGCTTCCTGGCAGAGCTGTGCCTCAGGTAGGAGGGTCCTATATATATTTCTTAAGCCCCTTTGCTGGATTCCCAGCATGTCCTGCGTCTGTTGGAATTAGCTGCTGAAGGAAGCTCATGCAAACACCTGGTTTCATCCTATATTGCAAAGGAGGTTTAAATCACAGCTGCAAGATACTTCTCTCCCCAGGATGATAGTTCAGCAATATGGCTTTACTATTAGTTTCTTGGGAAAAGACCATACAAAACAGAACAACAGTCTGTTTAACTCCCCCAGTTAGCAAGGGTAGGGAGGCCAACATGAGCTTATCACATCTCAGAGAGCAGAGAACCCCATGAAAGAACTTGTGTGTCTGCATCCTGTGCAACCCTGTGCATGCTCCAAAGAGAAGGCTATGATGAGAGCTTATGCTGTTGCATCCAACCACGAAGCAGAAAGCCTCAGAAAACCAGTTTTACTCAGCCTGTCCCTCATCCCTGTTTGTAATGCTGCTGGCCTGAGATCATGTGCTGTATTTCCTAGATAAAAGTGAGTGAGGTCACCTTAGACTGTCTTTATAGTAGATCTTAATTAGATTGCCCATGGACTATGTCCTTTCCTTGCCACGTCTGCTCTGACAAAGTAGGCTTGCTGGCCATTACCTGAGGAGTTTTGCTGTCTGGCTGAGCTGCCTGTGCTCTGGACTCCCTGGAAGCAGGTCCCACAGCACTCAGTGCTCACTGGCGCACCCTGCAATGCCAGCCCTGCTTGCACAGCCTGCAGAAAGCACTTCAGGAAGGAGTCCCCTTTGCTATGACAATATTTCTGCTCCATGCTCCCTTCATTAACTTAATTCTCCATAAAGCTCCCTCACCAGCAGGCTCCCCCCACACCACCTCCTCAGGAACCTGCAGTGCTTCTTGCAGATCCAGCACAAGTGTGAAGCACCCACCACTGGGAAATGTTCCTGCTCTGGTGCTCTTTGCGTATCAACTTATGTTCTTGTGCCTTAGGAAACTCTTAGTCCATTTTAGTGGGGCCAGCTTTGTGCTTTTCTGTCACTACAAAGTTCAGTACACTTATAACACTACTGTGTAATTAACATTGCTGTCACTTGGTGACAATCTTCATTTGTTTTTCTTATGCTGCAGTTTTGGGCTAATGCAGGTATCACCAGCAAAAGGATGACTGTAAAGTCATTTGCACCTGAGAGTTTCTTTGGATGTAGAGCCAGTGCTCTTAGTTGTAATAAAACTCTTACCTTAAAAAGTTAAAAAGCAGTTGAGCGGCACAGTTAAGAAATCTGTTTTCCCATTGATTTAGAGCTGGATTCTCTGGTGTCCAGCAAGACACAAACTACCCTCCAAAAATTTGTGTAGGTGGGATGCAATGTCTCTTCCATGCATACTTTGTGGTGTCTGAGAGCAAAACTCACAGTGCAGCTCTCAGGACCTGGGGATGATGCTCTCTGCATGGATGGCTGCCTCTGCTGATTAACTGCTCCCTCAGATCCTGACTGAAATCAGCCAATGGGTCCAAAATTCCTAGTGGGACAGACTGAGTGGCTGTATAAGCCTCTTCTCCATGGGAAAATGCTCCAGAAGAATACATGGTCAGACCAACTGTGCATGTCATTAACTGTACTCCGAGTAAGCCAATTTACCTCAGCCAGTCTGGTCTTGTTAACAAAATGTAACTACTAACATAGGAGACATGCCAGCAAAGCCTAAGTATCTCTGATAACACTGTGTATGGAACAGAAAGTTTAAGATAAAGTCAATGGAAAGGATGTAAAGCTGGGTGAGATCTAAGGCTGAAGCAGAGTCCTTGCATGGTTGGGACCCCTGTACTCAGCTGAGCTTTTCCATTTCTGTGTCAGAAGGACCCCCTGTGTTTGTAAAGGCTTCCCCTTAGAGGAGAGACTGCTGGGACTCATTGCAGGGTGCTACACTCCTCCCGAAGAGAAATCCCTTAAAAATGCAGTCATCATCTTAATTGCTGCTTCTGTCTGTTGGCAACAGAAAAGAAATGAGAGCTACTTCTGAGTTAGTAAGCTTGCATGGACTGGTTCAACATACTGCAGAAGCAATAGATGTGCTAGAAATGTATTGGACTCTATTGCTTGAATAGATGCCAAGGAGCAAGTCTGATCTCCAAAACTGCAGCTAGCAGACCATGAAGAGAAACTGGCAGAAAAACACAGTGATCGGCCGTCGAGAACCACAACGTGTCCTGCAGATGAGGAGCTCAGGGCTGGGTACCGCATTCTCATACAATGTGCAAGCTGCAAATGAGCAACTGCACCTCTCTGAAATTCACTTGTGGGCCTTCTGGAAAGAATTAAACACAGGCAACAGCACTCAAACCAGTCGAGGTGGGCTGGATTTCTACCAGTATTTATCATACATAAGACTTCATTTAATAGAGAGCAGAACCAGAGAGGAAGTGAAGTACATCTGTTGTCTGAGCGTTTGCCATGCTCCTAATGCTAATGGACCTGTGCACATCGGTGGCCATGAGCAATGCAGCCCACAGTATTATGCAGGATTATCTTCTAGTATGCCTTGCAAGCAAACCAAAGTTCAGAAATTCTTAGTCTCACCTTCCTTACAGGTTAAGTGTCAGTTCCGGGGGTGCTCTGGGTGGGGTGCTGTGACTCCAAAACCGACTCTAACAGAAAGTGCTCGGCAGCACTGCACACACACAGACACACACACACAGAGACAGACACACACAGACACATACACAAGCTCACACACACACACACAAGCACACACATGCCAGAGAGCTTCCTCAACAGGTCGATGGCAAAGAGGCAGGAAGGGTCTTTGTGTGCAGATCCACTGCAGCCTTTATTCCAGCATGCTGCTCACGAACAGGGGCGGTGATAACGATGCAGAACAATACAGAACTCAAGGCTAAATACGGGGGTTGGGAGAGCTGAGGATATGGGGCAGAACATAGGTGGGGCTAAGGTATGGGAACTAATAGGGAAACAGTGAGGGAGGGACTAAGGGACAAGGGTGAATGGGGAAACAGGGAAGGGAGAACATTCTGGATTAGGGCCACATAGGGTAGAAAGGGGCAGGGGATGCCAACGGGCCAATAGGGGAGACAGAGTCAGGGTACATTTCTGTAACAGAACACAGCATTCTGAGAGAGACCTTTTTAGTCACTTTAACCTGGGGAGAGTTTTTCCACTTAGCCAGGGGGTTTTTATAATCCCTGGTGCCATGGGCTCACTGTCTACCACAGTTAAGGAATAATGTTATTCCTAGCTGACATTATCTGTCATGATACTACTTCTGTCCTTATCCAGACTAGGGCTGGCTAAGGCTCTGCTGTGACATGAGCCATTCGATTGCCGTGAGCCCCCTTCAAAATCAGTGCCTGAAGGGCAGCACTGGAGATGTTATTGGAGAGCAGCTACCCCAAAGGGGTCGGGGTTTAACTCCTCTGGGCTCTGCTATGTCTGTAATAGAGACTTAGATAGCAGGCTGGAACATGTTTGCTAACACGAGACTTACCCGGTCTGGACTCAGCCCTTTCTTTGAAGAATGGATACTGGATACTTTTTGAGGATTACTGGTTTTGTGCTGGATATCACTGCTGCAGTCCTTCTGTCACAGCAGTGGAACAGCTGTTTCCCCCTTAGTCTAAGTAACAGGATCTTGAGACCCTTCCTAGAGGCCATCTGACACTTGGTCAGAAGTGCCATCACTAGACTGTGCCAGGGCAAGTAACCTTAATGCTGTAATCTGCTGTCTCTCCTCTCACAAGCAGTGTAAGAGCTGCAGGCACTCAGGAGCAGCCAGGCTTCCTACCATGTGATCAAGTTGATTCATCCTTTCTGCTCCAGTAAATCCCACCTAAAACTCTTCAGGATGTACTAAGGTTAGATGAGAGACAACATGCAAGTATGCCTGCTGGTTTAATACCTCCCTGCCATCATGCTTTGTCCTAACTGTTAAAAACCAAGCATTTTGCACTGAGAAGGTTGTTGGCTGAAGTCACAGGTTTCCACAGCCACAATGCCTTTGCCCAGGGCAGGATGCTGATGTGTCAGGGTCTCTCTGTGTTGTGCAACACATCCCAGAGAAACTGCAGCCACATCTAACATCACCACTGAGATTTAAGAATGTAGCTGTCCCATCAGGAGACAGCTGGGAGCAGGGGATCCAGCCTGTGAGGTCAGTGCATTCCACAGGATCATAAAAAAGCAGCGGTGCACAGTGAACCTGCCATGAGCCTGCCAACTGTGTCCTTCACTAGTTTTTCAGCATTGTCATATAATTCTCCCCAAGAGCCTTGAAGAAATTTACAGAGACTTGAGTGGAGTCTTTTCTCTTGCCTAGGCTGTTCTAAGCACAAGGGTGGTTCCTCCTATCTCCTCCTCTTTCCCAAGACAAACATTTCTGCCTTCTTTGAAGGTGGGTGTGGTAAAAAGCCACCTCCAGTGCTGAGATAGCAAAGCCATACGTTCTTTCCCGTATCATCACTGTTTGCCTAAGCACCTCGTCCTCCACAGTGCCTCTCTGAGCAATGAGAGCCACAGGCTCTTGAGCTATGTAGAGCACTAAGGTCGTTTCCTGACCCAGGGTGAGGTCTAATTGGTGGAGTTAGGAGCTGCAGTGCCTGTGAGGAGCATTAGCAAGGCTCTGTGGTGGCAAGGGGCTGCAGGGTTAGAGTGGTGAGGAAAAAGGGATTCAAGCTTCAGAGCAGCTATTTCAGCCTGAGTCCTTCCACTGGTGTGTTTTACACGCACAGCTGCATTTGGGTACCGATGGAGGCTTCCAAGTCAACAGTGGTGTCAGGGCATCCACAGGGATTCATGAACGTCAGGCTTTGCAGTGTTGGTTGTGGAAACTTTGCCTAGCATACAAGAAGGGACATTCACAGGAAGATCTGGGGAAGACTCTCAGGACTTCAGGGCACCCAGTAAAGTCAGGACAGTAAGACCTGGACCTGGTCACCCTGAGGGCCAGGTTGTCCGCAGCAGAGTCTTAAGAAGTCAAAAGAGAAATACAGGTGTGCTGTTCATAGGCTGATGGAAACCATGGGAACAGACTGGGAGCTGACTGTACAAAATCTCAAAAACTAATTGTTAATGGGGAGCCATCCTCATTGCCAGTCTTTTTTGGTAGTGTAAGTTCCACAAGGACCTGTTCTTACAAAGTACTATTCAATACTAGCTTAAGCTCTTTGGTTTATCAAACAGTAAAGTAAAAAAAGGATCTGATCCTGATTTTAAATATCTATGGAAAGGATTTCTCTCACCAAGGAACTCTTTACAGTAACAAAGAAAAATATAAAAGCAATAAGCCTGGGAGGTTGTTTCTAGGTTAAATTTATTTTGCTTAAAGGTGCACATTTTAAAATAGGGAACAGGTGAAGTGTGCAAAGGCTCATGTTGTGCAGGCAGCCTTTGGTTTGGGCTTTGAACAGATCGAGTTGTTACCACGAATGGTGGGACAGAGGGGACAGTACCAGGAAAAGCCTGGGACAGCTGGTTTGGAGAAGGGTACTCTGGAGATGTGGGAGTAGGAAGGCTCAGGTGCAGGATGTTAAGGGGTTGCAGTCTCAGTTTGGGGATGGAGAGAATGCAGCTTGCAGGTATTTAAGCTGCTTCTGTCTATGCTTAGACAGGATCAGGCCTTTGTATTCTGACATGGTCTTCTTGCCCGTGGAAGCATTGTAAAAGACACTTTCCCACTGGGACAAACAGGCAGCACCTGTTTGTCTCCAGCACCAGTCATTTCCACTTCACTTCTTTATAACATTCTAGCCAGGTTGCAAGAGCAGAGTTTTTCAAATTAGCTTTGCAGACCAGTAGTCAGATTAATATTAGTCTCTCTCTTTTTTTAAAAAATCAGGTAGTTTAAATGAGAGCTTTACATTTTTCTAGCCTAGGAAATACTAATGTGCAAACTCTGTACCTAATGTTACCTCACAACCAGCACTTGGGAATCTTTAAGTGCCATTCTCTCTTGCCTGATTAGAGATGTGCACTGAGAGTTTTCACAGAAGCATTAATTCATCCTCCTTGTTTTTTTCACACAAGTTTCCAAGCAAAAGCCAGGGTAAAGGACAGAGTGAAAAAACAGCCCTCTGCCCATGCTGCTCAGACACCAGCCATATAGCAGGAAAAGGGTTTTCCATTCCTCCATCCCATGGCAGTCTGTCCTAAGAGTAAACCTACGGGCATCTACTGAGACATGACTTTGTATATCCACAGTAACTCAGCTGCAGAAGTTCTGGCCATTACCACAGACATTCTGTCTTGCTGCCCCATAAGTAGTCTTTTACCTCTACATAGCTGCCATCTTTTGGCATTGCTGGCTCCTTCCAGGAATGTGTTTTCTGTTCTGCTCCATATCCCATAGTGCATTCCTCTGGTGCAGCAGTCTGAGATCTTTTGCACAAAGAAATGGGATCCAGTGGCCTGGTGCAAACCAAATCATTCCCCTGATTTCCCCTGCCAGGTCCTGTTTATCCACCAGTGTTTGTTAGCTAGACCTTCCTGTGTTCCAAGCGCTGTCAGCAGCTGGCAGGAAACCCTGGCAATCAGAGCAATCCCCACAGCTCAGTTTGCAGCAAGCTCTTTGGATTCCTGCCTTTAAGTCATGCAGTGACTCCAGAGTGAGTGTAACAGGGCATCTGAAAGGGAGAAAGTTGAACTCCAGCAGATGTTTCTCACTGATCTCTTCCTGAAGCAGCAGACTGCTGGGACTGAGCCAGCACTGCTAACCTGGGAAAACCAGCAGTGCGTGTGTGGCACTTTCGGATGTCCAAGGCTGCTTCCCTTCCATGGAGAATATCCTACAGCTGCAGAGCCCTTTCCTGTGTACTCTCTGTGCTTATTCTCGGATGTGTAATTCTGAGATGCACCTTTGGCCTTTTGCTTCCTTATCCAGCAAGATTTTACGTGCTGGTTGGAAAACACGAAGAGCTTCCCACCCTGCCCTTACCTTCATTGCCTTCAGTTCTAGAATGGCAATGAAATCTGCACGTGAATGACTGAAAAACAGATAGAGAGGCTGGCTCTGGATGAGAAGTAATTGCCCCTTCCGCAAGGTACAATAAGCAGCTACCAAAATATTTCTAGTACAAGGCTGGAGTATTGCACATGGGCTGAAGAAGGAAGCAGAGATAATGAACACTTTGAGCCACCTCAACACAGAGGCATCTCTGGGATGTGCAGCCACTCAGAAGCATAGGCTGAGGGATGCATTCCTCTCCTTGAGGCTAGAGGCCAGTTGTCAGCAATGTTGGCATGTTTGTGAGAGGTTTTAATCACAATTGCTGCAGGTTTTAACATGCACATGATACAGTGGGTGGACTTCCTTTATGCCTCATACATGTATTTATATTGGTGGAGAAGAGGGAAACCTTGGTGTTCTGAATGAATTAAAAATTTAGAGATATATTTGTTTTCGTGATAAGGCAAGGACTTGAACATGTATGAGATTCAAAAGCATGAATGGAGGGCACATGCAAAAAAAATGAATGATTAATGGAGTGCATTTAAAAATAGTAATTGTACGTAAGGCTGAGCAAAGCTAAAATCTATTTTAAACTGTTTATACAGAACGGAAGCGCATGTTCTCAAGGTCTCCGGTTTATCTATGTGGGTTGGTCAAAAAAGTTGTGACATGCTGAGAAAGGCATTTGTGTCTTGTTGTTTTTAGCAAAACTCACTTCCAAAAAAATGAATTTAAAAGAAGAGAGACTGCAAGATACTTAAAAGTCACAAGGCAATCTTGGCCCATGCTCTCCAGGATGTGCACATATGCCTTGAAACCTTTGAGGAACTGCATCTCCATGCTTCTGACTGCCTCTATCTGTCATTCTTCATGAGCCTTTTCCTCAAGCCCTCACATTTTTGTCTCTCAGAGGATGTGGGCAGCTCCTTATTGCATCCTCCCTTGTACAGTTTTTTGCCCTTCCAGTGGAGAGGAATGCTCACTGAAGCAGCTCTGTCTGTTCTTGCTGGAAAGGATCAGGAGCTACGGGAAGAAAACAACAAACAACCAAATCCAGAGAAAGGACAATTAGCTGTAGTCTCTGTGCCACCAAAATCTACCATTGACTTTGGGACGCTTCCTTGGGTTTTTCTTAATTTAAGGTTTGGTGGCAAAAGCATTTCTGCAGGCTTCCTTGTTGCACAAGAGCCTAAGCCCATGGTAGAGGCGAGGTAGAAGTAAGAGTTATGTCAACTTCTGGAAAAGGTTTACAAATGTGTGGCCACCTGGTACACTGCCAGCTCACTGGGGGTGTGGAAGAAGAGGGCACTGCTCTGCTAGGAAGGACAATGTCCCTCTTGTTTACGTGCTTCTGGAGTCTACTGAAAGGACCAGGAGTACAGTGAGGAGCACAGGGAGACTGGCAGTGTGGTGGGCATCACCTGAGGTTGTCCTTGTTCTGGAGGATGCTATCCATCAGGTGTCCCTGAAACAAAGAAGCTGTTCAGAAAGGCAGCAGGCAAACCAGGAAAAGATGCTGCATTGCTGCTAATGGGGCTGGTTCTTCAAAGCTAACGTGGAACTGGAAGGGTACCACAAGCCTGAGGTGCCCTGCCAAGAGAGCTGCACTGCTGTGCTGGCTTCTTTCCAAAACAGAGCTTAATCTTTGGCTTTCCTTCTCACTTTGTCCACTCTCCTTTTTTCTTACCTTCATTTTCCATTTTTAAACCTCGTGGATCAGCATACTGTGCACTACAGAACACCTAGTTTTACAGTGGCATGCAAAAGGTGGCATGCCATCACGTGCCTTAAAATATTTATTTCTTCAGTATGTACGTATTGTGACTTGGTATCATCTCAGGCCAGTGCAGTGCTAAGAATCTAATGAATCTGTGAGCCAAATATGTGATTTAAGATCTCACTCCTTTTTTGTATTTGCCACACCAGCAATACTGTTCAAGCCCATGAGGTGCCCACACCCCAGCTCTGGAAAAGTAGCACACAGCAATTGGGGTCAACGGAGGGACAGGAGTTAATGCTGTGTCAGGGAGGCGTGAACTGGATACATGAAAGCTGGAGCTGTGGCTGTGAAAAATGCCTTTACAGGGAAAAGAAAGGTATGCTAACGCATGGGGGAGGGAGGAGGTGAAAGTCCACAAGGCAGAGAAAGGGTAAATGAGCAAAACACCACCTTGTGAGGCCCCCAAGTTGGATAGGCACTGCTGCGTGATGTTTTCAATCAAACAGCACTAACTACCAGGATTTGCAGGCTGGGGTTCTGCCTGCACCCATGTCATCCCATCGCTGATATTCAGCGATTCTGACTGATCTACCATTGCATCAGCCTTGAATATTCTTTCAAAGACTATTGGGTTCAAAGCCAATCTCTGCTATTCTGTGTTTGTGTCAACATTGGTCTGCATCCACAAAATCTAGTGAGAAGATCGCTGTCACTTGCAGGCCCAGGGCATCTCCTTCCCTTTCCTTCACTTCTTTAGACATGACAAGGGGTCATGGTGGGGCACCAAATAAAACCCCTCAATATGCAGGCACACGGTACCAGCATGTTCCTCCCTGCAAGTGAGTGGCCAAGGGCAGCCCTTGGCCACAAGCCAACATTTAGCCAGCTGAGATGATGTTTGATGGGACACTGGGTCAATAGTGAGCACAGGAGCAAATGAACAGGAAAAATACACCACAGTAAATGCAGCAAGGAATGGCAGTGGGAGGACCTGGCAGATGCACAGGGGCTGATTCAGAAGGGAGATGCAGCCCCACCTATGCTGTTGTGAGCAAACTTGCTCTGCACCTCATGACAACTGCTTTCAAAATGGGTTTAGTAACACATGTCAAAATGCCACCTGGTTCCCAGCAGGGAACTGTGGTGGGGACACCAGTCACACTAGGATGAGACAGCTCAAACTGACCTGCAACAAAATCCAGGTGTCAACAAGTTGCTGTTGAGCAGAACAGGTATTTTGACCTAATGGCAGAAATTGCACCTCTTTGCAGGCACAGAAAATTATGGGGGGCTGGAATCCAAGGGGATGAGAAATAAGCATGATAATAACAAACAATCCTGACTGTTAAAAAAAAAAACCCAACAAACTAAGAAACAATTCTGCCTCACAGCACTGCTCCTTCCAGTTTCCTTTGCTGCTTCCCCTCTCAGAAGACTGTCATTTTGGGGTTTATTTGATCACATTGTTCACCACATTCAAGCTTCGGCTTAAATTGAAGTCTTGTTTCTCATCAATTGCCTCATCATGAGAAGGTAATTCTTTTTTTTTTTTTTAATTTGGACTATTTTTAGGGGCTACATAAAGAGCTAAAATGCCTTATCCATATCCCCAAGGAGCCGTGTTTTCTATGCATCCAATGCTGCTAAAGATTTCAGTGAGTTGTAATCACTGAAACATTTTGGTAGGCTTGCCGTAATAAACGCCTTGCATTTGGCCTACCCTTAACTACCACGAGATGTTCTTGTTTTTCACTCTGTTTTAATGCAGAGTACTTGGTAATACCTGTGGGGTTTGGGAGATGTTTTTAAATTGGAAAATAACAATTAAACAAGAAGCACACAAAAGTGCTGCAGTGTATTTCTAGTAATTTTAAGATGCAACATTTCAGTCTAAAGCTTGTGTTTATTTTACATTTTAACTTCTATTTATACTTTTGTTCATACACTCTGGCTTGTTTCACATCATGTGGGAGCAACACAAAGGAGAGGAAGTCCACAAGCCAGATAAACTGCAATTACCACAGGTTCATTTTGTCAGAGCTATGCAAAGCATCCAGTGCACAGGCCCGCCTTGCCTCTCTAGCAGCTCACCACATCTACCCCATGTCTCTCTGCTAACCTGCACACGTGCCTGGAAATATCCCCTTTGGTGAGACAAATAACTTTCATGCAGTGAATCAATTTTGAAAAATTATCTACAGTGAATGGGAAGTTTGCCTTATTATCTTAGTAGTAGAAATCTCAGCTATGGACAGTTATACTCTTCTTTCACCGTGGTTTTTTTTCCTAACGGTCTCTTTGGAATGATCTAAATTGCAAAACTGTGAATTGGGCAATATAGGGACCGATGCTGTGACCAGAATCTACAGTACAAAGGGATAGAAGACAGAGCAGACAAGAGAAACAGCCACAGTCCCCTGTCCTGCAAGATCTATGCCTTGTTCTCCTAAAAGCAGAAAAAGGTTCCAAGACCAGCCAGAGGTCAGCATGTGCTTGGGAGATCTGCTTTATTTGAAATTCTTGTCTAGCCAGATGTATAGCAATGCCATAGTATGGGAACATGACCCTTGAAAAACCCTCTCCAGTTCCACATACGAGGCCAGCAGTCCTCAAAAATAGCATCAGCCAGGACAGAAGCTACTTTTTCACTCGTCAATCTCCTCCCTGATGAAAGCAAAACTTCATTTTGAAAGCCACCTGCTTGCAAGCACAGGACACAAAATGCCTTCCTCTCCACACCACCCCACAAGCACATGCACATATGCACTTCGAGTGGTTTTTTTATAGTAGTCTATTTCCATAAAGTTCAGAACCTACTGACAAGATCATTTTAATGCAGCGTGGATTGCACTGTCCTGGTATAAGCTTTCTCAATGGTATCAGTTTAATGTGGAAGACATAGTTTCAAACAGAAACATTAGGAAGATTTTTTTTTTTAAAGGAAAATGTTAGGAAATTCATTTCTTATTACAGGCTTATGGTTGACTATCTTAGATGTTGCAATATCTAAACCAACTTGCAGGGACTTAAATGTCAGAAATCTGCTATACAGCTCCCTCATAACTGCCATCCTGCTCTAGGCAAGACTCGTGGTAACAGCCTAAAACCTTCACTGTACTTCTTTAGGGATTTTTTGTTGTTGTTGCACTTTCCTGTCTTGGATCAGAACATTTCAATCATTCAGCCTAAGCTCTACAAAACATCAAGCCAACATCTCATAATTCCTATGGAAGGCATATTATGTTTGCTGTTTTGCCCCAGACACAGAACTGTTCAAGATGCCAGGTTTTGAAGCTACAACAATTACTCAGTGAATGGCAGAATGTAATCTCTAAGCAGAGATGCTGTCTGTATTTCTCCTTTTCCTAACAGGTGTATAATCTGAGAAGGCACTAACATTCAGCCTTCCTTTGGCTGAATCCCATGAAGATGACCATAGAAAATAAAGAGCTCCTTTACACCTCCTTACAGGGCCTGCCTACATCTATAATCATGCAAGCCAGTACCTTTCAAATCACATATGCAGTGGATACAGCCTGTAAACTTCCTCTGTGATCTTTGCTAAACGTGTCCAAACCAGATGTAGTGCCCTTTAAACGTGAATAAAATTCTGCGTCTCATCGCAGGCCATTTCCTTCTACTTTCAACTCACTTAGCCCTTCAAGCCTACACGTGGGCATTCTGTGTGAACTGCAGCGAGACAGAACAGGATCTCATCCTCTCTGCCATCCCTGCCTGGACCCCTCTCCAGCGCTTTCCCGACAGCCTCTCCTGAGCCCTTTATCTGGATCGCACTGAGCAGGAACAGCACTATTTTTAGGCCGCGCCTGTACGCTAAGCACAGAGGAATGTGGCTTGGGACTGGGCCCGCCGGGAAGCGGCGACAGTCCGAGGGCAGCTCTGCCGCATCCCGCGGCCGCTGCGGCACCGCGGGCCGGGGCTGGGCACGTGGAGCTCCGCGGGGCTCCACCAGGGCTGCGCTCCCGGGAACCGGGCGGGGCAAGGCTGCGTGTCCTGGCTGATGCCGGTGCGCCCCAGGAGCGGACCCCGCCCAGCGCAGGGCTCCGGCGCGCCCCTGCCCGTAGCCAGCGCAGCGGGGTCCCGAGGGCCCCAAGGCGGGTTTGGCAGCCCCAGCCACCCAGTCCGGCTGTTCGCGGTAGAACCGCGCAGCGCCCGCCGCCGCCGGGACCCGAACCCGTGGCTTCCTAAGGGCCGCGACCTCCCGGCCCCACAGCCGGTGGCTCCCTGTGGCCCCCGACGCCGGCGTTATGTAACGGCCGCGCGCCGCCATTGGCCAGCGCCGTCCGGGC
>VZTH01006315.1:322904-362344 GCA_013397815.1 Aleadryas rufinucha
CCCTTGCCCCGCCGGGCCCGCCCGAGGGCCGCGGCCGTCCCCGGCCCCTGCGCGCTGCAGGCCGGGTCCGGGCCAGGGCGTCCCTCGCGGAGTGGCCGCCCGAGCCCTTCGCCCCCGGCATTGGAGGCTGCGGTGCCGCGAGCTGCTGTGTGTCTCTGGAAGTGACAGCGGAAGCAGCTGTCGGTGTCCAGTTTTAGGACTTGAAACTCCGCTCGGGTTCTCGTTACTTACAAGGAAATGACTCCGTGTGAGGCATGGCTGTGCTGCGGATTTCAGCCTCGCTTCTCGACGGTGCCCGTGCTGCTGCTGCTGTTATGATTTGGCAGCAAAAAATCCTGTTACGGTTTGGCAGCAGATTTTTTCCGTGTGTTCGGTTTCCTACGTGATCGCGCGTTCTTTATTTGGAGACAGCAGGCTGGTCTGCTGGACTCTGTGAGGGTGTGCCTGATAGGGAAAACAACACTTACCTGCGTTGTGCAATTGAAATTACTGATTTGGCCTTGTAGATGAACTCATCATTCTTTTAAAAGAGCTTTGGGATTTTTTTTTTGTCACTTTTTTAGAATAATAATAGTCTAAACCTTAATTTTTTCTGTTTCAGAAACACTTCGTGTTTCAGCTGTATTGATGTAATTTGCATTAATAAGTTGCAGTATTTAAACTCTTGGATTTTTGCTCTCGGGCATTGTATGGTGGTTGATATTTTTGAGCAAATGTTTGTGGTCGTGTTTTCTTGTTTGTGACTTAACTAAAACCAGCAGTTGCCTAGTACATAAAAGCTCAGTGTGGTTGGCTGTAGTAATGTAGTACTTATCAAGGCACTAAAATACAAAGTAATATGTAAACACTTTGTGAAAAGAATTCTTTTTTGTTACATCTGAGTATTGTCTGTTAGGAACCCTCTGACTTCTGGACTATTGCTGTAATGCTGGTAAAATAGAAGTGAAATAAAACGTACTGTTCTTTCTAGTGTATGCAAAGTTATTGGCAATATATCTTCATTAGTTTTTTTAATTTTAAGGGGGAATCCAGTGTTCTGGTTGAGCCAGGCTGTATATAAACAGTGTGAGGCCCTGGCTGGGGTGTTCGGGAGCAGTTGTAGTATCCACTGAAACACAGACTAGCACTTTTAGTCTTACTAACATTCAGTGTTGTATCTTATGGAAACTGTTGGACGCTGCATGTATTTCTATCTGCTTGTTAATGGAATTTGTGTTGTGTTCAATTTTGTTAGCTGTATGGACTTCTGAATTTTCTTTTAGAGAAACTGGCGGGGGAAGAGGAAGGAACACTGAAGATGTAGTGTGATACTTCTGCAGAGGATTACGTGGTGGTGTTTGATGCCATGAAAGAACCGGGCTGTGGCCTGAGAGGTGCCTCTCAATCCACAAGAGCTGTTCTGGGTCTCAGGGCCATCGTTTTGCTCACACGTTAGGCACATGTCCAGAAATTCCCACAATATCAGTGAATTTTCACATGTTGGTGTTTCATAGAAACTTCATTTTCATAGCCGTTTTTAAGGGCTTTTCACACGTATTTACTAGAGGTCAGTAACTGTTTGGATAGGCCTTTCTCTCACAGTGGGAGGCCGCCTGTCCTGATGGGAAGGATTGCATGACAGGCCGGGTGTAGCCCTGCAGTGTGTCTGTCCCACAAGTACCAAACTTGGGGCAAGTGCCCAGGTTACCCAGAGGGGCGGTGACCAAGCAGCTGCCCTCCTGGGAACATGAGACTTTACTAGTTGTCCTGAGAACAGTGGACTTCACTGGCTGTCCTGTGCTTGGGCAGTCAGTGTTGTGCTTCTGAGAGGGCTGCACAACGGAACCGTGTGTGGGCCATGAGGGACTGAGAGAGAGACAATAGCAGAAATTGGGCTGCTGAGTTATATAACCACACACTGAATCCCACTCTGTTGGTGTGCCCAAATCCTGTCTGGTGTCTGTCTGCTCTGGGGGTGGGGTGCAGACTGAATTGGGTGTCCTGGTGGGCTGTGTGCAGGTGGAGTGCACTGCGGTGAAATGCAATGTCTTGACACTCCCTGAATTGTGACACACTTGTCTCGTTTTGTCTTCTGGTGGACCTTGTAATGGCATATGGCAATAGCATTTGCTTCCTTTGCGCTCCTGTGTTATATGGAGTAATGGCTTCTGATGGGGGCAGTCTTTTTTCTTTTCAAGAAATCATATGCACATAAATGTGGCTGAAAATAAAAATACAGTAGCCACCTGTAAAAATCACCTTTGCTAAAGAGGGGTGACCTATTGTTTTTGGTGTTCCCAGCTACAAAGCAGCTCACAAGTACCTACAACAGAAGACAATAATACACCTTGGGTAATACTTTGATTTGCCTTTTTTGAAACTTGTTTCAATTTCCAGAGATAAAGGTTGAGTCTTAAGCTTTAATTAAAAAAACCTCCCACAAACAACAAAACCCCTGAATTTTTCAGTACCTTTTGAAATAGAGAATAAGTTTCTCTTAACTGTAAAGGAAACTTAATTATTCTGACTATTGAAAACACTTTTCAAAAGTAGAGCTTGAATCTTAGTAGAGGAAAATGCCTTAGAATGGCCTAGTAATTCTGTTGTGTATTTTAAGAATGATACTGAACCCAGAGGCTTTACACAGCAAAGAGCTCGAACAGATGTGTCTTGTGTTTGAGTTATGGGAGTTGTAGGCTTTGTGGACAGAGCGCATGGCTGCATTGTGCTCGTGGTTACGGCTCCTCACTCCGATAGCAGCAGTTGTTCCTCATTTTTGTAGACTAAATGTCTTCTTTTTGTTTGTAGATATGGCTCGTGGACAGCAGAAGATTCAGTCGCAGCAGAAAAATGCCAAAAAGCAAGCTGAGCAAAAAAAGAAACAAGGACATGATCAGAAGGCTGCAGCCAAGGCTGCCTTGATATATACCTGCACTGTCTGTAGGGTAAGAGGACTGAAGTCAAAATAGTATTGTAGGGAGAGGGCTGTCTTCCTGACTAGAACAGGATTTTTAGAAGATTTTATAGTGGAAACTAAAATACTTAAGTGGTTGTCTAGCTTGTCGCTTTAAGAAGCGTTTGCATCTGTTATGTGACTTGCTTACAGATTACTCAGCTGTACGGTAACTGAGATAGAAAATCTGAGAGGTCATGTACAGGTCTGGTTTGGGTAGTTATTTTGCCTTTTGTATTACAGTGGTCTACATGTGCTGTTAGTATGAGACAGAAAATGTAAAAAGTGTGCGGTTGATTCCTGTTCAGTCTCCACGTGGAAATATATTTCCTTTGTGATGGAATTGGTGGGTCTTGGAATCAGTGGTTTTGGATGTTGCTGTAGAGAGGAAAAGCAGTGGTGCCAAAAGGTCTAATGTAAGCTTGATACACAGTAACTTTTGCTAGAACAACTTACTTGACAAGAAAATAGAAATGTGAGTACTAATCAGATTGTACTTCTCCTTCTGGCTGGTTTTCCTAAATGCTTCTTTTGGAGCTGAAGGATAAACTTGCCATTTTCACTTCAATGGACAGTCCCAGAATAAATCTGCCACTTTAAATGTCTTAAATAAGATTCCAAATTAAGGGTTGCTTACTTAAGGACTTGTAACCAGCTCCTCTTGTTGTGAAATCAGGCTGTAGTATCAATCACTTTGGGCACTTGATGGCTGCAACTGTGTCGTAGCAAAGGTCTGAGATAGGTTGTGCTGAGTAGAGAATCGGTTCATGCCATATAACTTCTTGACCTATTGGTAAACTAAAGAAATAGCTTTCATAAAGATTTGATTCTGAAAAGGATAAATGTTTATCTTTAAGATGTTGAAAAAGAAAATTATAAGGAGGTAGGTTTTCCACCAAACCAGCCTCTGAAGTAAGATGTGCAGGGAGATACCTAGCCAGAATAACACCATTGATGGACATGCCAAAACAAGCGTGATAGTAGTGCTTAAAAGCACCTCTGAAAATAGGTGGTTAAATACTCCATCTTACCCTGCAGCTAAATTAGTGGTGCTTCTGTCACTAGAGCAGTGTCATCAAGGAGGCAGTTGGCTTCCGGGGAAAGAAAATAAAATATAGTGGGGGATTAGGTTTTGTAGTAGTATTTAATTCTTGTGCTGTGCATAAAGTTTAATGTCTCTCTTTAATCAGACTCAAATGCCGGATCCCAAGACCTTCAAACAGCACTTTGAAAGCAAGCATCCTAAGACTCCACTTCCTCCAGAACTGGCTGATGTTCAGGCATAAAGTTGTCTACAGGTCATTACCTTAATTTTTAATTGATTGTCTGAGAAAGGTGTACTATAAATTGGTTTTTTTACCACCAACAACTGGGACTTAAAATTCGCTTCAGTTCTTTTAATATGAAAACTACTGTAGGTTAAAGTTATACCCCTGAACTGTTAAAAGTAGAAAAAAGAAGCAAACTAGTTCTTACATGGGTGAAATGGCTGTGGCATTTCACTGTGCCTGGAGGTTGTTTTAAAAGGGATTAATGTTATTTCAAATGGTCATTCTTAGTGTTGTAGGAATACCTCATTATTTAGTTCTTGCTTTGAAGTGTTAGTTTTGCTTTGAACAAAATACATAAGTACGATCTGTCTGTTGCTACAAAACATGTAATGGAAACAGTCATTTAGTATATTTCCAACAATTTAGCCTTTTTGTTCCTGAAGCTATGCAAGTGAATGCAGAAAAATCTGTGAATTTCTGTGTTAACTGTAGAAGAGATTTCCCAGTAGCCAGTTGTTAGGCTCTAACTGAAAGTGGTTATAATAAAAGGCTGAAATGAGGTAAAAAGCAGTAGTATGGTATTTCATTCATGCAAAGGTAACCAGCATTGTGTAATGGTTTAGCTTAACCGAGTTGTTCTTGTTTTTTATAGGTGAAGTCATGACACCTATTGACTCTTCTACTGTCAGACCTTACATAACAAACCTGCAGCTGCTTTTCTAAAACTGTTGATCAGCAAAAATGAAGGGGCTACAGAAACATTCATATTTTTATGCTGTTCCCTCTTGGGCTTCATGCAAAGACAATTCTGTGTAAATGTACAGTTGTGCCCTATTTGGAAATCCTAAAAAATCAGTCCATACTTGTTATAAAAAATTTTTTACAATTGTAATTATATTGATGTTCATATTGTGTAAAATAACTCACTTAATAAAGTAGTACTTTGATTTTACAATATCACAGATTAACTCCTTGTAGAAATTCTGTTTCACCTTCCTGCATTATCTGCCTTATAAAATAATTGAAAAGACAAAAGTGGAATTTTCCCCATCCTGCCAATACATGAGCAGTATCATTCCACTGCAAGTAATGTACATTACAGTAAATTAATTTTAAAGTGGAGAGGGAAGCTGCTCAGATTTACTGTCCAGTGTGCTGCCTGCTTGAGCCCAGCCACTAGTGGTCAAGCTGATGGTTCAAGGTGCAACACACCCCCAAGCAGCTGCATGAGAATCATGAGACGTCCTCCTACGTTTTTGTCCTATGTACTGGAGTCTTAAGTACTGCAAGCCATTTTGAATGGGATTCCTTTACTGTGAGGGATCATGTTCCTTGAAGTCATGTACTGGAATAACTCTGGTTATGCTTGTTATCCTTTCTATTTAGGTAGATGGCTGAGGAAGCTTGAGAGATGGCAGGATTGAAATGCTGGCTTGAAAAATGCTTGCCAAATACTAGGTTAAAGCAACTCTGCTCTTAGTTGAAAACTGGAGTTGAAAATCTTTTTAATGATATTTTGAGTAGTCAGCCACACATGTTCCCCCTCAAATGTGTCTGGTTATTTCTCTCTTGAAGAGAGAAATAGCCAGCCATTAATAACCTTCCTTCACAACCAGCTTAAAATAAGCCTGTTGGAAAAGAGCCAAAGTAACTAAAATAATATGGCTACTTAAAGAAATCGGATGTGATTAAAGTTGCATTGACAAGAAAAAGCTGGATAATAACTCTGGCCAAGAACATTTGAGCAGATAAACATAATTACCCCTAAAGTGTTCTGGGCTGTGTTCTAATCCCAGATGTACAGCACAAAAGTAGTGGAGAAACATCTGAATTGTGCTAGAAGGTCTACTATACAAAATCCCATCTTTGGCATTTTGGAGGGGACTTATTTAAGATCTTTAGTTTTGACCCTGCAGTAAGAAGCAGTACTAGAATTGCTGTGATTTGCAGAGTTTACAACGGATATAAAAATTCTGGCAGTCCAAGTAACCCTTGCTATGCAGCAGGACTATACATCTGACCTTCAAATGGCTTCCTAAAATCTAGGACCATAGTCTCAAAGACTCATTCACTTAAAAGAATGCACTTGGTATTTTATTATATAAAGTCAAAACCTTTGTCTTCGTCCACTCATTTGCTTTTTATTGAACTACTTCTGTGAGACTAGCTTCCTGTCCTCTTTGCTGTGACAGTATCTCTGTAAATACTTACTTTGGCATAAAATTTCTCTGTATTATAGTCACTCTGGGATAACCTGTATACCACTTAACTTTTATAGATAATGTTGTTCTCCTCAGCGTAATCCACTACTGCACTTGTACACCTGACATCAGAATGTAACGATTTGTTTATTTTTCTTTAATGTTATCAATACATACATCCTGACAAACTGGCTCCACAAGGCAAGAAGTCTGCTTTCAACCTTTGTGCTGTATGGGGGAGAGGTACTTCAATGTTCTAATGCTGTAGTTTGTCTAAAAATGCGCTGAATAGAAATGGAAAAGATGTTTCTTGCGGTGATTGGTATTTGATAATCTGGTTTTACTCTGGAAAATGTTTGGGGATGTATCCCTAAAGCTTGGGCCACTGAGGTGAAGTAAATGTTCTATTCCTTCAATTCAGATTGTGTAGCATTAAATAAAAGACTTGTTTCATAAACAATCTCTGTTAATGAGCACTGAAGAGCTGGAAAGCTCCATCATTAGTGGGATGGTTACATTTAGTTAGAATCGTATTTTCAAAACTCGTAGGATGCTCAAGTTGAAAATACCCTATGAAATGATGGGGTTTATGTGTCAGAAGGCAAGGATGGATGATCCTTGGTTCAATAAGATCCCCAGCCCCAATAACTGCCATCTCAATTATAGAAGTAAATGAAAGCTATGACTGAATTGTTATAAAGGCTGTACTAAATGTGGCAATAGTCCTCAGTTAGAACACCTGCAATACTCATTGCACCTAAAAGATCAGAGGAAGGACTAGTTCTCCATCATCTCTTCCTGATCTTAAAGATAGCACACCCTGGTACCTGGCTGAAGACACAGTTGTGCATTGTAATGTGTCTGATTAAAGAGAATTAAAAATGTAAAATGTCATATTTCCTGCCTGCAAAATCAAGTATTGCTGCACCTAGAAAATTAATTTCCTGAGCTGTGGACAGCCATGTAACTTGAAGCTGTCTAACTTCAAGAAAGAAAGAAAAATAGACATAGAAAGTTTCCTGTATTCCCTTGAGAAAGATTAATTTTTGTGCAGGGTCAGCATTCAGGTAAAGGGCTCTTACTGTGTCAGTATGGACATCAGCTGTCATGGATATTTGTGGAGCAACTTTAAGAGGGATTTTGGATTTTCAGAAGCCCACATCTTCTGGGAATCTCTTTAAGGAGCATCTGAAATCGCATTTTAAACGAGACTTAAAATATTCTGAAGAAAAGTCTCACTTTAGAACAGAGAGTAAAAAGTTAGCAGGGGTAATTATGATGAGGCCATCTTGGGGACTGCTGAGTAATTAAGAACAGTTTTGCGATTTTTGCTACTCAGACTTACTTAGGCGTATTTCTGTACCTCTGCTTTAGCTATCTAAGGGCCTCTGGTTTCTTGCTATCAAAAAGCTGTGTGAAAAATCCAAGAGAGAAGTTGAAGACAGTTGCTGTGTAGCCTTAGGGAAATAGTTTATGCAGTGCTCTTGAGACATCCCTGGAGACCATCCCTTTTGGTTATTTGCTGAAAACACTTCAGCTCAAGTAAGTAAAGCTAATGACCACAGGCTGTTTGCAAACCACATAGTAATGAAGGAATTTGTGGCATTTCTGTAAACTATATTGAACTATTTTCCCATCTTGATAAGAAGAGCTAATAGGTGGAATGTCTTTTATCATCAAGTACTGATAGGCTTTCCCATTTTCACAGAAACAAGTCGGGAATTACTGGGCTTTACTAGAAGCGTGGTCTTCCAGGGCCTGACAAGTAAATTTGTTTAGTCCTATAGGATCCACAAGTGAAGTAAAGGTCAGTTTGTGTTTCTGTCTACCCAGCCACCTTCTGCGGTGTGTAATTCGGGGGCCTTTGATTTACCTGTTTAGAACCTTATAGGTTTTGTAGTGGACTTTGAATTCAGCTGCAAAACTCACTTTGCGCTCGTGTTCAGTATGTGATTTTGCTCTAGTCCTGACAGTGGGAGAGTGTCAAGTGCTGTCTGTGGAATTTTTCTGTTCATTTTTAAAATTATTTTGAAATCTTGTAATAAATTGTCTATTGTGTTACGGGTTTTGTATTGATAAGGCACAATAGAGACTCGCTGAGGGAGTTGCATTATCTTGGTAGCTTTCAAAAAAAAGTAGATTAGGTTGTATGTATGTTTTATAATTCTTTTACGTAGCTTTTCGTGCTGGGGTTCCTGGGAAAGGAGGAATCTATAGTTATCCCAACGTAGTTATCTAACTGTTCAAGCTGCGTCTCAGCTTTTTCAGGAAATATGGCACAGCTTTCCTCTGAGAAATACTGTCTATTAAATATATAAAGCTAAGATTCATGCAGCACTTCGATGACATGGCAAACGTATTTTTGTGTTCCTTCTTTGTAGCTGTGACAAAATCACAGTGTGCAAAGCGTAACTGAAAGCTGGAGGTCTTTCAGAGGACTATGGATTAAGGGAAATCTCAGGAATTATCTAGTCCATCTCCTTCCTCTGAGACTGGATAAAATCTGCCAAGACAAACTACCAAGTGTTCCTCTAACTCTTAAAAGCTTCCAATGAAAGGGATCCCGTGACCTTTAAGCAGCATGTATCACTGCTGAACTGTACAAGTGGAGAGTTATCACAGCAAGTTTATCCCTGTCAGTTAAGTCAATTGCTTACTGTTCTTGTTGGCAATAGATGTGATGAATAGTGCCTTCATTTGAACATTGCTACTGTGTTCTCTTAGTCTTCAAAGTAAACCCAGTTAATTGAATCACTCTTTATAGGTCACATTTTCAAAGTCTGGCAATTGTTGGTGCTCTGGATCACCTACGGTTGGTGCCCTTAAATCATACGGTCCAAAATACGACCCAGAGTGCTGGCTGAGGCTAGCACAGAGTAGCTGGACGACTAAGGTCTGGCACTTGCATACACTGGAATTATGTTAGCCTTTCTGCAACAACATCCCAGATTCATTTCGGTACCACTAATAATTTCCACTTTGTGCCCCTATTTAGTGTCCCCATACCTGCCTCTAGGGGATCTCAGACCAAACTCTCTACAGTTCATACAAGTGTGGTATCATGGGGGATATTGCAGATATCCTCTTTCACTCTTTAGTCTGTATTGTTCATGAACACACTGATGGGATAGATTGCAGGCAAAGCCTTGCAGAGCCTTGCTTGAGGATCTTGCTAGACTCCAGAAAGCCTTTGGTAATTGCTTTTTGAGAGCGCTTTGTACTGCTGTGATTCTCTTTATGGTCGGTATGGATTGGAGCCCTGTACCCGTGAGGACTTTGCAGACTGACAATGTCAAAGGCATTTGCAACAACAGGGAGATTTGGGATTCTGTGTGCCTTTGGCCATCAGTCCAGTTTTCACAGAGAATGAAATGAAGGGTAGTGAGGTATGGCATACTTGTTCCTGACAAATCCATATTGTCTGGCTGTTGGTTACTTTTTCATATGCATTTGCAAAGGGAATTTTATAAAAGTTATCCCAGCCCTTTTCCAAGGACTGACAAGAGTCCCTTTATTTTTAAATTCCTTGTGCTTGTCCCACTACTCTCTTGTGCTCTTTCCTGTGCTCTGTGAGTTCTCAGAGAGCAACATTCATTGTCCCTAGAGACATGGCTGATTGCTGGAGCATCCTAGGATTAGAGTTATTAGCTGTTGTCAGCTTGAATTCCATCAAAGTCCTCTGACTACTTAGCTTATTCTTCCAACTTCTTAACATGGTTTGTTAACTTCTGAGTGAAGTCAAAAATGCTGTTTATTACTTATTTGTAAGTCTTATTTTCCATTTTCTTTCCTTCTTCATCAGGTAATGGACCTATACTTAACTTTAGCTTTCCTTAGATATTTGTAGTCTTTGTATCTGCCTTTTAGAACCTCAGCTGTGTTTTTGGACTCTGCTAATGAAGGTGTTACTGTGTTGACTTTTGAGTGATCATTTGTCTGTCTCTCAGGATCCACACTCTTATATTGGCAAAGTGGTGAACACTTTGAATTTTTTATTTTTTTTGCATGGTTTGCCCCCTGTCGAGCTATCAGAAGCTTTATGTACTCCATCCTGATCTGTTCAAGGCCCCAAACATGCGAGAGCATTCTCATTAAAGTTTGAGCTCTGCTGAGTATTTACTTACCTGCAGGCTGGCACTGAGAAGGAGCAGGCTGGCCTGATAAATCTGAATGTGCAATAGTTGTTAACACTGGGTATAAAACTGCAGAGCACAAATTAGACTAAATGCTTGAGTGACTTTTCACCAGACATCATTCTAGCCATTTCTTCCTCTGGTTTTTAAGACTGTCCCTATACTTTAATCATTGCTGCTTATCTTTTCCATATGGATGCCAATGTAATTCAGCCCCTCACGAGAGTACATCATGTCTGTCTCTTTACCCTTCATTTACTGATAAAAGAGTAATACACAAGCTGCCTCTGTGTCTTTTTCAGTGCTTTGCAAAATTAAAGTATGCCTGGACAACAAATCCATGTTAATTGCCCAACATACTTGCAGACCATCAGGATAGGCCTTAATTTTTAATTTCTTATTCCTGATATGCCTTCAGTACCCATTACCTACTGACGGTTTTTTCTTTCTTTTGGCACACATTTTCTTTAACTGTTGATAATCACTGCATATTTTTCTATAAAATTGTTGCTTTATTTATTTCCTGTGAACATTTGTGGATCCTTTGAAGAGGGAAAACTATTTCCAACCAGAAGAATAATAAAAGAATTATGCTGTCTTAAAAAAACCCACAAAAAGTCTAAAATGTTTTTATGTGTCCTCATGGTATTGAGAATTATTCTTTTGGTCATTATTCACTTTTGCTACAGTAATGCTTAATGCAGTTGTATTTTCTGTTGTTGGAGACACAGCTCAGATTTTATATCACAATGGGCTGTGTGCAGTAAGGGAACTGATCAGGATGTCAATGAAGCTCCTTTTTCTTTCCACACAAAGTGAGGGGATAATAATTTTTATTTGTGACTGGTTTTCTCTTGCTGCATTTTTATTTGGAAGGTAAATTTAGATTCATTATGATTTTATAAAAAATTGCTTAACCCTAAGAGATTTTCTAAGGGACATCTGCTGCTGTTAGCTCTTATCAGATCAGTGCTAGAAGAGGATATTCTTCTTATTGAGGTCTAAGAAATTGTGTTTATTAAGGACCATGTTAACTAAGGTTAAGAAATAGTAAACAGCTGCTTTTTGCTGCTGCAGTAAATCATTCAAAGAATTTGCTGTTATGCATCTGAGAACAAGAGCTGTTACGCAGCTGAAAGAATGTGACACTGCTTGCACCATAACCACCAATAGCGAAGGAGGACAACTTCTCAGCTTCTGGGCTGGCTTTTAAATGGACAAAGACTGCCTGTATTTTTCTCAAACAATAATTGAATTCTACATCACTGAAGTCAGCAGGAACTTAATTTTGTCATGTGCTAAATACTCACATGCATATGCAGAAAGCTGCTAGCTTGAACACCTTTGTAAAATCTATGTCACGTATGTTACTAAAATCAGTGTAACTGATGTCTGTATATCAGAAGACAATTTATGCATGGCTGGAAGATGCAGTAGTCTGTTCTAGAAAACATACACAGTGCTGTACCAAGACAGATTTTACAAGCTGTAATTGATAAAGTCATAAGACGTTTTTGGGCTATAGTCACTGTCAGTCCTCAAAATTTCTCCTGTTCTTTTATCGTAAACCTTTTGATTGGAAATTGTGTGGGCAGTATGACTCTGTGGACCTCAGAGAGGTTAGTGCCGTATGGACAGAGATTTGGATACTACTCTCTTAGACACTTCTGAAATTAATTGCCTCTCTTGCTTGCTCTGTGACTCCAGCCATTTTTTCAGGACCCAAACATCTGTGTGTTGTGCCCCACTTCCCCACTGGCGGTGGGTGAATGGGTAGGAACACAATAATATAACAGTAAAACTGTCCAGTGCTAATATTAAGTGCTAATACTGCCTTGACCGTGCTGTCTATTTTTAGTCAGTAGTGGCCAGACTTCACCCTTCACTCCCTACAAAGGGACAGAAGCAACCTGGCATCCGCAGAGGTGCTTCCTGAGACTGCGCTCCTGACCGCCAGCCTGCCACCCTCTCAACATGAGGCTCATGGAGCTCAGTCTCTGTAACTGGTGCCTAACTGGCCCTAGGCCCGAACTGTTAAAACCCCTGGCTAAGGACAGCCGTATTTGCAGAAAGGGAGGTACCTTAAAGGCAATCCTGTTGTTCCTATTTGTGAAAATGGCTGGATAGAGGAAAGGCTCTCTGTCATTACTGGGGAGGGTGGGGGATTAGAGCTGCAAAATAACCTCCTGCAGTGCCGGACATCAGAGGAACACTTGAGAAATGCCCAAACTACCAAAATTTGTCTTTTGCCCAAGACAAATTTTCTTTGGTGCTTGCATTTTTTTAGTCAGGGAGGTGAATTCACACCAAAGCATCTGGTATGCAATCCCTTTCCCAAGTACGGGCAAGTGAGGAGTCGGTCCCTGGAAGAATCTGGCAGACGGAGGTGCCTGTGTGCGGACGCTTGTGTTTGGGAGCAGGGAAGCAGCAGGGAGTCTGCATTTCTGGAGGAGCTCAGCAAAGACAAACACCTTTCCTTGACAGCTGCCCTGCATGAGGAAAGGAGGAGAGGCAGTGGTAGGATCCCAATGAGAGACTGTGAGAAAGTTCACTGTGCATTTGCTTCCATGAAAAGTTTGCTTTTGAGCACTTGAGGCTGGCTCAGGATTGATTGCTAATGATGGTTAGGGTCCATTTAGAGGCAATAAACTAACAATGTCTTGATGAAAATGTGCTTTGTATGGCACCCATGACAGATACTTTGCAAGTACTGACACATCATCCCTCTAACTAATGTGGTAATGAATGTGCTAAGTGCTTGAGTGTTTGGGGTTTTTTTTCTCCTCCATCCCTCCTTGTTGTGAGTATGTCTATACCAGACTTCCTTGTGCTGCACTGATCCTTACCCAGATACTCATCTCTTCAAGTACAGTTGAACAGGCCTGTATATAATTGGTGTCTCAGGAAGGGAAAGAACTGGATGGGAACTTAAACAAAACTGATGCTGAGACTTCACTGTCAGCAGGAAAGTTTATGTGCTTCTTTTGACCAGAATTTTACTCCAACAGATGACATGCTGTAGAGCTGGCAGGGAGAGAACAGAAGTCCTTCCATTTCCAGGAAGCTCTGTGGGAAAAAATGAACAGGAAAGCCCAACGAAAGCAGTCCCCATTCAGGAGAAGACTAGAACAGAGAAATGGGAACATTGAAAAGTTCCACCAAAAAAACAATATTGTCACCTATGAACGACAGCCAAAAAGTGCCGCTTTCCAGAGTTTTCTTTGCAAGAGGCCCTGGCTCTCGGGCAGGTAGAAGCTCTGCTAAGAGCTCATTGGCATTGTTGCTAAAACTGATTACGAGAGAAAGTGTTGAAATGTTATTCCTCCTGAAGGGTAGTCATCCAGTTTCTTAAAACAAGTAAAGCTGTTACTGTCCCCTTGGAGAGTGAATGGAAGCAGATTATAATGAAACAGATGGTGCAGAATTTAACTTAAAATCAAGATTCTTATTGAAACTGGTCTGTCTCGAGCCACTCTTCAGGCAAATTGATATGCAGAGACATTAAACCATTAATCCCAGTGGTCAGTCTTGGCTCAGTTTCTTAGTTACAAGATTTCAGACTGCAGGACACATTGCTTATTTTTTGAGAAAGGCATCTCTTGTTTTTCTTAAGCTAGAGTAAATACTGTCTATTTTAAAAAGTGGATCCCAATCTGTGGATTCATATTGTGTAGAAACAGTCTTTCTTTTAATTTAGCAAGACCTATCAAAACCAACATTATTTATAAACCTTTTTTGTTTTCCAACCACTGTCATTTTCTAGTTTCTCCATTCTTATGGCAGTCTTTTCCTTATCCCCATTTCCAGCCAGCTTTCTAGGAGAGCTGTATTAAGTCTTTCCTCTCCAAAAACATGAGTGAGCTACCATTTTTAGTCCCAATAACTCCTCAATCTTCTTCTTTACTGTGGAATAAATCACAGCCACTCTCTCTGACATATCCAAATGAACGTTTAACCAAAAGCTGTAGCTCAGTAGCCCTGAAAGAAAGCTCTTAACCTCTTGCCCCCAACTCTTCTACCCCTTAATCTTTTTTGCATTGCTACAACTATCATGTCCCTTTGGATTAACCATGAGCCCTTGGTTTGGTTTGGGCCTCCATCTAGATCCCTCCATATCAGTGAGAAGTCTTGCCGATTATTCTGCCTTCCTTAGTCAGTGCTTTTTTCCGGGTCCTTGACATCTCCTCTGTGCAGCACCCTTCCCTCTAATGTACAGCCTTCACATACACTGCCTGGCCCTGCTCATTTACACACCCTTGGAGAGTGTCAGTGCAAAGAGCTGCCCAATAGATCATCTGTTGTTTCCTATATTCTCCTCTCCTCACTCTCAACCTCACTTCTTCCTTCAAAACCCTGCTTTGCCAGGAAGCATCCCAGAAGCTGGTAGCAGCTGTTCGTGTTATCCTCGCCATCTCTCTCCTATTTCCCGGCATCTTCCCAGCTGTCTTTGCAGCATCCACCAGTGGGGTCTCAAACAGCACCCAGCACAGTTGTCTCCAGCTCCGTGGCCAGACTTCCCAAATGCACACTGGTCACTGCCACACTGTCCTATTTCTCAGGTCATGTTGACAAGTCTTTCCCCTGCAGAACAGGTACAGAAGTTGTTGCAGCTGATAGATGCTGAAACAACTCTTTCTTTGCCTTTCTGTGCTCTCTGGATAGAAAGTTCATGAGCAGCAGAGGGGCTCTCTTGCTTGTTCTTCACTGAGTTAATAATTTATTCCACAAGGTCTTTGCTTTTCAGACTATATATTTTTTACTTCTGATGTAACTGCCTTGGCCCTTAGCATTCAAATTCATCTATCTTTTTTAAGATTACATTTCCCTCTGCCATGCCACCCTCTCCTTTTCAGCCCTTCATCACACATGACCTTATTTAGTGACAGGGAACTGGCAAGTCAGAGACATAAGGGCAAGGCTTGGGACCAAATGGGGCAGAGAGCAGGGCTGCACATCCACAGCCACCCCCACACGATGCCCTCTGTTCACTGCTTGCTGTGCAGTCGTCAGTATAGCAGTGGACAGGTAGGTTTTTTACTGCCATATGAATGTGCAGCTGGTAAAGAGTTAACCCAGAGAGGAGGGTTTGAGAGCAGCCCAAACCTGCTCTCCCTACATTTAAACCACTGTGAACATAAGCAGCCCTTGTTCTGAAGTGAGCAACCAGACAGCTCCTTAAAAACCTTGGGTGTGTTTCGCACTATGTATTTAACATAATTAGTTCCCAGGTCAAGGCTTACCACTCTGGTTTTACCCCCAGTGAACTCTGAACTGACAAGACCTTGCAGATCAGCTTTGTTGAACTTCCAGCATCTCCTGCCCAACCTCCTTACTTCTTCCTCTTTCTTGTGCTTCATCATCTCATTTATTTAGTGTCTTTCTGTCTGGAGGCACCTGTCTTGTGTGAGAGGAAATTAATCCCCAGCCCACTTGCCCTCCTCCTCAGCACAGTGCACAGTGCACAAGTGAGAGTGAGCAGTATAAAATCCATGTGAGGGATCCCACCTATGCAGTTCAAGTGCTGAATATATCTTAGGAGCAGGACTTGCTGGGTCCAGCCCTTGCATTTTGGACATTGGGGCAAGAATTGGTCCTTGTTTTACAGCCATTACTTTTACCTTTAGCATCCTCTCAGGATCATTAATACACCTCAGTCCTCTCTAACTGTTATCCATAGTGCTGCTTGCATGTGTGTTCTGCCGTATCCTGTATTTTCCAAAGCATCATTACTTTCTGGGCACAAGCAGCCAGGTGCTGGATTTGCTCAACTTGACTGTGGCTCTGCATAAATACAATTCATGTATGTCTTGATATGGGCCTATGAATTGACAAAAACATGCTTTGGATGCTGATTCAACTTCAGTTGTAGGATTAGCTCAAAAATTTTAATTGCCTTTGTAGGTGCCATCTCTTCCTGAATATACATTTTCCCTTAAAAAAATAAATCCCAGCTGGTTATAATCACAATTTATAAAGCTATATTTTCAGTCTTAGTCTCTTGCCATTTCAGACAGATCTGCAGGAGTAATTCTTCAAGCAGCTAGCAGGGTATTCCCTTCCATGGTGATTCAAATTAGCCAAACAATAACCCCTTCAGTAATTAAAACACCCAAAAAAATCAGAACAAAAAGCTTCCCATTTAAATCTGTGTTAAACCAATTCATTGGAGTGACAGAATTAGAATCTTGAGGCCAAATCCTGCTTGTCCTTTTCATGTAAGTGCTGCTTTTGAGAGCAAAGGGATGAGTGAGAACAGCATTTAGTCCATACATTAATAATGTATATCCTTTGACTGACAGAGAAGGGGCTGGCAGAACAAATGAAAGCACCCTGGGGTAAGAGGAAGAAAGCCTCAGTTTGTTGCTGCAAACTGCACAGGAATAAAAGTACATTTTGTTCCACTATTAAATAAGGAGATTGGAGATATAATACTGTCTCTTCTGCAGCACTTCCATTTTCTGCTCTTGGCAAAGAGGATAAAACTGTCCTCAGCTGTAATTGTTCCATCCAGCGCTCACATGCCTGGGAGAATTAATCGCGATCTGCAAAATCTACTCCTTTAGCTGCCGAGCAGCACGCTCATGTACAGCCGACACCCACTGACCTGCACATCCGAGTCACCAAGGACTGCGTCCTCCTCATCCCAGCTCTGCACCCCACGAAGCTGCCGGCTTCACGCCTGGGGTAGCTCGTGGTGGACATCGAGAGCCTCCTTTTTTCACCTAGCTTTGTCCTGGTCAGAAAGGCATTGCTGTCCTTCTTTTAATTAAGCTGGTTGGAAATGGATCCGTGGAGACGAGCCGCAATCCTATGTGAGCAGCCCAAACCCTATGGCTGCAGCGAGGGCAGGATGCACTGGGTGGGTGCCTTCAGCTGGTGGCACAGGGCTCCTGCTGCCCAGGAACAGCCAGAGCCAGCCTTCGTGCCTTCATCTGTCTCAGGGGGTTTAATGTTAATTTGAATTGGATTTACTGATTACCTTTGTTTGCAGGTTGGTGGTTTGTTTGGGGTTTTTTTGGTTGGTTTTTTTTTTTGCAAGAGGAATTCTAGACAGACATTAATACAAGAGAAACAAAGCAAATTCCAGGAACAAATTACCTCAAATTTTGCACAGTGTAATAACACTGCACTTCTACCATCATTCCAGACATTCAATAGTGATTGGTATAGTTTGAATTAATTCATAATGTTCTTGTCTAGCTTTTGCCGAAGCAACACTTCCCTATTTGTTACTGGGCTGTTTCTCTGGATGATTCCTGTATTCATTTTCTACCTCCTATTTTTCATGCCTCCAGAGCAAAGCCAGAAAACTGCTGCATCAGTGCTGAAGGTAGCCAGGAAGGGTGAATCAGCTTTTCACTTCCAATCATAAAATTAAGACTCAGTAAGCAATGAAGACCTGCTAATCAGGGTAAGCACCTTGCCATTTCCTTAGTTTTGAGCACGTAATTTCTACTGAGATATAATTATTACAACAAAACATATTAAAAGAAGCATGTTTGGATGCTTCACCACCCCAAGGCAGGATGATGACCTTGCACCTGGGCACCCCTTCAGCAGAGCAGTTGAGCAGACCCCTGTGCAGCTGCATTTCTTCCCCAGCTTGCCCCGACACATGGTTGTTGCTGGGACACGTGCCCAAGGCCAGCTCACGGGAATGCCTGCAGCTGTCAAGCCTTGTGGATGGACTGGGGTTTCCACAACCAGGCAAGCCTGATGTTGAGACCCAAGAGCACAAGGGAGGACAGCAATGTGTTCAAGACAGGGGTGTTGACTGCCCCACGTGACATGGGACATCCTTGGAGTGAGGTGGGCACTGTGAAGGTTGTGAAAAATAATAGCCCTGCTGGTTAGGCATGAATATGTAACATCATAAATTCTTTATAACACATAAAAAGAACTACTAGGAAACAAAAAAATGTGTAATCATCATGTGCACTAGTTTCCAACCTACCATTTGAAAGCTTTCTTCTTCAGTGGCTGAAAAGCAAAGTGCCTGGATTGAGATCTTCCTTTGGTCAACGGGAGAAGACACATCCCTGAAAGGCACAGCTTCATACCCAAGGTAGGGCTCAGGATGGGGGAAGATGTCTCCTCAAGGGACTTCACTCCTGTATGGATTTTGACAATTAGTTTAGAAGAGACTTGACTTCTAGAAAGTCAATATGCGTGAGAGCAGTCCTGCTCCTGAAGTCTCAATGGCTTTAGAGCATGACCCAAGCTCCTGGGTTTTATGGGTAAGCAGATACACTTTATTTTAAAAATACAGGTAATTTTTTAAAAGTATTTATCTTGGTAAGGTTTTTTTTTTTAAGACTTTTTTAATCCTACTCAGCTGTCTGGCTGAAGCTTCTCCAAAGCCAGGCAAGCTGCTGTTGAGCAGAAGCAGGGGATATTGCAGCTCTGCAATCCCAGTGTCAGGCTGAAACCCAGGGCAGGTGGCACCAACCAGCCACTGATGACTGAAGCACGCTCAGGCTGTCCTCAGGCCAAGGCTGCCTGTTGCTGGGTGTGTGAAATGGTGTCAGGCCATGCAGCCCTGAGGTTTAGGGAGCCTGAAGCTGGTTTCAGGCATTAGCAGGAGATGGGCAATGGCAAAGAAATCATAGAGGGGACAAACCAGCAGGGAAAACTGGGACGATAGGTGGGGATAGGGGGTGATTGACCTAGAGGAGAGTGAGGAAGTCGGGACAGGTTGAATTACTAGAGACTGACATGAGTGGGGAGTTGAAGGAAGTGGGTGGTTCAAGGTGCTGCTGAGCTGGGAGCAGGTCTTGTCACCCCCTGGGGATGTCCCCTCCCAAGCACAACACAGAGCCCAGGAGTCCTCTGCTGGGAGCAAGCCCTAGTGAAACTGGGTGCCAGGACCATGGACTGGGTGCTCTGTGCAGTGGCCCTGACCAGCACTGGAGGGCTTGCTGAGTTCGTTGTTTGGTGGTGGAGGGGTTAATTCCACATACGAAACCCTGTGGGAAGGTAGCAACGCCAGACACCCACAGCTGGGAAATACCACCCACACAAACCTAAATTCAGCCTCTGGAAACCAGTTACTGTGATACTGTCTCTAACGGCAGCCCCGCAGGCATCCGTCCCTGCAACGCAAGGCTGGGCATTCTCCCTCTGCTGACATGGCAGGAGGACATGCAATCCCCCCACCAAGGACACATGTCATCTAGCTCAAGGACAGAGACAACCCCATTCTTCCTGCTTCATTAGAACCTGACATAAATTTGAAGTCATGAAACTATCAGGGGTTAAAATTCATTCAGGTTGGATTTACTGCTTTACTTCGTTTCCCCCAGGACACCCTGTTGCTGGTCCATCAACAGGGGAAGGCACAAGCCCTCCATAGATGCTGGTGCTCATCCCTGCCCTGCTCACTGGCTCAGCAGCAGAGCTCCTGCCAGCTTAGGTGATGGATGGTACCTAAATTAGTTTTATGCCCATGGGGGATTTCAACCAGGGGAGTTCTCCTGAGCTGAAGACCCCATTTGCTAGTACCCATGTTAACTATATAAAAATCAGGAAGGGCATGACCAGCAGATCACCAGTTTCTTCTCCGGCAGGCCTTGTGGTAGCTGACCACTAGCAGTTGATCCTCAGGAGCTGTGTGTAAAACATTTTTTTTCCAGCGAAGGGTTGATGTTAGTTTGTGATGAGCTCCTTGCATTTCGCTCCAAGGCAGAAAAAGCAAGCTTGGCCATAAGGTGTGACAAACTGCTGGAGTGTTTGAAAAATCAAACAAGAAGCTCCTAAAGGGTTGTCAGATACTTGAAAATGAGACTTTAAGTTTTATTTGGATATTTGAAGTTATGACTTGGTTCATAATTTCTGTGTAGCAGCCCCATTGCCTTGGGTTCATGAAGTTCAGATGCTCTGTCTGACAGAGGCAGCAAATAAGTGATTTTGTGTCCTGGTCACTGGCAGACCAATGCCAAAATGCTAATGGTGGGACTGAGGGCTGGTGCCTGCTTCCACACTTCAGGACCTAGATGGGTGCTGCCAGGTTTTCTGAGCCCAAGGGTCAGAGGTGTAAATGTGACTGACCATCCCAGGGGCTGTAAACAAGGTGTGGCCTGTGTGACACGGTGCTTTTGGGGTGAGCCAGGGCCAGCACAGCCTGGCCAGGCACAGCTATGAAATCAGGTATCCCGTGACATCATCACCCCCCCAGCACCAACCACTGCTCGTGTGGCAGAGAGCTTGAACCTGGAGCTGGTGGATGCCTTCAGACTAAGAAGGACATGCTCCTCTCACTGGGCACACAGGGCTGGGCAGGAGAGGTGGATAGACCAGCTGGTCCTTCCAAACCAAAAGGAGAGCTTTGGCATTCTCTGGGAGATAGTCCAAAAATTATGGCTTGACACCCCTTTCATTATAACTGCTCTTTTATGTAGCCAAAGGTGCAGGGGAGGCAACACTCTCTCCAAGGTCTCCTGTGGGCTGCACTGCTCCCCATCCACCTGAGATCTCCTGTGGGAGCTGGCTGCCTGCTGTGCTTCAGAAGGGCTGGAGGTTATGCTCCCTACACAGTGAAGGGGGGCAGAGGAATGCTGTACTCATGGCTGATGCACCAGCTGGCTCAGCTGGGTTAGTTTGTTCCTCCTTTAATGTTAGATTTTAGGAATGCTGGATGTATTAGACTCTCAGAAAATTAATCATCAGGGTCACGCAAGACCTTTGTGCTCTTTACTGCTAATCAAAGCTAAATAAATAGAGAGTTTTTCTTGAACATTACAACTTTAAGATTTGCCCAAATTCCCTGAACGTTGCCATGATGGTCAGTGCCACTGCACTTGCTGGTGTATTGGCATCCTGTTTTCATCCTTTCTTCTTCCCAGCTCACTCCTCTGCTGAGAAAACCCTTGTGGCCGCACTCCCTTGAGAAAATTTGTCTTTATGCCCATAACCTGCTCAAGTTTTTCTCTCTCTCCTCTTTTCCTCACACAGCTCCTGCGCCAGGGATCCTTTCCAAGCTTCCCCAGACCTCTCCACTGCTATACTACCTTTCTTCCTTTCCCTCAGTGCCTTGGGTGCCCAGGAAATTCCCTTAATTAGGGCATGCCCAAATCCCTCCTTCTTTCTGAAAACCATGAAGGACCTCACCAACATAGCTAAAGCCCAGAGCCAAATCCACAGGGCAGACTAACCACCCAACCAGGGTCTGCAGTAAGGTAGGACTTTCCCTCCTGCCCTCCCCTCCTTTCACATCCTCCTTTTGCCTCAGAGCTCATTTCACATGGCCCCAAGACAGGCTGCACAACAACAAAGTGAACCAGTACCCATGCTGCATGCCAGCATCTCAGAAGAACATGTAGCATTCTGGCTGGCATCCCACAGTATTCCCAGTGTTTGCATGGAGCTGGGGCTCCTGCACTGTGTGATGTGCTGGCAGGCAGTGGGGTTCAAAGCATCAGCATCAAATAGGGTTATGATTAAAACATTCCTGTTTTATGGCAAAGCCTCTGCTGAATGCTACAATTTGCATCATGATGGACATGGACCAGATGCTGCAAATAGGGCTTAAGCTACATACATATTTCAGAATCAAGGCAGTGAAGCAGAGGCGGCTGAAAGTATCCCTTTATCCTTTGCCTTCATGGGAGAGCTTTTATATGGTAGCATGCTCTGGAGCTTGTGGAGCTCTTGTGCTGGAGCATCAGGTCAGGACCCCAGGATGCCAGTCTCCCTGCCCTGATGGAGAAACCTCACCACAGATGCTCCTCTTAATGCAGAAAGAATAAAAACCCACTGAAATCCACCTTCTTTTGATATTCCTGGGTCATGGTGAACCTGGTGTGGTACTGGCAGAGCAACCAGTAATACATAGTGCTGTATGAATAGCTACAAAAAAACCAAGAAAAAGTCTAGATTGTTGGCTAGATTTGTCCAAAGTGACACAGTCGGTGTCAATCCTGCCTTGCAGCAGCCTGATAAGCAGTAAGGTATTCCAAGACACTGCCAGCTCTGTTTTCTGTGGTTTCCATTTGTCACTCCCTCCTGTAATTGTCTCATCTTCAGTCTGGGGCTCTGCCTGTGGCTGGGGCTCATCCTCCCGTGTGACCAGTTCCTCAGAGAGCAGCTCCTCTGGCTTGATGGGGCCAGGAGGTGCTGGCAGGAGGTCCCATCCTGCTGGCAGATCCTAAGGACAGTCTTGGGTCTGTTGCTGGCCTTCTGGAACACAAAGTCAAGCTCAGGGGAATGTGTGGTATATCTTTCCTTGGTACACATATTCATGGGCAAATTCCTGAGCAGCAGCAGTTCAGCACACACTCTCTTAACCTGGAGAAAGAAACGCAGCTTCAGGCAAAAGGGCAGCGTTGGCTCGTTGCAGTCACAGGCTCTGATTAGCAGGCGAGGAGAGCGGCACCGGGCTGCTGCATAAGCAGGTGCTGAGGCAGAGGCAGAGCATCACTCACCTCTGCAGCGAGGGAATGGGCTGTGATCCAGCCATTCCCTCAGCCAGCTGAGCCCCTGGGTTACTCAGAGCACAGTGGCCCAGCCCAAAAGTCCCCCAGATGGCTGTGGAGAGGCAGCGTGAGGCTGTGTTTGCACCAGGCAGCGACCAGCGGCAAGCTCCAGAAAGGCAGCTCCGCTCTCTTTGCATCCTGCCCTCAGAGAAGCTAAAAACACTTCTGCATTGTGTTTGACAGCTCGGGCTGCCTTCTGAAGGCTGCCAAGCTGATAACAGCAGCAGAACCCAAATAACCCACGTTTGCTAGAGCTGAGCTCCCACCCCAAGTGCTGCAGAGATGCTCACTGTTCTGACTCATGCGGTTTATCACAGGGTCTCTCCTCAATCGCTGTATTTCTGCAGAGCAAATACCTGCTTTCTTCACTCTCCCATCACTTTACCTACCATATCTAATACATACTATTCCAACAAGATTATTTTCATATTGTCAGAGGTCTCTGTAGGCAGCCTATATATCTAGCCTTGCTCTACAGTAGCAGTTCTTCCTAACCTCACTCACTGGAACTGTTTGTATAGCATAGCCAGGGTTCAGCAACATCAAGGCCTGTACAAATTTGTTTTGCCATTGAGTTCTCATAGCAGTAATTAGTTTAAAGAAACCAAGGGGTTATGAAGTGGTCCCATGAGAGCAGAGGTAAATTAGCTTAGGCTATTGCCATGACCTCTTGCTACAGCTCCCCAGAATATATCTGCCAGCAAGGTGCAAGGCTAGGAAACAGGGACTGGCTTACCTGTCAAGTGTCACCACCCCCCTCACTGGCCATGGCAACATCTCTGATCAGAAGATGCTTCTTCCCCACAAGACAGCTGAGTGATATGCAGGCCATGGTGCTGGGACAGCCATGTCTCTTGGAAACCAATAGAGTTCTATAACCTGTATTCAGTAAGTGCCTTTACGTAAGAAGGTGAGGTTGGTGACTCGGGGTCAGGCCAGCTGGGTACGGGAGCTGCCTGCAGCAGAGCCTGGGTGCTGACAGGAGCAGGGTGCACCCAGGAGGCACTTGTCCCAGCACTCCTTCAATTTCTAGCCATCTTCAGGAGAATAAAACAAGCCACAGTTGGCTGACATAGTCTTTTTTTTTTCCTCGTGCAAATTTCCCCTGAGCTGCTCTGTTGTTATTGTGCAAAAAATAGAGCAAGATCTGTATTAACTCTCAAAGGAAGGGAACTAGAAAAGCAAGCAGGAGGCAAGGAGCAGGGCACCCTCATTAACTCCTTTGGCTGAAAGTGGAGAGCTCACCTGCAGCAGGAGCAGCCTCTGCCCAGGCTGGGGGGTGACATGTGGGGGCCACTCACCCATCACCTATGGGCAGTGGGTGGGTGAGAGGGGTTGAGGGTCATATTGAGATGTCAAGCCACAGCCCTGCTGCAATCCCAAAACATGAGGGACCCTAAAGGGCCATGGCCTGGCTGACAATCCCACTGGGTGCCACAGAGGGCAAGTCCTGGGTCTTAGGTAGAGACAGGCAGGGATGGGTGTCTAAAACCATGCTATCACCCCAGTTCTGGAGCATGTGGTGTTTCCATCAAGTGCTTGAATAACCTTTTCTTACAGCTAGCTGAGCAAGAATAAGGGGATTTCAATGTGAAGTGGCCTCTGTTTTGTGCAGCCCCTCTGTGTGAGTGCCCATGGTGAGGCAGCACCGAGGGTCCCCCACTCCCGGGCAGGCTGAGCTGCGGCAGCCATTAACCGGCAACGGTGCTGCTGGCAAAGCACGCTCTGGTCTGTGCAGCATGGGGTGTCTGCTGTTCTCTGAGACACCTCCAGCACCCCATGGCCACCTGCCTGTTTCCCCATGAAGCACAAGCCAAGGCTGAAACAAGGCCAGAGACTCAGCTGACTCGGTCTGAGTTCCCTGTCTCCAATGGTTAGGTGTTACCAGTATCCTAAGGGCCTCTTCTATCTCTGTTTCACATTGAGATTCAAGGGCATGGTACTGTTGGAGAGCTGCAGCCAGCACCTAAGCCAGCTCAGCTCAGAATCTGGAAATCAATATGGGTCAAATTTTGTTCAGGTCCATTAGCAATTGCTCTGTTGGATGCCATGATAAAAATAAGGATGTGCACTCAGCTGGTGAATCCCTGCTTTGTGTCTTCTGGGATCAAAGTTACTGGTGGCTGCATTTTCTCTTTAGCCTAATAATGGCAAAATGTTGAGTGTATTTCATATATTCAGGCCTCAGCTTTAGACTTGGGTGACAGACAGTACTTCCCAGAGAAGCAGCAGCCTTTGAGCAACCCAGTATGATGCATCACTGCAGTCCAAGAGGGGACGCAGAGCAGAGTTGGAGCAGCAAGAGAAGCCTTAACAGGAAAAATAATGAAGTAAGCACCATTTCTGGTTATTATACATGCAATATTTGGCTGGGGTACTGGAGCTATCATATCTACCTCTGTGAGAAAAAGTCACAGACATTTTACTCATAGAGAAACTGCTCACTGTGAATTAACCAGGAAAGCTCTGCTGGGGCATCACAAGGGAGTGGAAAAATTACTCTAAACCCAGCAGAAGGTAACTGAGCATCATCTCCTCGTGTTCTGGTTTGCTGAGCCATCTCAGGGAAGAAGTGGTTCAAAGACTGACAGGAGGGGCTTTAGTTCCCTGCAGACCTGGGGATTGGAGGCCAGGGATGCTCAGCACTGTCAAGTGGGGTGCAGGTCTCCAGCCATGGGCACTGCAGTATGGGGAGATGCAGGAGCGGGGTACAGGGCCTGGAGACACCCTGGGAAGAGGCATGAAACCACTGCTCTGCTTTTGCATAGGATCTTGTGGCTGTCCCTGGCTATATGTACACAAACATTTAATGAGAGTTTTGTCTGCTCTGCCAGGAGAGCATGATACTGTGCTGGGACCCCTCAAAATTTATCCCCTAGCTAAAATTCTGGGAATTTTTGATCCTACCTGCCATCCTCCAAGGTGCAAAGACAGCACTGCTGGCAGCAGGGCCGTGTGCGGGCAGGGGGCACAGGCTGGGTGGGGTTCACAGGTATCAGCCCCTGCCAAAAAATACAGCCCAAGAACTTGCAGGGCTGGGGCTGCAGCGCCTGCACATGCTGGGGAAGCCATCCATTTGTTTACTGCAAATGTCTCCATAGAAACGCCTTCTCCAGGGCTGAAGATGTGGATCCTGGAGCTGCGGTGGAGCGAGCTTTCTGCCCCCGGCACACCTCGAGCAGCCTTGGCAGTCTTCACGGCAGAATTGTTTGGCAGGAAATAATTCAGACTAATGTATCCCCCTGTGCTCCTGAAATTGTGTGGAATTTAAAATGCTAAATGAACTAAATCATTCTAAGTGTGCAAGCACTGTAACTGTGAAGAGAGGCAAAGTATGCCTGCCTTTTCCAATGCTTTCCAGCTATAATTCTTGAAACCATCTAGCTTCAAAACAGAGCAAGCTGAGAAGCAGAGAAACTGCACCAACAAAGCACTGCTCCAGGCTCTAAAAAGGCACTGTGAACTTGGGACTTTCAAAGGACAGAAACAGCTGGAATAGTTGAATTCCTACCCCTTCCTCAGACAAACACACGTGTCCCATGCTACCAGGAAGGTCCCAGCTGCTGACATGGGCATGATAGAAGTGCCGTGCCACCTCTTGGCCTGTGATTGACCCAACCAACAAGCAAGAGAACACATAAAGCAAAAGAAAACAGATGAAAATGAATAAGATATCTAGGGAAGTAAAGGTGGTGACTGAACTGAGAAGTAACTTTTCAAGAGGCTGCACTGGGAAAGGGAAGATGAAATGTACAAGAGCAGGAAATTTGGTGAGCAAGGCACAGCCTTGCGTGTCAGAGTTACAGAGGGTGTTAGAAGCTGCAATGCCACAATGCAATCATGAGAGAGAAGAATGCAAAAGCCAAGGGGAGGGGACGAAGGCAGCCAACATCCCAGGTATTTAACAAGCAGCAGGAGAAGGCACAGTCCAGTTCTTCTTTGGACTAACTCCCTTAAAAAGAAAACAATTATGGCACTGTACCATGGCTTCTTTCTCCCAGGAGAAGCCCTGGGGACAGGCAGGGTCCCTGAGGCAAGGAGCAAAGCCAAGGAAGCACATAACCCTCTTCCCTGGGTTACACAGCCAGGTAGCTGTTGCAGCACTGTGCCTCTCCACCCTCACCCTTCGCAGGGCCTTGCATTTGGGAAACTGCCTTCCTGTTTTAGACCCTTGTATTTCACTGTCTGGAGAGAGAAAATGAGGGAGCTTGTAATGCAATAACCCCTAATAGAGCTGTGCTCTTATACCAGGCTGCACTGCATGATAGCTTTAAAGATGCTACCACGCGGCAGCCCCGAAATGACCTTTTAATTCTGTCTCCCTCTGTTTAATTACTTTCTTTATATATAGATCTGGATTGAATCTGCTCTGAAGTCTCAGTTGCCATCCTCTCCCCTTCCAATCCTCCTGTGCCTGACCCCACCCACTGCCCAGTGTTGTCTCCCCTCTAGCTGGGATTTCACTGTGCCATGCCTGCTCGTGGACCTCCCTGAGGAGCCAGAGCTGGCCCAGCAGGAGAGATCATACAAATATAAATGCTCAAAAAATTCAGCTGCAAATAAAGCAGTAAAAAATAATAATAATGTTAACAACAAGTTTTGGCCTCACACCAGTGCCCACTGTAGATCACAAGCTTGTCTGTGCCACAGTCGGGAGCAGGAGCTGACCCTGGACACAGGTCTTTCCTACCGAGCCTGACAGTCATCTCATGGCAGCTGGCAGTGCCCAAGCCCTGTCCTTCCACCTCCAAGGGACAAATCCTGCCTCCAGGTCCCTGGGCTGGCTGCTGGCAAGCTGTGAGCAGGAGGGAGGGGAGGAGGGTGAGAACCAGGGAGAGGCTCTCCTCTCCCTGCAGGCTCCCGAGCAGCTCTACCACCCTTGTTGCCACCCCGCCCCCCCAAACAGTGGCACCTAGGCCCCAAATGACCCTTGCCCATGGGGAGAGCAGACCCCCACCGCTGTCTCCACATGGAGATGCCAGGCAGAGGGAGCTGAGGGGGAGGACAGCTAAAGTGACACATCCTCTGCCAATGTCAAGTCACTCCTTGCCCCCTCCTGGGGCTGGAAGCATCAGTAGCACAGCGGGTGCTGGGCCCTGCCACACCTTGGGCACAAGAGACAAAGGTGGATTTGGCAGGACCTGTTGGGGCCATGGCAGGTGCCACTGTGAGCAGCTCAGTGGGTGTAGTACAGTCAGTGGTGCTCAGGCTTGGCCCCTTGTCCCTGGTACTTGCCAGTCTGGGGCAAGGGAGATGAATGTGGCTGCTTTTATTTTGGTTCCTCATGGTTCCACTACTTTTGGCCTTCACCCTGACCAACATGGGTCTACGGGACAGAAATGAAGTCTGCCTGGGCGTTGTCTTCCCCTGCTGTAGGTTATGCACCCCCAGGCTGGTCCCTGGCGAGGTCCAAGTGTGACTCTCTGCACCCCCCAGAAGGTGCCACACCTGCCCCGTGGTTCTCCCATGGGTCTTGCAGAGCTGCTACCAGGGACAAGTTTCCCCTTTCCATGAGCTACGTGGATGTTGACAGAATCACACACAGCCTGTATTGCAAATAGATTGTTTGTGGGCCCAGCCTCCCTCTCATCAGGTACTAATGAGGTTTTTGTATACAGCCGCAGTGCCTCGTGTGGCAGATGGTGCTGGGTTAGATTTGGATTATTCCTGTTCCGCTGGTTTGTCTCTCCAATGTGCTAATTCAGGGATAGCTTGGCTGTGCTTACTGCAGGAGCCGCATCAAGGACCTTTTCAAAACATACCTGCCCAGGTGTTTGCTTGGAGCTGCAGCTTTGTCTAAAATGGAGAGCAAGGCCTTCTGGTAGTGCTGAAAATAACTATTCGACTCAACTGCTGCCTGGCTGTTGGGGCACTTGGAAAATATTGATTTTCACTTCTGCTAAAATAAACAGGTTTTATTGTGCCTTGTGATTTCCTTGTCTGGAAATCAGTGTCACGGGTGGGCCACCAGCACTGTGCCCAGCTCTGGGACCAGGTCAATCACCACTGCTGGAGAACTGCATGGGCAGAGCACAGAACTGTAGGTCCTATGGAAACACACCATGATCTCTGGCTTTGAAATTCAATACACATGCTAGGGAATTCTGACTCTCCTCTCTCTTCTGTCTTTAGAAAGAAAGGAAAACATAATCCTGTAGCAGCCTGCTTGAAATGTGGCTGAACAATTCTTCAACACAACCTTGCTTTGCTGCCCAATAGAAAACACCCAGAGCCCATCTGGAAGCTGACCTGTGGCTAGTCCTCAGTTGGCTTTGTCTTCAAATGCTGTGACACTAAAGCCTGGCATTGGGAAAGCTGGGCAGAAGGCCCTGGGCTGTGGCCAAGCCAAGGGCAGTGGGCAGGACCCCCCCAGGCACCAGGCTGCTGGGCAGCTGCATCGTGCTGCAGGCTGCCTTGCAAGGGACAGGCTCCCCCAGCAACTGGCAAATTGCTGACACCTCAGGTCATGCCAACGGGCACTGTGCTGTCCCCTTGCCCTCCCAGTGACACCATCCCTACTTCACATTGGCTGCTTGCTCATCTCTCAGCAGATTGATTATGCTGCTTGATGGATTCATCAAATTCTTCTGTCAGAGTCCTTATTTTTTTCTGCCTGCTGCTGCTACTGACATGGAGAAGGGCTTAATCAGTCTCACAGACTTTATCGGTCCCATAGCTCCTGCACCTTATAATTAATACTCAAATATCAATTAATACTCAAATCAATACTCAAACTGTGGTAACTCTCATAGGCCTCAATCTTGTATACATAGTATTTCCTCAATCTTGCAAACAATTAAGATATTTGAACTATACACAATTTTTTCAGGGCCAATTAAAACTGTGCTGTAAACTGATGGGTTCCCTCCAGGACCCAGGAACTCCTTTAGACGACCCATACCTAGCCTGCCATGAGGCTATACTTCGCTTTTTAATTTGCTTCCAGGTTGAATACTGATAGTTAATACAAAAGAGGTTTGGCTCCTAAAGGGTGCTATTCAAACAGGCAATGTGATGTGCAAGACACAGGTGCAGATTCTCAGGAATCTAAGTCCCTGCAAAAATGCTTTGAATAGGTCATCCCTTGCCATCCTGTTTCCCTACCTGTGCCCTCCAGTAATGATGTCTTGTACAAATACCAGTCTTGCTCTCCAGACTCCCGCTCTGTCTCTCTGCTGAGCTGGCAAAAACAAAGGGTAGGACTTGTGCAGGTTGCTGGGAAGCTGGAGCTCCTGTTGCTTGAAATCCACACCACCAGATTCACCACAAAGCATCATTACTCAGAGCTGCTGATGCTTGTGCTAGGTTTGGTGTGGGGACCCAAGCACCCGAGGCCTCAGGATCACTGGTGATCTCCCAAGCCCATCCCCTCTCCTTTCCTCCATCCACCTCTCATCTGAAAGCCCCATTTTGGCTCCTGCCACTGCAGCTCACAGTCATTTCAGGATAAGCATCTCTTCGTTATCATTCATTCCAGGTTGCTCACTCTGAGAGGGAGGACAAACAACTTCTGCATCAAGAGACAGCTTGCTGCTGGGGTCACATGCCTTACAAGGCAACTTTTCTTCTGTAAAAGGAACCAGAAATTCATCTGAGGCTGCTTGACCTTGATTATATAAGTCACCTCCACTTCAAAACCAAACAAATATGCCCATTTAAAAGGAAATGTTTCTTAAAGACAGTCATAAAGCAGCCTGTCGCTGGAATAAAGCAAGGTACCCATGCTCCAGGGCCCTCAGAAGTCCCCCTGGTCACTTTATTTGTGCTATAATCAGTCCACTCAGGTATAAGAAGTTTTGCAGGCTAAGTAGCAAGATAAGAGGCACTCCTGATTGCGTGTGGAGGTGAACTTCAGACACATGTCAAGCACTATCTCCATGGGAATTCTGCAGACTGCACAGCAACAGCCTCTGCCTCCCGCACGAGAGTGCTTCCCCCAGTGCCTTGTGCGCCAGCACAGCCCCAGAGACCAGGCAGGAGAGCACTGAACGGGCCTGAGGCTGCCCACGCTGGGCAATACACCATGCCCTGAGAGTGTCCTAATGTGCAGAGCCATAAAGTGCTATTGTGAAAAGAATCTGCTGGTCCCAAACATGTGCTAGAACTTAATCAAAGCCAAACCTGATTCAAAGGGCTGCATTAGCCAACCCATTCAGATTAAATATATCCCATCACACTGCAGGCTCCACAGGAAAAAGTCAAGCAGCAATTTTCTTTACTCCTACACAGGCAAAGTCAGAAGGACCTGCAATAAAAGCAGCTGATTTGCTCCAGTTGAAGTAAAACCAGCCTGGTATGGTCCCATAGCTTGAGCATTAGGCAATATTTCAGTGTCCAGAGGTTTCTTCTGTTCATGGGAGAATCCAAGGTGCAGGGTTGGGCAGCTATGGTGCAGCTGTTCACAGCAGCTGCTGGCCTTGCTGCATCCCTGGCCATTGAAGGGGCCCACAGGACAGAGCAGCACCAAGCAAGAGGCTCTGTGCCCCAGCTCCCTCAGCTCCTAGAGCACTGCTCCTGCCTGTGTGTTCAGCTCCTCTGCCTTGCTTCTCCAGTAGCAGTGTCTCGTGCTCCTCCAGTGGCATCCAACAGCCTCCCCAATGTATGTGAGGAAATCCCATGACTCCATTTCTCCACATTAGTCTGCACGTTGAGAAAGGCCTTGATTATCATAAAATCATAAAATGGAATAGTTTGGTTTGGAAAGTCACCTAGTCTGAGCCCCTGCAATGAGCAGGGACATTTTCTGTATGGTATTTTATTTTATTGCTGCCCATCTTAGCTGAAGTCCTGTACAACTGCTGGCTGCAATCCTGACAAAGATGGCTGTAATGCAAACATAGACCTAAGGCTGAAGTCCTTTTCCAGGTAGAGCCAGGGCTTTGATCCCAGCAGGAATTTTGCCCAAGCATCTATCAGGGGTTTCATTGTTCATTCCCAGTGAAGCTCCACCGGTATTTCACATCAAAATAAACCTAAATTGAAACCACTTGTAAAACTCAAGAGTTGAGACTGAAGAGCAAATGGAACTGGGAAGGGAAGTGCAAAAGAGGGCAGACAGTAATAAGTGCAGTTGTCATGATGCATCCCACATGCCTGTAATGAGATGGTCTTCAGGTCACTGTCTACTCATGCTTTAGTACAACATCGGAGACAAGACAAGGCTGAGCTTGAGGAGATCTGGAGGAGGTTCATTATTTACTCCTGATCTACCTGGGAACACTGACAAAATGTCTTCTTATTCAAATTATGACAAATAACTTCACCCCAGCGTGGTTATGGAAAACTGTATCTCACACAGTGTGCTACACAGCCTCTGGCTACTGAGCCAGACCTCCAGGATCCTGGAAAGCCACACTGTGGGAAGCTCACACCCAGTCTGGAGAGACATGTATCAGCCTCTGGGAAATTCCATCGTTTCACTATTGCCAAGACTGTTGCTGCAAGTAGATGACTCGTGCTTGTGACTGACCACCATCCAGCAGCTCTGGGGCACTGTGAATGGGGACACAGGGCCATTAAAGTGAGGTTGCTAATTACAGCTGGTGGTTAATGACATGGCCTCTTGAGTTACTTATTTTAAACAACCGCTGAGTGCAAAAATTACAGCTCTGGCTATGAGAGACCCACAAAGCCATGGGCATCTCCTGTGAGAATCAGAAAAGGTGATTTTAAAGCAGCACAGTCAATCCAGGAGACTTAGAGCTCTCTGTCATTTTAGGAACAGCTTCTGAGATAGACCAGGCCACTCTGGGTGAGCCTGTGTCCTTTTCAAGACCCTCCACTTTCTCTTGAGGCTCATTTAAACTAACAAAAAAAGTATGGGAAAACATCTTCTGGTTGCAAAGATACCTTTAAAAACTGTGGGAACAAACACAGGGGTGCACACATGGAAAATATTGGCTTGCATACCAGTGATCTGCCCAGTTCCCCTCATGCTGGTCAACACTCTGCCCCTGGTTAATTATTTTTCCACCCTATTAGCAGGTAAGGAGGACAAGTGTTTTGACCTTGCTGTAAGTGGTATTTTGTTTCTCTCTTACAGCCTGATAGATCTTGGGTCGATCTGTTTCAAGTCTTGCCATCCAGGTCTGACCGTGGTGCTGGGAACAGGATGCTGGGTGGCATGAGCAGGAACTGGTGCCCCAAAGCACAGCCCAGTGGCAACCCCAAAACACCCAGAGCTGGGGCTGCCCTGTGGCATGACAGGAGCAATGATCTGTGTCATGTAAACAGTCACACTTCAGACTCTGGTTGGCAGCTGTGAGGAAGAAAATCACTTGATTTTACAGTGAAAGCTCCTTTGCTGGTGCTCTCAGGAGCTGGGTTAGCAATGCTGCACACTCATGCATCCTCATACATGTACTTACCACCAGCCGTCTCTTTTTTACAATGTTACCCCACCTGTGTAACTAGGAAGAACTGCATGGAACATGCATCCTGACCTCCAGGCAAGCTAACCTGAGCCTCCAATGTGTTAACCATAGCTTGACAACTCTTCTGAGTTAAATTCTCTCCATGATTTCTCTATTGTCCCAATGGGTTTTGTTTTATTAAAAATTAAATGTTTTTCTTGTTAAACTGCAGATCTTGGATACAATAACTCTATGCTGATTTTCTTCTTCTGCCAGTAACACTTCTGCAACTTAATGCTTCCAGCTTTCATTCTCCCTTTTTGTTCCCCAGTGACTCATCTAGGCAGGTATTTTCTTACCATCCTATGCGGCCTCCTAAGAGACGATGTTCTTTCCAGGTATCAGCTGAAAAATGCAACTGCTCAGAATAGAGCAGAAATGGGAAGGCAATCTGTCAGTCTGGAATGAGTAATTCAGTTCTTTGCAAAGCAGGGCTTGTTTTTGTTAAAAGCAAAAAAGGGTGAAAAGATCTTAAAGGCAAGATACCTTCACAGCAAGTTACACATTCCTGCGTTTAATTCACTCCTCAGGTGGAGTCACAAGCAGCTCTTACTCTCCAGTACTCTGCAGTGGCAAAACAATCAGTATCCATAACTCCTGTGTCATTCTGCCTGCCTTAACATCCCAGGAATATTATTTTAAAGAGATAAGTTCTTCCTGGAAATAAATAAATAAATAAATAAATAAATAAATAAATAAATAAATAAATTTAAAAAGCCATTTCCATGTGGTTAAGACCACATATAAAGACATCTCCTCAAGGAACCATGCTGGTGAAGAGTACAACATTCTGCTTTTACACATCGTACTAAAAGAGGATCTCAAATGCTGTCTTCTGGTGTCCAGGTCTCAGCATGAGCGCTGCCGGTCTGTGCCACCCACAGCACCAGCCACAGGAGGTCTCATGCAGACTTCATCCTGGTTTTGAAGGATTTTTTCTGTAGGATGACATAATCCAAACTAATTGAATCCCAATTATTTCATAGTGCATGCTAACATAGAACAGGAAGACCAAGCCAGCCTTGAGTTCAGATTTGCTTGTCTCTGCTCAAGTAGAAATAAAAATTACTAGTAAGCCATGAGGTTTTCTTGCATGGGCAAATTCTCATGGTGAACAACCACCAGTGCTGAGGTCCCAGCCAAAGACTTGAGCTCCCAGATTTCATTTATGGCACATAAATCAATATGGCTTATGCGATGAAAGCACTTGTAATTTTTGTCTGTCTATGCAGAGCTGTCTTGCTTTTTTAGTTCTTTATTATGGAGAAAGATTGTAAAGGCTCCCCAAGTGCAGAAAATTATATCTCTTATTTCCTGATGGCATTCAGAATGAAGATTTTCTCATAGTTTTTAAATTACAGTGTCCAAACCCTAAATTAAGAGTCTCCCATTGTGGTAAAGGAAGGCTCTGCAAAAGGAGGTAATCCTACCTCACCTAACCGTCTTGGTGGAGTTCAACATGTTTTCTCTGGAGACGCCTGACAGCTGGATCCAGTCCATCCAGTTGTGGTCTGTCTTAAATACCTGGCAAGTTTCCTGCCTCATTCACCATCCTAATGAACATTACACTTTCTGGGAAAAATTACTTCAGCTCTCTGAAGATGCAGGGGAGCTGTGAAAAACTTGAATAAGACTCTTAAATTCTTCAGAGCTCTGAAGAGAGGGATGATTTCCAGCTCCCTTGCTGAGATGATATTTGGCACTTTCTCCTCCTCTTTCTGAGGAGAGACAGCCATGGAGGAACCAGCCTGCTTCTGCTCGTGCCCTGGAGATGTGCTCACATACTCACACACACACAGATATGCACACTTGCACACTCTGCCATGGCTCCCCTTCCCCCAGCTCCTCCTGGTGCTTTCCCTGTATGTGGTAAGTGAATAAAATGAAATGAACAACTGTGGCTGCTGCAGCCAAAATAAGGCAAAAGCATGGAGAGGGAAGGAGCAACAAGAACAGAGGCAACAAAGGCACAGCAAATCTATGAAATCAGGTCAGGTAAGGGGAAGGAGTGGGGCTAACCTGGTCAGATTAATTCCTTTGGCTCCCAGCAAAACACCATGCCCTTACTGGGGGTCAGCAATCAGTACAGAGGAAGATAAAAACCTTGCTCTGGAATGGCATAGTTCTGAGAGGGACATTGGGTTTGCTATGCCCACAACCACCACACATCCCATTTTTGGCCATGTTACCCCAAAGCTACCCCACCGGTGATGCTTCCTGTGCAGCTCCTTGTTGTCCAGCCCTGTGGTCATCTCCATGCCACAGCTGCACTCTGCTGGGTGGCTGAGACCCTGCTGGGGTCAGTGTGGCTTCCAGGTTTCTCATGGCTAGCACCCATCAACCTGTCCTGTAACTGCCTGTTCCCACCCAGGTGGAGAAACAATTGGCTTGCATGGGACCATGCGAGCCTCAGGCTTTCTGCATGAGTATGCTGCACCTGGCCGTGGGTTGTGGCAGCTATTTTGGGTCAGAAGCAATCCATCTCCATTTCTTTCAGAAGCAGGTCTAATCAAAAAACCACAAAAGACAAAGTTTGAAGGGACCTCAAGAGGTCTTTTGTCCAGTCACCTGTTCAAGCAGAACTGCCACTAAGTCTAGGTCTTTACAGTCCCTTCCAATCCAAACCATTCTATCATTGAGAAGCTCCTTGTTTAGGCAAGTGGTTCTTCTCCTGAAACTCTTGGTCTGACTGCCCAACAGGAAGTTATGTTTCTGAGCTTTTGATGTTTTCTTTAAAAGTTAGCCAGATTCTTGGCACCTTTTTCCCACTGGTTTCCAAGTTAACTCTGCCTAGAAATTCCCTAATCAAGCCCAAATCTTCTCTCCTGAAGTAGAGACTCCTAAATCTGCAGCTTGCCTACTCAGTCTTCCTCCAGAGCCTGCACCCAGTCACCTCAGGATGAGGAGGTGGCCCCATGGTCTCAGCTGTCAGCTCACACACCATGAGTGATTTTCTTTCCTATTTTCATTACTCACTGAGTTTACATGCAGACCTGCACTTCAATGCTAGAAGAGGTGCCTTCCCGAGCACTTCTCAATGCACACTCACAAGGGGCTGTGTCACGCTTTACCTCATCCATGTACCAAATAGACACTGAGCAACCAGAGGTATAACACCAGCAACTCCAACAGAATGTTAAAGGTTGGACAAGAAAACAAACCATCATTGCAAATGGTTTAGAAAAAGGTGCTTCAGCACTCCTCACCAGGGTACCTGGTGGGATCAAGGCCTGGGGACAAGAGCAGCTCTGCTCTCCCCATAGTTTGAAAGGGGCTCCTCTGCCCCAGGAGAAGAAGCATTTACATTACAGTAATCCCACATTACAGTACTGCCAGTTTTGCACCTTTCCTTTCGCTACCTGTTTGTCACATCCAGTCCTCAAATACCTTAGTCCTCTGGTTTCTGCTATGAGAGGGCTCCTGCTGCCAGAAGCTGCCAAGGGTTAGTCGGACTCAGAATCCAGGCCCACATAGTCTCCTCTGGCTTCTCTTTGAATCAGTGAACTTGTCCTTTCTCAGCCTTCTCCTTGCAAAGCAGGACACACAGTGACTGTGTGTACAACTGCAGTACCCTCCCCTAGGGCTGCATCATCTTTGCTACCTCCCCTGCCAGGGATCACTCTTGATGTAACTGCTTCCACCTGCTTTTATGCCAGGGTAAATCTGGGCTATAATTAACCTATTTTCTATTATGTAGCTAGCTACACCCATGAACAAGAAGTAAGATGGGTTTTATCCAGACCTCCTGCCTAAGAGCTTGGCCTCAAACTGCTCTCCCAAGTCTCCAGGGAGAGGGCTTTTGGTAGTGCTACGTTCTAGGAGGCAGTTCCTGTCTCTGGCTCTCAAGGAGCTGCTGTTGGAGACCCAGCCCTCAGTTAGAAATCCAAGTCTGCAAGCCTGTGCAATCAATTGACCTAAATGTCTACTGGCATTTGGTAAGGCAGGTGACTAAACCCGAGGGGCTGCAGCCGACAACCGTTCACCCTGGAGACTAATAGCTGGGGACAGCGTGTGTGGAAGTCCTTGAGACTTCCCCACAGACACCCACTGCAGCATACATGGAAAGGGAGGGGAGGTGATGAGAGGTGTCAGAAAGACAGGCAGCCTTCTGCCTCCTGGGGAGAAGGTATCTCCTGGGAGGCTGGCATTGCCCAGGGGAGACAGCTTCTTCTGAGAAACCTTCCAAACAGTGGCAGGCAGGCTGGCCCCACGAGCCTGCCTTGAGGCAGGAAGGTACGTGCCTGAGCACCAGGCACAGCTGTGTCCATTTTTCTTTTCCTGCTTATTAGACCAGTGAGTGCTTGATTTCACTATGCAAAATAGGAGTTTGAGAGCACTAACTCTCCCTCCAATGGTAGGAGCTGATAGCCCAGTTGGCAAAGGGTTCTTGGAGCAAATGCAGATTCAAATTCCCTCCAAGAGGGGCCATACCCCACTGGAAAAGGATTGGAGAGGCATCCCTTCCATTCTGAATGGCCTGGTACTTCCCCTTGTCTAGGTTTGGAATAAAGGTTTAGGGACATAACTTCAAGGGGAAGAGGAAGATAAGGGCAGCAAATCCTGACTGCAGGATTCATATCTCCCTCAAATCCTGATAATGGGCAGAATCCAGCCCCAAGAGCTGCCTCACATGTTTCCCACAGGCCACCATTGGGGGGGAGGTCCCTGCTTGGCACATTGTTCTGTGGATCCTGCTTGGTGGACCCTTTTTCCCTGCCTCCAGGTGGTCTGTACTGCATATGTTAGAGAGTCCTGCAAGGGCAGAGTGCCCAGCCTTGGAGTATCATGGCCTGGCACCAAAAGCTTCCAAGTTTCCAAGCCAGAGGCATGAATCGAGTAAAGCTGTTGCTGGTACCTTCACCCAAGTGAACACAGCAAGGCAAAGTAAATGCTGTTCCACTCAGCCCACTGGGGTTTGTTCCCTGCGCCCCACACAACACAGGCTCGCTCAGAGGGTTGCTGCTTCATGCTGGACCCTGCAGAGGCAATTGTCTGCTGCAGAGGCAATTGTCTGCTGCAGAAGCTGCCAGCATGCAAGAACGTAAGCAGGAAAAACAGAGAATTGTACAGAAGTGCTGTGAGATCAGGATGTGGGATTTCAGTTTTTCCACCCATCTCCAGACTGGGAACAGGGTGCTCATGGTATTAAGTGCCTCATCCACATTTCCTCTGGGTTTTTTGACAGTGAAATATGAGCATCATATTTATCACCAATACTTACTATGCTGGAGATATGTGAGCATGTTCAGTGCATAGCTCTGGGGACTCCGTGGTTTTTATGCAGGACACTCTTTTGCAGCTGAGCCTGCACTAATACCTTAAGGCCTTGAGCTGGGGTTCTGCATTGCTGCCAGGCTTGCAGGAACCTGTTTTCTTCTCCTTCTGAGTCAGCCTCTTCAAGCCTACCAACCACCTGGGGAATGAAATGTCACCATTTTTTTTCATGCTAATCCCAATGTTTGCACTGAATTTCAGCTGGATGATCACCAGTCCTTCTGGAGTCAAGCTGAGCTGTAGTACTGCTGGGATGCAAGAAGGGACTTGTGTCCCTTAGCTCCCAGTTAGATTTCTGGAGATGTAGTTTTCATTCCCATCTTTGCTGCACAATATTAAGCAAATGATCTGCAGTCAGGTTTTTCAAACACCCAGCACTCAGCAGCAAAGCTCAGTCTTTAAAGCACACAAGTCTTGCGAATGCATCATGATGGAGGGGCAGATTTTAGTAGGAGATTTTAGACTTTCTTTTTTTTTTTTTTTNCAAGCTGAGCTGTAGTACTGCTGGGATGCAAGAAGGGACTTGTGTCCCTTAGCTCCCAGTTAGATTTCTGGAGATGTAGTTTTCATTCCCATCTTTGCTGCACAATATTAAGCAAATGATCTGCAGTCAGGTTTTTCAAACACCCAGCACTCAGCAGCAAAGCTCAGTCTTTAAAGCACACAAGTCTTGCGAATGCATCATGATGGAGGGGCAGATTTTAGTAGGAGATTTTAGACTTTCTTTTTTTTTTTTTTTTTTTTTTT
>VZTH01006315.1:363997-402054 GCA_013397815.1 Aleadryas rufinucha
TTTTTGCCAACCAGAGTACTGCTATCTTAGAGCAGTCTGGCTCTCTGCATTCTCTTTTCTCTCTGGTTAATCCTATACATAAAGATGCACACATCACACTCAGAACATGAAATAATACCGAGCCAAAATACAAGTTCAGACTTAGTTGGTTTGAATGGTACTCTCAGGCTTTCCTGAATGTAATTGTTATTTGTAAGTGTTCTCAAACACTTGAGAGAAAAAAAAACCCAACATTTTTATGCTGTGGGTTGTCTGCAAATGTTCATTTTGACAAGTTGCTGTCTGTTACTGGTATTGGACTAGTCACACAGTGTATCTTATGTTCCCTAACTGGATGACAAGCTTGGAAAACAGAAGAATAGCAAGTGACAGATACTAGCATGATTTCTGGTTATTTTTTATAGTTCCTGATTTCATGGGCACTGGAAGCTCTACAGATTTCATGAACAAGATATTAGGAATGAGGAACTTATTGGGAAATATGCCAGCCATGGCAACTTTGCAGAAAATGAAAGGCTTAATGATGAATCAGGTAGCTTCCCTTCATACAACAGCATTCAGTTACTGAGATGTACAAGGGAAGGCTTATAGGAAATAATCAATAGGATACAGTAAGGTTTGATATGTGAAAGACTTGTCTAAGTGCTCCTGGCACATCAGAAAAAGTGTTTCACAGGTGTTTCATACCTACTTAAACAGAGGAGAAAAAAGGGAAATGTCCTTAGAGCTCAAAACAACAACCTAGCAGCCCAGACACTAATAATCTTTTTGCCCTCTTAAGATGTTCTTCATGCCATTCTCTTTCCACTCTAATTAAAATTCAACATAGTTTCAAGCTAGAACAACAATCTTACAGAGGCAGCTTGTTCTCAGGAACTTCTACCTGATGTGTTCACAGCGAGCACCTGGTTTCCCAATCAATTCTTGCACAGAATTGCAATAATCGACCATCTAATTCTTGGGTTACAGATCAGTGCAGTTTACTGGTCTGACAAACATATGCCATCCATCAATCAAACAAGCTATTTAAATTAGCTGTAAGAGTTATAGTTAATAGAATTTTAACTGATTTTTAAAAATATATTTTGGAATAAAACTCACTCTTAAAATATTAATGTTTAGCTAAAGGGATTGTAATTTGTTCCAAAGAGAAACTGCAATATGAGATATGTGGCTTTGGTAGCATTCCTTAACCACAAGAAATTTGGTTTGGTAGGATATTCCCCCAGAGCTTCTGCTGCAGTCATTTCCCAGACTCAGTTCTTCTCTGCTCAAGGCTTCATAGTCTAACCTGTCAGGATCATGGAAAGGGATTTTGAAGCTGAAACATGACCTTCAAGTCAACACATGAGTGTGTCCAAACTGAGAGATGGGTAGTAAAGGAAAATGTTCATTTCAGGCCCCTTTTCCTTAAAGCTCCTTAAAAAGAAAACAGGCCTCCTTCAGAGGCTTTGGACCATGGCATCAGCACAGAGTGATGGGAACCTCTGGTTGGTATCAGCTGGTCCAAAAGGTATAATGTACCACAACCTGTATGGTAGTAACAGATTTGGCCTGAATTAGGGTATCAGAATAAGAACACTATTACCACAGTTGAAAGACCATGTCCATATTATCCACACTGAATAAGAAGCATTCTTCCTATCATCCGTGCAACTAAACTTCCTGGAACTCAGACTTTATGACTTTTGGTGATTTATGGAAGATGAAGATCAGGTAAGAACATCCACAGATGTCAAAAAAGATATTCAAATTAGTAAATTTGTGACCATAGTGGTGAAAATCTTTGAAGAACCTAAAATAATCTAGCTGAACGGCAACTCAAGGCACAGGAAATGCAATGCAGATAAATGAAAGTACCTGCTAAAAGGAAAAAAATCTACACATTGCAGAGTCCTAAATGAACCCACTGGCTCTGTAGAGACATGTGGATGTAATGCTAGGTTTAGGCAGGGGCCATATAAGTAGCACATAAATGAAATGGGAAAGTCTGCACACAAACAGAACATGATTCACATACTACATGGCCCCTGCAAGCCCACTGAACATGATGGGAAGCAGGATGAGGAAACACCATGGGCCCAGCACCAAGACCTCTCTCCCTCTGCTTGGCAGACATCAGCAATTTAGAAAGGACTTAGGAGGCCCCAGTAAAGAGCAGGTCTCTCCTATAAATGCCTTCAGCTTGACTAACACTTCTATAGGCAGCTCTCAAAGATGAACAGCACAGGCTTAGAGAAGTGAAGGGATTCAAATTTGTATATAAATTGTGAACAGAGGTCAAATGCAAAAAGAGGTTCCTCAAGGAGCTATTTCAGCCTCTGTACTATCATTTAATTCAAATCTCATTAATCATTATACCAACCATACAGGTTTAAAGGCAGAATTACCCATTTCTGATGGGGGATATTAACTGAGGGACTGCAAGTGTTCATGGCCCTCTCTGCAAAAGAAAGACAGAAAGGCCTGAAAAGTACAAAATTTACCTAAGTTGAGGTGGTTCTGGACCTCATTTCAGAAATGGCTTCCAGCAACTAGTGCTACCTTATCACCATATATTTGACAGGAAGGACAGAGATGTCATTCCTCGCTTGCCACCACCACAGACAAGGTGAAGTCACCCATCAGCTGAGGCAGAATTCACCTAACACCAGCCAGGGAGAAGCTGGGCGGCTGCTGTGTGTCGGCTGCCTCCCAACTCCTCTGCAATCAAAGGAGAGGGATCAGGCACTGTCATGGGTGACTCACCACTCCAAAGAGAGGTGTCTGAAGTAGGTGGGGTGACTCATCCTTGGGGTGGTCCTCTCCACAGATGTTCACAGCATCCTAGATCATAGCATGAATTGCATGCCTGCCTTTCTCTCCTGTCTTGCATGACAAGACATTTCTTTCTCTGTTACCTTGCACATACTTAGGACTTCTGGAGGAATGCACAACCTTGCCTGGGACTTGATGCACTTAGTTAAGGCCTTATCTATGCAGGAGGCTAGAACTATAAAATGGTTTTCACAACTTTAGACAATTTGTGCTTCAATTATGTTACATCTCAGGCCTTTCCTTTCATATGATGGCAGTATCAGCAAGGTCAGGGTGAGAGTAAGGCCCAAACTCTGCCAGATGACCAGTGTAGGCCGCAGGACACTGGTCATCAAGTTCTAACCAGCAGTGCAGAACATTTTATCACTAATGTGGTAAAACATGGGACATTGAACACAGAACATTTTGGCATCCTATCCTGTGTTTTCCATCTTCCCATGAATCCACAGCATTGTTAGCAGACATGCTGAGGAGTGGATTGTCAGAAAGTCTGTAGTCTTATAAATAAGAGCTTGTTATGTAAAGACTAAAACTGAATAAATTAGAAAAGCTTAATAAGTAGCCATCTCGCAATATTAGAGCCAAGGAAAAAGTTCTTATGTTAGGTCAGATGCAGAGAGAAAACCAGTAATTATGTGGAAATTGCACCATCTCAATAGGCCTGGGCACCTGTGGCCAGATGTCTCCTCTCCACTTGGAGGCTGGCAGAACTGCCTGCACAGGACCTAGAAAACAAAAAGCAGGACTCAGAAACAGTACTAGGATTTCCTTCTGGGGAAATCCAGAGATCTGCCAGTGGGACATGTGGGATGCCACCTCTACTCTCTGATCTTTCTGTGCTAACACATCTCTGAGTAAAAAGCATAAAGTCCTCCTGAAGGCAAAAAAAAAAAAAGGATTGACTTCAGCATTTATGGAGTCAGGCCACATGGAAGGGATCCAGAAGCTTTGCTTTGCATCCAGATGTGCTTTTTGTTGATACCTTCCCTAAGGGGACAAACATTTTTCTGTCTGTCAGCCTGTGGTTATGTTAAATGCTTTAAACCCATGTCTCATAATGAGCACCACCGAGAGCACTGGCTCTGTACAGCAGATGGCTGCAGAACATGAGCGCCCTGAGAAATCCAGGAGATGGTCTTGAGCTGTGTTTTTATGTTATCAGCCTTCAGCTGGCACTGGAAAACCCAACACATCACTTTGACACTGAGGGTGCTAAGCCTCCACCGGCATAACAGCCCAGCAGAGGTCCTGTCTTCCTGAGGAGCACAGTTTGGAAGTGTGATTGCACTGCCTGTGCACGCAGTAGCAGTTTTCACCTGTAAGGAAGGATAACTTTTGTGCCTCTCATGACTATCTAGTTTTTTTCTTGGCACATTTCAAAATGACACCTTTCTGGGCATCTTGGAAATGAAGGGAATAAAGAAGTGGATCAAATTGCCTGTCCTTGAGTAGAGGGACACAAAATAAGCAGTGTATTTCAAAACTGGTTAATAATGTTCACGGAGGGCTTGATTCCACCAAAGTTAGTCATGCTGAGTAGTTTCTTTTTCCACAAGTAGCCTATTCATCTCAATTAGATTAGTCACAGCACAAGGAGAACTGAATTGGACGCTGAATAATTTCAATTAATTTTCTGCTGTAAAAAAGCACTATTAATTAATATTTCCCGTTTCCTCGGCATTTGGCAAATATGTTTTAACTATGCATAAATATTACTCATTTCTACATTCTCTTCACATAAAACATTTTTGATAGTTTGTCAAGTTCCACTTAGCTTTTTAGTACAGTTTTTTGTCTAAGCATAATTCACTGCATGATCTAAACAGAAGTGCCAGCCCAGAGCAGGCATCACTTTATTCTGTTAAAATTTACAGTATTTACAATGAGGGCCAAATTTTTTATGTACAGAATTGGGAGAATTATTTGACTGATCTAATGAAATTACTAACATTTAATGTTATCTTTTCTGTGTCTTTAATATTATCTTACCTATGTAGGGAAGTGCTGAGTTCTGCATTTAATCCTCATGGTTGAACACAATGCAATTTTGAATCAAAACTCTCTTCCACTCTTACATGCTGCTCTGGGTCTTCTTCCCTGCAGGATAAGATGTCCTCTTCTGAAAGCCACAGTGTGGTAAATAAATTGCAGAGTATCAGTGTACAGGTATCTCTACATATAGGAGAGGGGGATCTTGTGGAGTATCTACAGCATACATATGGCCTCAGGATCAGAGGTGGTGACTTTGCTCCAAATACATAACTGAAGGAAGGAGCTGTGCTTCCAGAAAGAGGTGCTACAGCTGGATGAAATTCCTACGTCAGAGGGCAGTGCTTCCTCTGCACTCAGGCAGGAAGGGAGGGGGTATTGACCTCCAAAAGCAGGGGTGAGATGTTGTTCCTGAGTTTAGTCCTGCTGGTCCCACATGCTAAAGGGCTCAGTTTCTGTATCTCTGCTTCTGATCATAAGCAAGGGTATAAACAGCTTAATGAAAGGTTCAGCATAAGCTTCCAGAGGGAAACGGGAGGAGATTCATCTGCCATCAACAGCACCTCAGGGATACTGAGGAAGTCAGGGCAGTCAGGTGAACTTTAGGACTGGGGTTCTGACAGAGACATTCCTAGACCACTTCTGCAGACAGAGGTGTTCCACAACTCGGTACTGTGGGGAAGTGGGGCACTGGTTGTTTGCCTGATCTGCTGCCAGATAAATGCCAGTACTTAGTGGCACCTAGACAGTTTTCCATCAGAAGTATCTTTAGCTGATGAAAAATTCTGGCCAGTTCTGTGCAGAGGAGTCTTCTGCAAGAGCCTCTGGAAACATCTGAACAACAAGTTCCACCTGCTGCCTGCATATCCACAGGGATTTTAGGTGGTATTTGATGAGGTCCAAGTCTGTGCTCATGTCTAAGAGTTTGTCTTTGACATGCTACAAGTGAACTATAAAGGTTAGAGGAAAATCTGAAAAAGGGAGAAACTGGTGTCACTCAATGCTTAGACATCTCTCTTTTAACTTCTCCTGTGAAACTGATACCTGCCAGAAGTTTCACGCTGTTCCCTTACATAACTATACCAATTCTCTCCCCTGCATCACTGCTCCTGACAGACACACAACCATTCCCTCCCAAACAAGCAGTTGATCTCCATGAGGCTAACCAGAAACTTAAGGATCCACATTGAGAACCACAAAGCAGACAGATATCTCACTTCTGTTAATTTCTACAGATATTAGGCTGTGTTATAGATCAGGAACTTAGTTATTCTGAACGCAGAGCATAAGCAAAAGCAAAGCTCATGTTATGAATACGAAAGAAGTACATTTGTTTCACAGTGCTGCACTGGGTTATACAGATGACATTACAGAGGAGTAGCTTCGGGGAAAACAATGTTTGTCAGCATCCTTGAATACTGAAAATTTAAAATCCATGAGCAGAGAAACTAAAGAAATGATCAGACGTCTTCAGCCAGTCATCCAGAATGCAGTATTAATTTGCTGCTCTACCAAACCCTGAAATGCCATTCTTAATAGATGGGGAGTGATTTGCTAAGATCCGTGTTATTTGCCTCTGGGATTTATAGAGATAACAGCAAGATCAGATAGAATTAACACCTTATCCTATAATATCTCATTTCTCTGAGAACATCTGAAAACACTGTACAAGTAGCTGTGATCCTTCACTGATGCATGGTACACTGAAGACACTGTCACCTCAGAAAAATGGACAAAGGATCACTGTTGCTCTCCTCCTTAGCAAATATAAGCATAGGCAAGAAACAAGAACAACTTTCCATCATTGCTTTGCTTCATGGACATTTCTTTTAGAGTATTCCTTGTAAAATAATAAAAAATAAATGGTGCACTATTTTTCCTTACCATAGAAAAGGTTTTCCCATAGGACAAGTAATAGCATACTACAGCAGTGATACTGGTCTCCATTATCTCAAAAGCTGCATTTTCTAGTTGCTGACACTGAACAGCTGGTCTAATTTGTTTCACATAACAAAGACAGTATAAATTAAGTTGCCATGTCAATCAAGAATGAATCCCCCACACAAAAAGATATGCAATACCTTTTATTTAGCTTTGTGCACTAGAAGTTTTCACAATACTGAAGCTTACCATGCTGCAGTGAGAGAAAGATACATATTGGGCCATTTCTTTGAACACCAAAGACATTCCTTTAGGCTTTGACTTTAAGAGTAGGTGAATCCATATAAAATATGGATTTTTATCTTTACAGCTTTAAAGAAATTTCTGCACTATAGCTGTGTTTTTCTTCAACAGTGTAGGTTTTTTTCCTATTTGTCATTCACACAAACACAGTTACATACGGAGGTTAATGAATATCCAGTTTGCTGATGGTACCCCAGGGACCTGTGTTTTATTGTAAGGATGCTCCTTCAACAGATATCTCACCTGTCAACTTGGACATGTAAGACTGAGGATTTCTATATTCTCATTTCACTTATACAAGTGCTGCCTTTAAAAGAAATTGTTTCTGGCAGCAGTCCATTGGAGTTCCTGAATGACCTAGTTCCCTCCTGAGGCATGACTCCTAAAACCACTTAATTCAAAGGCAGTTATCCTTAATTCTTTAAAAACACTTAATAAAAAAAAAAAAATCCCAAATTCAGTGTTGTGTTTATCTGGCCAGCACTTTTGTGCTGGCTCAGAAGTACATTCAAGTTCATTTTGGCACATCCAATCAAGTAAGGGATTAATGCCTCATATTTGGGAAAAATAACAAATAGGCATCTTCAAGGAGTCATCGCATCCCTTTGCTCTTTGACTATTCTTGCTTTAGAATATTGGCTTTTATCTGCCCTTCCAACTGCCAGCAAGCACAGGCAACTGGAACCTCACAAAAAGAACAAATCGAGCCTAGCTGGGCCACCTTCTCCTTTCACTTTTGTGAGCAAAAACCTCTCTGAACCCATCAGAGGGACAGGCCCTTTCTCTCAGATATTTAAGCACATATCTACATCATTTCCTGGAACAATGCCATCACATTTCCCTTCTGGGAAGCATTTGGCCAGTGTGCAAAGGCCCTCACCAGTGTAAGCCCCCAGTGAGGGATGTGCTGATGGCTGAACTGTTTGAGGAACAGCACGGCTGCAGTCCTGCCCACAGCCATAACCTGCTGCATGGGTGCCCCCAGCTCCCTGTGGGATCATGGGGAGCTTTCATGGAGTGAAAATGCTCTCTAAATCCTGCTTATCTAGCAAGAAGATTTGCAAAGAAGGAGCCCTCTGCCCCCTCATCTTGCACAGACGGTCTGACTCACTGGACTCAGGATTCCCATCTGGATGTCTCTTTGAAAGATGGGTGCAAGCCAAGGAGTTCGTCTATTCTTAGCCTTATCTGTTATAAAGATAGTTTTCCCCATAAAAATCTACTGTCGTTTAGCCATCTCAGAGAACACCTGTCTCTAAGCAGAAGCAGCAGCAGTGTGAATCCTGTTCCCTGCTCATTTTAATGCGGTGTTAATATCGGAGCCCGATGGAGATTATATAAGTGCTGACATAGCTGAGGAAAACCGCGAAAGAAACAAAAATAAATGGAAGTCAAATAATTTGAACCCTGTCACCATGCAGTGCCAGCTACAGGAATGTGAATGGCACTTGGAGGCAGAAAAATCTTCTTACACCTCCTGTGCTCCAGAAATGACACCACTTGCTTGCCAGCTTCCCCGACCAGCATCTTCCCACTTTCTCCTATGCTGCCTGAGGACATGGCATGTCCTAGCTGACGTGATCCATAAAACTATGCCTCTCTCCGGTTCTGTGCAGCACTGCTCCCCTCCCCTTGTGCTCCGGATTGCTGCAGGAGCTCGGCCCTTGGCAGCCAGGGAGCAGCAGAGAGGGATGCCAGAGGGGGCAGTGTATATTAAAAAACAACACGCAGCCTCTTAAACCGCCTGGAACAAAATTGTGCAATAATTGGCTTGTGCAACCATGTGATCTTATCACTGTGAGCCAGGGTTTTCAGAGGAAGCTGAAAGGAGTGAAACACCCACTAGATCCTGCTTCAGATCATCTGAAAAGCTCGGCTGTTTCCTTCGTCCTCCTCTCTTGGTGTTTTACATTTGCTCGTGGTGGTATTTCCCCCTGAGCTCCTGGGAGGCCAGGCTCGTTGCCAGATCTGTTTGTACACACTCCCAGGGTGGGTTTGGGTTGTTGGCCAGTTTCCCTGTGTCCTGGCTTTCCCTGTAACTTGGAGCTGAGGCAGCCCCGGTCATCTTCCAGCAAAGGGCTGGTGTGGCCAGGCAGGGCCAAGCAAGCACGGGGTGGGATTGGCCCTGTCTCTAAAGGGCTCTGCAGGCTGCCACCCTAACAGGGCCGGGGGTGTGGGGGGGCACCTTGAAGGGTGATGTCTTGAGACAGACAAGATATGGAGACTTAAAAGGCCTGAAGAGAACGAGGAATGAGAAATCTTCCTCACTACAGAGTTAAGACAGAAAAATAAGAGTCTGTAAAAATAGGAAGAAATTATAGCAGAGCATACTGGTGTGCTGTGTGATTCCTGTGCTGGGTTTATGAAGAATATTCAGGACCAGTGTGTTTCTAGGCTCTTTGCTGTCCATGACAAATACCTGAGTGTCTCCCTTTCCCACAGATGTATCTTGCAGCTTGCCCCACCTTCAGAAAGGATCTCTGGTTGCAGCACTGTGTGTATCTGCCAGGGTTACATGGTGCAGCTGACTGTGTTTGCTGCCCAAACGTGTTTCCTCTGGAAGCTATGATCAGTCAGGGATGCAGGGAGTCATGAGTGGCATGGGGAACAGGAGGATTGGGTGCTGGGATGGCAGCTCCAAAACAACTCCTCTGATAGTCAGTGAAGAGAAATCAACATATCCAGAACATGATTCCTCTTGTCCTTGTGCACATGTAAAAAGAAGATCAGGCAAAACACCTTTTAATTGCCTGTTTCTCTCTTAACTACAAAGGGAGCCCAGTTGCTTAACTGAGAGAAGAGATGTGAAAAACCCTGAAATCAGGTGGTATCAATCCCATCACAGCTTTAGAAACCAGGGCAATTTCACACAAGCACTTGATATATGGCACTTACATGTGGACACAATTGTGTGTGCAGACACTTGCATGTGTAACATTATACCAGTGTGCATGAGGAACTGTCATCCTCAAGATGGTATAAAAACACCCTTAATAGCTTTACCATCATATGGCCACTTAGTACTTAAAACTGTGTAAAACACCAGAATAACGTTAAAGAGTCACCAGGAAAAAGCCTAGAAGTCATTTGGGACCAGAGTGACCCCAGAGCTGCCAAGCCCTAAATTGGAAGAGTGTGGGGCACGAGGCCTCATCTAGAAGTCATGCATGTGCCACGACTTTTTTTCCTTTTTAGTACAAACTGCCCTTGATTAGTCATCGACCTGGTTTAGAAGCTGCACTGCTACCACTCAAGCTGTGAGTGGAGTACAAATTTAAATATAATAGACTCTGCAATCATTTTAAAACTGGCCTAGATCTAGGCCCATGGGGACCTATAACTAATTTGATAGAAGCTGTAGCTTCTAAATAGAACCACCTGAGACCTCTCCAGAGTTCAGCTATAGGGTTCACTGTTCCAGCACAAACTCTCAGCTCAGCTCCCCTGACTTCTTCACAGCCCTTCTCAGCAAACTGAGGCTAACTTGGGGGGCAGCAGAACTCAGTTTCGTGATGGATATCCTTCTCACTGGGAATTATGAAGCAGAGGGAGGAGGGGAATTATGGTTTCAACTCCCCAAACCATTGGAGGGATGCATTTTTGCACAGTTTTGTGTCAAAACCATATGCAGCTCCACGGTTTTGGCTGTGGTTTGCCTTGGGGTTTTTTTGAGCTAGCTGCAATAGTGACTGATCCAAAAGGTAGGAGTAAGTAAAGTCACCGTATGTTTTAAACCTTCCATACTGGAATGTTTTTTGCAGTATGCAAGTCCCGTTTTTAATGTCAGAAACACTTCCCACCTTAGATTTTCACTTCTTCAGCATTGACTAAGCACCTCTGCAAACTCAGGACTAAATATCTGCCTTTTATCCACAACCACAACACTGTCAAGCAAGTAGGTTTGTGTGTCCATAGTGATTTTGGTTGCATTATTTGCAATAGCTGGTACTCCTGTACCTTCCAGACCAGAACATCACAGGGGCTGGCTCTACAGAGTGAACAAAACTTGGGCTGATTGTGGGTGGCACTTCAGTGCTACTGAAGCAAAAGCATCAGCCTTCAGACGGCACCATAGCTGAGACTGCCTTGCCCATCTCTGATGTCTGCTGAAGTGGAAATCAGCCATTGCCCCAAGCTCTTTATTCAAATTTAATTTTTTTCAAATTTCATCTGTTCCATCTCCAAAAAAAAGGTTTAATGGAAGCTTTGTGTGAGAATGCTGCTGTGTTTGCCTCCAAAATCTCTTTCCCACTCCTGTAGCATAGTATAAATACCACAAATCCATGAAAAAAAGAGACAGTAAAGCAAGTGTTAGTGGTACTGAGTTCTAGGATAATTTTATTCACAAAATCACAGAATGGTTGGAAGGGACCTCTGGAGATCACTTAGTCAAGCACCCCTGCTAAAGCAGGTTCACCTAGAACAGGTTGCATGGGATCATGTCCAGGCAGGTTTGAATATTTCCAGAGAAGGAGACTCCACAACCTCTCTGGGCAGCCTGTTACCCAGGTTTTCTGTCACCCTCCCAGTAAAGAAGTCTTTCTCATATTCAGATGGAACTTCCTGTGTTTCAGGTTGTGCCCGTTGCCCTTATCCTGTCACTGGGCAGCACTAGAAAGAATCTTGCCCCATTCTCTTGACACCTGCTCTTAAGAGATTTGTATGCATTGATAAGATCCCCTCCCAGCCATCTCTTCTCCAGGCTACACAGGCCCAGCTCCCTCAGCCATTCCTCATAAGAGAGATGCTCCAGCTCTCTCATCATCCTCACAGCCCTCCACTGGACCTGGTCCAGTAGTTCCTTGTATTTCTTGAGCTGGAGAGTTCAGAACTGGACACAGCACTCCAGATGTGGCCTCATCAGGGCTGAGCAGAGGGGCAGGATCACCTCCCTTGACCTGCTGGTCACAATCCTCCTGTCACCCCAGGGTGGCCACAAGGGCACACACACTTCTGGCTCACGGATGTTTCGTTGTCCACCAGGACCCACAGGTCCTTCCCCGCAGAGCTGCTTCCAGCAGGTCACCCCCAGTCTGTGCTGGTGCATGGAGTTATTCTTTCCCATTTATCCCTCCCCAGGTGCAGGACTCTGCACTTGCCTTTGTTGAACTTCTCTCCAGCCTGTCCAGGTGTTGCTGAACAGCAGCACAATGCTCCTCCCACTACTGAACCCCAGCAAACTGGCTGAGGGTACACTCTGTCCCTTTGTCCAGGTCACTGGTGAATCAGGAGAACAGACTGGGCCCAGTGCTGACCCCTGGGAACACCGTGAGCTGCAGCCTCCAACCGGACCCTGCATCTGCTCACAGCCCTCTGAGCTCTGCTGTCCAGCCAGTGCCCAATCACCCCACTCTGCTCACCCCACACTCGCTTCCTGAGCTCGCCTGTGAGGGTGTTATGGGAGACACTGCCAAAAACCCTGATGAACTCGAGGTAGACAACATCCACTGCTCTCCCCTCATCTACCCAGCCATTCGTGCCATCACAGCAATCAGGCTGGTCAAGCATGATTTGTCCTTGTTGAGTCCATGCTGCCGACTCCCGATCACCTTCTTTTCCTCCACATGCTTAGAGATGACATCCAGAATGAACTGTTCCATCACCTTTCCTGGGACTGAGGTGAGGCTGACTGGCCTGTAGTTCCCTGGGTCCTCCTTCTAGCCCATTTTGAAGACTGAAGTGACATTGGCTTTCCTTCAGCCCTCAGGCACCTCTTCTGTTTTCCATGACCTCTCAAAGATGATGGAGAGCAGCAATATTTGCCAGCTCCCACAGCACTTGTGGGCACATCCCATTGGGCTCCATGGATGTGTGTGTGACAAGTTTGCCTAAATGAACTCTAACCCGATCCTCCTCGACCAGTGGGAAGTTCTCAGTTCTCCAGGCTTTGTCTCTTGCTGCCAGGGTCTGGGATTCCTGACAGGCATCCCTGCAAGTAAGGACTGAGGCAAAGAAGGCATCCAGTAACTCCACCTTCTCTGTATCCTCTGCCATCAGGGTGCCCACCTCATGCCGATGCAGGTCCGCATTTTCCTGTTTTCTTTTTGCTACTTATTCATTGCAGATGATGCTGCAATGCACATTCTGAATCCAGTGCTACACAACTGACCAAATATTCCAGTGTAGGTAAGGTTCACCTATAAAAACATAAATATCAAGTGCAACTTATTTGCTAACTAACTTCTTTTGCATCAAATGGAAGCAGACATTCCTAAAATGTTGAAAGTGTTATACCCTCTCCACACCAGCACAATCAGCGTTGCAAAGTCTACAATATTCGTAACAAACTCCACATCCCTTAGACCCTCGTCATCAGAACTGTATCATGCCCTTTCTTGCCTGGGGCACAGGAACGATGCAAAAGGGAGATTTTTTCCCCTGGATTTGAATAGAGGAGGGATGTGGCTCACTTTACATGCAGACAGGGTTAATTTTTCCTTCTTCCTGCATTCTTTCGAACAGCCATCCCAAGGAGAAGTGTCATATTACCTTACCTCTCATTCCTAGGCTTCTAAGTTGGACCTGGATTTGAATTTCCCTGGCATTAGAGAGGAGTCTCAGTGTTCTGGTTTCTGGGTCCATTGCACAATGGTGGGTGGGAACTTCACATGAAGGGAGTTTGATTTGCTTATTCCCATTCCAGCCTCTCATTTTACACAAATCCTGTGTCTAGTCTCCCCCCTTCTGTGCAGCTGTGGAAGATACGGGAACGAATCACTTCTTTAAAGAGGAAATGAAGCATTACCTTCCCACGGGAGAATTCCTGAAGACAGAAAGACAGGGTGGTTAGCACTGCAGCCTTGTCCTGGCTTGCCTACACATGAAAGCTATTTCAGAATAAGCCAGGGGTTGAATGTAAAGCAGCATAGGCATTCCACAACTGCTGCGTATGTTGCTGAAATCTCAGCAGAAGCAATGGGCTGAAGTAGCTGCATGCTGATTCATTGGGACTTCCCTGTGTCTTCCTTAGCTGTGTCCAACAGAAAAATAGGTGAAGATTTTTGCAAATTTGTGTTTGGTACAATATATACAAAAACAGAAATAAACAACTGCAGAATAGTCAGAATTAAATAAAGAACTCTTATTTTCCTAACTTTATAATACTGAAGCAATAAGACATCTCCAGGACTTGTTTTCAGAGTAGAATGAGAAATCAAGGTGAAGATACATGGAGAGGTGTCTTCAAACCATTTTGTTCCTTCTGGGTCCCAAACCAAAGATATTTCAGTCCTGCTTGTGTCCCCTTCAGCTGCACCATGCCTGCCTCTAGCACAGCCAGTGGGAAGCTCACAGGTGCTCTTCACCGCTTGAAAGGCACGCTGCGGTGCATGACTGCTCAAAGGAGCCAGATCACAGTCCTGAGACATCTACTCCATTTCCCACATCGACACAGATGCAATCCAAAGACAAGCACTGCCTGGCATCAGCTCAGCCACATTTCACCTAGGTATTCTGTGCTAACCTGAAGCACTGGGTTTACAGAGATGGCCTTTGACAGAAACTTCATGTCTACCATTTTCTGAACACTCTGGCAGTGCACCTTTGGCTCCACCTCCATCCCGCCCTGCTGCTCGCTGCAGGACAGAAGAAGAGCAGTCAAACCAATATAAACCCCACTGTGAGGGTGCTGAGACACTGGAACAGGTTGTCCAGAGAAGCTGTGGCTGACCCATCCTTGAAAGTGTTCAAGGCCAGGCTGGATGGGGCTCTGAGTAACCTGGTCTAGTGGAAGATGTCCCTGCCCATGGCAGGGGAATTGCAACTAGATGATTTTTAAGGTCCCTTCCAACCCAAACCATTCAGTGATTCTATGGGTGACTGCTGAAATGAACACCATTCAGTGTGTTCAGCATAAAATTAAATATGTTTTTAACATCCTCTCCTCCCCCCAGTGTGGTAGATTCCAAACTTCCTAGCTGGCTGAAGCAGAAGCCCTTTATGCCCCCCAAATTTAGGAAATGGTTCCCCTGGATTGATATGTATGCACTTTTTTGTCTTCCTTAGAATGTGATCAGAGACTAATGAACAAAATTTACTGTAACAATGGCTTAAAGGCTTGTTTGGGTTTTTTCCCCTAAGAAGTCCTAGGCTATATCTTTACCTTGAAAAAAGAAAGTATTTTAATGTACCCATAAAGTCCAAATTGAAATAGGTTTTCCTACTGTTCTGCCACAAACTGACTGCTAGAACAGGGGTTAGGTTCAATTTTTAGAGGGTCTATCCAAAAAAATAAGAACACTTAAGCATTTTTTTGTGCTTCCATGGAGAAATCTGGGGAAACTGCATTATATTACCTGGGCCTCATTGTGTGAAACATCTCCAACTGTGAGCAATAAAGTAAAAAATGTATTTGAACAGACATAACATCTTTGGAGGGGGATGAAAGAAAAGCTCAATAAATCACATCAATTTGGTAAATCTGAACAACGGTCTCCAGCACCTTTCACTTGGCACATTGGCAGTGCTCACAGATATTTTCTCCTCTAGCTGGAACTGCTCTGCAGTGAGCAGCTCCTGCCCTCTCCCTTCCCTGCTCTCCATAGCACTTTTTCTCCAGCTCAGAGAAATGCAGTCAGGGAACATGCTGATGTCTTGCTCCTGTTTTCTGCAGCAAAGATATAATTCTTTAGTCAAACACATCAATTCTATAGAGGTAAAGCTTCAAAAACAGACATACGCACAGTGCTCCAGAGAAGAGTTACCATCTGCCTTCCCCTCTCCTCCTCCTCCTCAAAGGAAGGAAGAAAGAAATGTAGCAGAGGCTTAGCTCTTCATTACCTGCTTGCACTGACATTCATGAGATTCCCTGCAGGATTTTTCTTGCTAACCAGGCAGGATGAACACCCACAAAAATTGGCAAGGAGATGACTTTTAACTCATTTTCACAAACTGGCTCTATTTCAAGTAGACAGTGTCTCTCTGGTATCAAACCAGGAAAAAAAATGGTTTTGCTTTCCTCTGAAAAATAGAAAAGGCAAGTAGCCATCCTACTGGTTGCCTTGAATACTAACAGTGAAACATGATATTTCAAGGATTAAAAGGAATTCAGTTTCACCTCTCGAAGCCTGAGGATGAAGTTCCATGTTGGCCTGATATTATATTTTAGCTGAGCATTGTAAAAACCCAAAGTGGGGTTGCTTTCTGCATTGTCTGCTCCCCTGCCACTACTCCAGAGGTGCAGGCACTATCGCCTGCAGCAGGGAACACTCAGATGCTGAATTCAGAGCTTGGACATTGTGTCAGGAGAGAGCTGTCACTGCTATACCAGTTGTTAGAGTGCAATATTATGCATTCACATGATATTTGTATCCTGGGAAAAGTAGACTCTTGGTACAGAAGCAAAAAAGTGACTTCGTTGGGATAGGTTTTTTGGATAGAGAAAAGTTAAAACATCTCCCTCAGGAAAAAAAAAGAAACCCAGCAAAGAAAACAAAATTAAACCAACCAAACTTCTTTTATCCAAAGTACCCTGAGTAAGGAAATTTACTCTCTTGGCAGAACCATACAAGGCTTGACAAGGCTTGAGATAGACTTGACAGATGACTCAGATCAGAAACACAAAGAAGCAGTGGGTAAGAAAGTACTGTTGTGGAAGTGTGGCTGCAGAGTTACTCAGTAAAGGAAAGCATGTGCATGCTCAGATAATATTAATCTTAATTAGCTTCAATGTAAGTCAATTTGTTGTCTGGGCACTACCAAGAAGTGTTACGCCAAACAGGTTATCCAAGATAGTTCCCTATCTTGGAATGGTTGCTTCTGGACTTTGAGCTACAACTCAGCTGGTTTGAATCTCTTGGGGCAGTGAGGTTCTGCAATTGCACATAAGAAGTGACACGTTTGAAAGAAAACAACCAAGCTCTGCTTGGAAATGGCCAAATTTGCTGTACACTATCATCTCTTTTGTATGGCCCCTATTGCAGGATCAGCAAGCAAGGCACTGGGAGGAAGCAGCACCCAACAGAATTACATGACTGAGGCTTTTATGAGTTACTGGAAGTCTTCCACAGCCTGAAGAAACAGTTGCAGTTTATTGCATCAAGAAGAGTACAGTTTACATTAGAAAGGAAAAGTACATTGTTTGTTCCAGGAAATTATTGCCATAGCTTGACACCACTTACTACCTTGAAGGTGAAGAGCAATATCACTACCTTGTAGTCATTGGCAATAATTCTGAACAGCTCATCAACCTTAATACCTCCTGTGGCAGACAGGGAAGCTTTGACTGCAATTGCTACCATTTACAAGTATAGAAAGCAAGTAAACTCCTGAATATCGGCAACAGTGGAATGGATGACACTTTTGTGTTGCTACAAATATATGCAGCACCAGAATCAGTTACCTTCCACCACTTTGTCTTGATCGAGCATGAGATTTTTTACTCCCTATAGGAATTTATATGGTTTCCTTTCACCTGTACTTGTCAAAAATATTATAAGAAATATTGATGTTTCCTGTTTAAATACTCTCTGTTTCCTGGCTTATTTTGTGTTTCTCCAATGCCATGTTAGGTATGGAGCCTTGCTCCAGGTAAGCATCAGTTTAATCAGCTTGTCTTGAGTGTGCTTAGTTAGCTCTAGATGGTCCTGCCACTGCATCTGGCTGCTCTTTGCTTCAGATTCAAGATGGATTCAAGATAAATCCATTGTTCAGATTTACCGCCACTTCTGGCCTGGACATGGTTTAGCAACACAAGAAGAGACTCCTTCTATTTCATTCATCTATGATGAAGGTTTGAACCCAAACTCCAAATCCACATACTTCAGTCACTGCAGATATTTGCATTTTGATCCTACTCTACAAAAGCTTTGCTAATAACTATACACACAACTTCCCTGTAGGATGGAGAAACATTTTACATTACCAATGGAGACCTGTTGCTGCTGACAGAGTTAAACCATCTCCCTGAAAAATTCCAGCTCTCTAGCTTTTTTCACCTTTATGTGTTGTGTCTGCTTTGGCTTCAGGTTCCAGGAGAGGTGCTGGCAAATCTTTATTAGTGAGAATATTGTTTTTTCTACTCCTGAGCCAGTGGGGCTGTGCTAGGAAAACTTGGTATCCAGGACCTGCCTAGCATGACTCCTGTCCACTCTCACCTCCCTCTGGGCAGACTTTACAACAAATGATGTGCAATATCTCACTACAGGCATCTCACCAAGTCTCCCTCCCCAGATCATGTAGCTGCTAGGAAAACCAGTATCCCTCAAATTAGACACCTACTTTAAAGAAGAACAGTGTGCTTCACAGCAACAGACATGATAAATGCTGTGAGTAATGACAGATCCATGTGTTAACAGCACTATCAGCCACCTACTGGCTCCTTTCTTCTTTTGATAAAGGCTTTTCTCCCCTGGTTTTGCAAGAAGCATACTTCTCATGTCAAGGTGGATGTCTCTGCAGAAGCAGTGGGAGCAGAATGTAGAAGTTCTGAAGTTCTGACTGCAACAACGACACAGGTTCAGTGCTGATCTAACAGCTGGGGCTCTTTGCCTCAGTTTCCCCATTTGTAATAGGAATAATGTCTGCATTGCAATCGTGCTGCAAGGTGCAGTTAATATTTGCACAGTGGTACACGGGAGATACCAAGCATCAGATATTCCCAGGATACACCAGAAAATCAATTGTATCTACACAGTGAACAAAAGCAGGCACAGATGCTAGCATAATGTTATGTATTTCGGTACAAAGTGAAATAAAAATCTTGCCTTCTGTCCTTAGATTTCTTGTCAAACATCCATTGCTTCACGTGCTGAAGCAGTTAGTAATACAAAGCATATTTCTATCCTACTTTATTTTACACTAAAAACTGAAGAGCCATGATTGAATCTTAATACAAAGAAAGGGCTTAAGTTACATTCTCCTGGGATCATCTGTAGCAAAGCATAATAAGTTTCTCAATATCTGACCTAATTATATCTGTCCTTCTAAGTTTTGTTTCCCATAAGAGCTAAATGTCTGGTTAAAAATAACATTTGAAATTCCTCCAAGTTCCAACAGAACTTTTTCAGCCTCTCTCAAATTTAATATCTATTTTTGTTTTAATTTTCACCCAACTTTAAAAGTTATGGTTTGAAGGCTGGCATTCTGCTCTGTTATCCAGTTCCTAAATGTTTGTATCAGATAAACTCGAGAAATAGGGGGAAAAATCATATTATGTGTGTTTATTTCATGTTAAAAAATACGGCAGCTATCGAAACCAATGACAGATACACATGGGGAAGGAAGGATGTCTTTGTGGTTGGAAAGAAATTGGCTGTGTTAGAAATGTACCTTCTGATTCTCATCAAGGTCTCTTGACAGAAAACACCAGGCAATTCTACAATGGTTGTTTTTATCATCTGTCCTACCTAAGCACCCAGTGCAAGTCACTGCCCCAGGGCAATAGTGATGGAAGGAGATACAGGCCTCAGGCCCTGTGACCCATCGGTCCTGCTTAGAGCTCCCCATATCCAGGCAAAAGCTGGCAAATTGTACTACTGTTGGGATGGCAGAATTTGTCATACTCATCTCTTCCTGCTGGCCCTGTTATGAGAGGGCTGTGGCAGACCTGAAGCTGGAATGCTTTGCATCTAAATCCACTTCACACAGCAGTCAGAGATGCCGGTGGCCATTTAAGACCTTGTGCCTCAGTTTCCCACCTGTAACCCATGGATAACAGCACCAACCTTCCTGAAGAGACACTGCAATGCTGAAGTGCTGACATTTGCCAAGGGCTAGGAAATCAGGTATAATGTGTTAAAGAAATACAAGAGATTATTATAAACAGTCCCACTCAATTCCCAGGGAGGTTGATAATAAATAATCTTTATAGAGCACCCTCCACTGTAAGTAGGCCAAGAAGCGAGTCTGCAAACAGAGATACAAACAGGATTTTTGGATGGGAAATTCAGATTAGCCCTTTTCTATTGAGAAGCTTTTTAGGCCTTGTGGAAGGAAGAATCTGGAGACCAGACTGACTATTTGAACCCTGAGCTTTGTGCACCTGCAAGAGTTGTGCATCCATCACTGTAGACGGGCCATAAAGCCCCATCCTGGAGGTTTATAAATGGTGCTGCCTGCTCACAGGAGCAGAGCTGGCGTGGGCTCTGTTTTCACAGTTCAGATCACGGGAGGGGGGCACAGGCTGAACAACACATGCAGGTTGTAATTGCCCAGTCGTTCTGCTTCAAGGGCCTGGGACACTTAAATGTCACAGTACATAAATGGGAATAGTTGGAAGAAATAGAGCAAAGCGATTTCAAAGGCATCCGAGTCCAGTGCTTTTGCTAGTTCATAGTACAGGTTCAAGGCTGGAGCAGATTGCCTAAATTCCCTCAGAAAGAGGCAGCAAAGGGCTGGAGGATGAGGCAGCAGCTCCTCAGTGGGTCCTGTGGTGAAAAGGTCTGGTTTTGTTAGATGGGCAGCAGCACAGTTTGGTGGTTATGATATCCCTGATGGATGTGTGCATTCAGGTCCCTGCAGGCTGACATGGGCTGAGCTCTCCAGTTTCACTGACCTTGCCTTAGCTGGGAGGTTATTCTGCTGGTGCAAAACCTGACTGCAAGATCTGAATCCTAATATAACTTAAGCATTTGACTTTTCCTTAAGAACTCCTGTGAGGGACACATTCGTACCTTTCCTGTGGGCTGCTGTGAGTCCCCAGCTTTAACTGCAGCACTCTGGTATGGGGAATTCAAGGCAGAATCAACCAAAGGCTCCTCAGAAGAGCTGGTGGCACTGAGAATTGCTGTCCTGAGAACAAGGGGCCAGGGCTGAGTCGCTCCTGCCACAGGAAAGGGGAAGGAAGGGCAGCCTTGTGACGGAAAACCAGGCTTGCTACTGCCACCCCTACTGCAGAGATAGGAAGGGTGAAGACAGAAATGCTGTTGCAGGATGGGGCCCTCCCTTTACCCCCAACAGCAAACACTGCCCTGGCTCCCTGCGCTCCTCTGCCGGCCACTGCAGCCATGAGCACCGAGCACCAAGCCTGGCAGAGTTCAGGAAGTGTTTGAACAATGCTCTCAGGCACTTGGTGTGACTCTTGGGGATGGTCCTGTGCAGGGCCCAGAGATGGACTCAATGATCCTTGCGGGTCCCTTCCAGCTCAGCTTATTCTGTGATTCTGTGGTTCTCTGAGCCTTGTTTCCCAGGGCTCATGCCTGGTGTTGCTGTGACAGCCTGAAGTCCTGCGCCCGTGCTGTTTGTGCTCAGCATTCACCCTGTGTGGGAAGCATGTGGCAGTGGATATTTCCCTGGGGAGCTGGGGGTCTGCATCTGCAGTCTGCACTTGGTGACAAAACACTGTCCAGCCCCTTAGAAGGCTTTGCTAATATCTAACATCTGCTTGGACTAGACAATCTCTGTAGGTCCCTTCCAACAGAACTATTCTATTCTATTCTATTCTATTCTATTCTATTCTATTCTATTCTATTCTATTCTATTCTATTCTATTCTATTCTATTCTATTCTATTCTATTCTATATTTCAGACCCATCTTACTCTTCCCAGTGATAGGGTCCCATACAGCAGGCACTTTGCAAAATGTCTGGAATCAAGGCCTCTCTTCCTGAGACAGAAACTACCATGGGGTGGCTGGGGCTGGCAGGGAGCAGAGCATCCCATGTTCATCCCCAGAACAACAAAACCACCAGGCAAAGGAGGAAAGAAGACAAGACAGCAGGGCCAGGCTTTACTTACATGGCATTCCAGCTAGTTGAGGAATGGAATATAAAACAGTGGTACCCTGGCTCACTTTTAATGCAAAGGGGATATTACCTGTAAATTAACAACAATGTGCTTCTGTTCCCCATTTTTCTAGCTGTTCTCCCCTGTAAAAGGTTTTGATCTTAGTTTATTTCTTTTATCCATTTTTTTTTTTAAGAGTAAAGTATAGTATAAATTAAGGATCCTAGACACTTCTGAAGGTTTAAGTAGCCCAAATTTGGGGAACTGGGGGGCTTTTTTCATGAAGATGTTTTCTAATTAAAAATGGTTTGCAAGCACTGAGCCCATGATATTCTTTGATGATCTGTCACAGCTCTACCACTACCACTTTGGGAAGCAGTACATGGGAAAACAGCTATTATAGAAAAGCCAGTGAGATAAATCTTGAAATAATTTTACCAACATTAGGCATCCTATTTTGGGAAGAAACTGAAGAGAGGAATATTTTTTTTTCCCAGAAAATACTGATGTTTCCAAAAGCAAGATATTCAGAGGTGATGAGACTGATTAACAGCAATATGTGCACACAAACATTCACTTGCTCCTAGATTGTGAGCAGGAATGTCAGACTCATTTCTAAATTGGGCACTTGCACCTGTATGTGTAATATTCCAAACATAGTAGGTGCTTCTTACTGTTTCCCTATGTCTGATTTTGAAAAATCTGTTCCTTGCTAGATTGAACTCATTGCTTCTCAAGTATCTTCTCTAAATATGAGTTTGCATGTGACATTCATCCAGGAGTTCTCTGCAGATTCAGTTCTGATGCTGTACTTTCAGATGTTATTTGTTTTCATTCTTCCATAACATTTTTCAGTCCTCCCTTTCATTTCTATCTAGCTCTCAGTAAACCTTTATAATCCTGATATGCTGTTTTCATAGTTTCTCCAATAATCTCTTTGAAGAGGCTGGACAAGCTAGACCATCTCTCAAATGATGCAAAACATTTCCCTAATGTGGATATTATGTGTGCCAAGAAATTCCTGAATTAGTTTGAGTACTCCCATACTGCATTCATGAATGTCAGCAGCAGTCACAGGAGCTGTCTTTCCTTGCTGGAGACTGCTTATTCCCAGGAAGGATATTTTGCACCTCTGGGTTACCACATCTGCCACTGCCAGTTCTAATAAAGAGTTTCCCATCCCTCAACAGGAAATATTCGATCACCTGCCCAAAGCTCATCAGGACTAATTCTATTCAGTATCTAAGCAACAATTCAGATAGCAAATGTTGGGGGGTGGCGGGGGGGAGGAATCTGTGGCTAAATACTGTCCCACTGTCTCTTTTTAAACAATGACCTTTTTTTTCTGCTTCTTGTCTAGAGCAAGTTCTGATCACCCAGGAAAGGCCAAAGCAAAGAGACTTTAAGCAGAAAGACATAAAATCAGGATCCTCTCCCACGGAAATTTTGGATTTCCAGCAGAGCTGCTCTTCAGCTGTTGCAAGAGCCTTTACACAATCACCGTTCCTTTGCTCCTTTCCCTGTAGGGAGGTTTCAGCGCTGCCTCCCTCAGCACCCAGGCTGTCACAGCCTGACGGGCTGGGGCCACACGTGGCCGAGGTGCAAAGCAATGGTGGGCCTGGGAGCTCTGCTGTGCCCTGGCTGGGGGTCAGAGCCTGCCCACTGCACCCCTCTGCAGCCTGCTGGACCCTGCGCGGGGCTCCCGCTGCTCCTGACTGCTGCAGGCCTGCTGAAGGGAACCAGGGCTTCTTCTGCTATCTCTATTTGTGACAACGTTCAAATACCAAAGTTAAATCCAGGCTTATCCTCTCTTTTCTTTACATAAAAGCTTCCACTCAAAGCAGATGTTCTCAAATCTATTATCCTCTATATTGTTCATATTGGTTCTAATTTTTCCCACGTTGCTCAAAGCTCTATCCTCAGGTGACTGTTCTCTGAGCTTTCCCAGCTCAGCTTTATCTTTCAAATAAGATTTATCCATTAAAAAACAATTCTACTGCTTTTTGCAGCTATCATTTTGTCACATATGGATTTATTCAATAAATGCTTTTAATAGCAACGTTTCTAGGCTTTGTTTGTCAAGAGCTGCCAGGCTTTTACAAGCCAGGGTTGGCACAGACGCTGAATTGCCTCTCTGTACCCAGGGGAGAGTTTCCTGCTGGTCATGACAGAGGTCCTGCACACACGAGTAAATGAAAGGAAATTAAAAATATGGGTAGCTACATAATTCACAGCCAGTAAATGGTGAAGAGTATCAGGCTTCCAGCAACTTCTGAACCTCAGCAAAGCTTCTAATAAAAGCTGGGATATGTGATATTAATTTGCAGTTCCAAGATCTACTGAAAAACCTAAAAGTCTCATTTCAACACAAGCACCAGGACAAGGAACTACATAAAGGCCATCAGCAAGAGCAAATTCAGCCATCCCAAGGGCACTGGGAAGTAACAGCTGACAGGACAGAAGAGAGGTCAAGATCAGTATGCCAAAAATCCTTCATTCACGAGTCAGCCTGAAATTAAACAGCATTGCTGTTGCCTGCCTGCTGCGTGCTGTGGGGCAATGGGTGTCCAGTATTTGTGTCTTGGTGCACCTGGCATCCACCCATGCAGGACTTCACGGGTGTCTCCTGGACAACTGCGGAAGGTGGTGGTTATAAAAAAAAGAGTCTTTCCCTCTGTTTCCCCAGTCCCTTCTGAGGTCTTCAGATGTCTATTGCTAAACTGTCCTCCTTGAAAGTGGCACAGCACTAAGTTTGTCTAAAGCAAAATCAAAAGAGAAAAGAAAATACATTACCTAATATTATTTTTTAGGTTTTTCAAGAACTCTAAACTTGTTTTGGTGCATCTTTTGCTTTCTTTCAATGAAATACTTAATACAGTCAGACATTAATAGGATTTCTTTTTGTTCATCTTCCTCCGTTCTTTCCATACTTACCCATTCAGTTCCACAAGGACTTATAAATTAAATTCTCTCAGTACAGCGTTATCTCTCTTTGACTATCTCTATTTTCTGTACTGCAGCTTGTGTACATTGTAGAGGGGAACCAGAGAGAGCAAAGAACCAAATAAAAAGATCCCTCCAGAAATACAGTATTCAATTATACAAAGAAAACCAGCAGTTCCGATTGCTCATCCTTATTTCCCAGAGGAGGCCTCAAATGTCTTTGTTCTTTGGCTCTTTAAAAAGAATTTCCTTTTCTGGTAAAATCATTTTACCTGTGAAAGCAGGCCAGGCTTTTGGTCACATTCACCTGCTTTTCCATTAGCAGCTGTTACAAATTGTTCTTTCCCATGTTTAGCCTCCAACAAACAGCTTTGGGGTATTTTGCAGCTCCCCATGGCTTTGTGCCTGGGCTCCAGGACCTTCCACCAGATCTGGGTTTCATGGGGGAACATGGCCTCGTGTGAACCACACAGTGGGCTCTTCTCACAAACGTCAGTGTCATAAATGCATTATTGCTGACTACAGTGATGATGAGATCCTGGAGAGGCCCAGAAAGGAATGAGCATGGGGCCCCAAGCCCCCTCTCATCTCCTGAAGGGCTGTACCTGTTTTATGGACAAAGAACAACTTCTGCTCCCAGAGCTGTCAGTCAAAGTCAGCTTCTCCAGTGCTAAAGTGACCACAAATAACCGAATAACTCTTACAAACCTAAATGAGAAGTACAGAAGTATATATAATTAACCAAGCATTTCAAGCTGTGAACTCCCTGTCTCCTTGAAGTCCACAAATTGCATGACTCACAGCCATCACACCTAGGGTATATATGCACACATATACATGTTTTGATATGTTCAGTATTTTGTCCTTGTCTAAAAATAAGGTTGCAAAATGGAATGGAAAAATCCATTTGCTCCCTGGGAACCTGATATTACCTCCAGTTTACCATCTTCCCAGCTGGCTAGATATTGTATCACTTATGTTGGGCCTCCGGCAAGATTAATGGCATCATCTGTACAGTGTTAACAGCCTAATCTTGCTAAATCTCTTTGTTTTGAAATTTGATTGTGCCTGATCTTCATTATTTTAATTGTTTAATGTATTATAATTAATTAGATCTAACAGATTCCAATTCAGCCCAACATATTCACATCTGTCTGTGAGCTGTGGGAAGCACAAGACAAACCAGGCTGATTCCATGCCGGCTTTTTAGTCCAGAGACCAGGTACTATTTTTGCCACTCTCTTTTATGTTTGTCTGCAGGCAAGTCATCTATCTTTCTGTTTCTCCAAGGGATTCCAGCTTGCTGTGTTTATAGCCTAAGTGGATCTCAGCACAGGCTGACATCTTTACACGCAAGCGTTACGGAAGTAGGAATAACAACCCACAGCCCATCCCATACACAGCTGCCTTCTAAGTGGGACTGGCTGCTGCTTAAACCGAGCACAGCAATAAGGACCACGAACATGGAGGCTTGTGAGTATGTATGTTGTTTCAGCATAAAACACGGAAACCTCCCTTTCCTCCCCTCATGTCAAGTTCTGGCAAGATTTTGGTACTTCCCAGAGGACAGACTTTCTGCCTACACAGGCCTGGCACCCAGATCCTTTGCACCATCTCTCCAATGCTGCATCTTCATTCTGCCCACATCCAGGTCGAAGGGAAGAATATCTTTTTGCCAGGGATTAAGAGCTGGTTGTTTCTTCTTCTTCTTCTTGTGAGAAGAGCAAGCTTTCCTTCCAACAGTGAATGAAGTTGCCTACCTTCTCTTCCCCATCACCTTAACACAGCACTTCAGTGGGAAGAGCACTCACCGAGGACATGAAGGACCCAAATTCAAGTCACTCCTCCACCCGAGAGAAGGCAGATCCATTTCTTCAGGGCACACTCTTGCTATCAGTCTCCACAAGGGGATCTTTAGCTCCTGCTAAATGTTTGTCATATTTGTCCAAAAATTAATAACAGAGCATTGATCCTAAGAGCAACAGCAGCCTGCTGGTCTGCTGTCCAGAGCTCACAAACAAGGGTGAAAAGATTTGGTTCTGCTCTGTGCCCTAAGGACCATTTTTGCATCTTATCTGGTGATTACTGTGTAAAACAAACTCAGGATATCTTTCCAAGGAGTATCAGGGTTCCCTAGCACCCTCCTTGCAGCAGCAAGCAGTAGAGCAAAAGCCTAAAACCCCCCCATGTATAACAAATCAGACCTTGACTGAATTCATCATGAAAAAGAAGACGGGAAGAAACAAACGTGCAGAAACCTGCTGCTGTCATCCCCACAAGAAAACCACATGTTACTGCCCCCCAACACGATAAAAGACATTCCCTTTGGCATTGTGGACAGCCGACTGCCCAGGGTCCCTTGACAGTAACGAACAGATGCTCCAAGGAAGACACAACAGGTGTGACATGAAAAGAGCAGCATGCACTTGGTCCAGCAAAGATCCCCTTACAAGGTTACAGAACAACTCCCCCCTGGTACCACACCTCAGAAATATTGCCTTTGCAGTATCCATGGTTTTGTGGCAGTCAGCCTTCTCTAAAAATATCTAATTAAGATTAATTAAGACCCTCCTCCAAAAACCCCAAGAAAAACATTATCTTACTTGGGAACCTTGGTATAAAAGAGCAGAGAAAAGGATCTCTAGCAAACATGGAGATCGATTTCAAAACACTAGGAGGAAAAAAATACGTACCTCCTGTATTTTTGAATCCCTTTAATAATTGTCAGTTCTGTAAAAATATTCAGTTAGAACAACTGTAATCAAAATAATATACTGTGTGCTTTTGTCATCTTGTTTGGGGATGCTTTTCCACTCCCAAAACATAGCACAGGCTTGGTTTTAGGTAGAGACACTTTTCTTTCTGCAATTTATTTTTTCTCTGAAGAAAATGCGCTTTCAAATTACATGCAGGATGGATTCAAGAATTTGAAGCAATTTGCAGGCTGCTGAGGTGGAAAGGGAGAGTTTGTGGTGTTGGGGCCAGGTATGCTCACATCCAGCCCTTTTCATGGAGCCAGCCAGATGGCTGGGTATGGCTCAGCTGGGACTGGTCTTTGTGCTGTCAGAGGAGCTGCAGAGCAGTTCTGACTCAGGTGGGCAAAACACTTCACACCCCAGTAGCCATGACCACAGACTGGGAGGAACCCAGCAGGAGCTATTATAGCCAAGGGAGAATTTGTCAGAGCAAGAAGCTTGCTTGGGAAGGGAGGAGCAAGACAAAATCTCCAGCAAGGCTGGTCTGTAGGAGGAAGATCATGGCAGGAGGGAGAGCAGGAATTTTTGGTTGGTGGCAAAGCACCAAGGCACAGGAAAAAAGCACTTTAGTGCTGCATATATCCAAATGAATGTATTGAACGGTTCTTGACCACCCTTTGAGCTGCTATGCCATATTTACTTGGGGAAGTGATCTGCTGGGGATATAAATTGTATGAATGTCAGAGTGGTGCCAGGGAATGTGTGAGCCATGGGCAGCACATGCCAGGCAAACTCCCAAATCTTCCTGGGAGTGGCACACTGTACAAGTGCCAGGAGAGGCTTCATTTACAGCTGAGGTGCAGGTACGTCAGCCTAGCTTGTTACCCAAAAACCTGCAGGAAAAATCTTCCCCGAGTTTGTGTCCAGATGCTGAGGAGTAGGTTGGGTGCTGCAAATCAAGTGCTCATGCACCGAGAACTTAAAAGCTTCAGAAAGAGAACTCCTAACGATGCTTTCCCCATCACCAGCTACCAGTAGGAGATGGAGAAAACAAAAAGGTCAGAGAGTTTCTTCATCAGTGCTGAGCAGCTGTACCAGAGACTGCATTGATAGATGGATATAAATGTGGCATTCAGGACATTTTGAGAACTTCCTGCCTGAACATTAACCATAGCTCTAGCTGGACACCTCCAAATCTCCACTTTGTCTTACAAACTGCTTCTTAAGAAAACCCCTACCTCATGTGCTTTCTGATAGTTGCAGGATACAGTGCAGATCTTTCTGCATCCTGTAAGACCATCTATGGATCTCATTTGTAGTAGTGATTTTTACTACTTCTTTTTCTTCAGCCAAATTTTGAAACTAGATAGGCTTCATTCCTCTTTTATTACCCTCCTTCCTTTCTGTTTTCACATTAAGTGGAACATTTTCTTCTGCAGGTTTTTTTCCCTAAATCTTGTCCCTCCACCTATTATCCTTAGAAAGGCACCTAATCTCTGCTTTTGAATTCTGAGCTTGCCTTGTGCACACCTTCTTCTCTGAAAATTGGCTTAATCCACAGAGTAGGAAGTCTTCCTGTGTGCTGTTGTCTCCAAACAACTTTTTGCATTTGCAGGCGTGAGCTGTAACCAGCTCTGGTGACAGTTTTTCTGTAAAAGAAGAAAAATGACATTGTAAAATCTGGAGCTGATCAACAAATCTGTTGGTGAAGCTCAGAGCAACTCACAGCATTCTGAAGTTAGTCTACTGCTATTATTGCTGCTCACATGCTGCTTATCGTATCATAGAGATCATTTGGTTACAGCCTAGTTGCACTCTTAATTAGCCAAGCCAGAAGCCTGCCAAGTTTGAAAAAAAAAAAATAGTTTAACTGAGAAGTGAGACATTAACTATTTGAGAGATAATATCATCTATAAACTTGGTAGTCTTGTTCAGCAGTTTAACCTTTTTCTCATTGAAACATCCTTTTCAAGTTAAGTAATACAAAAAAGAGGATCCAAAAGTTGGGAGAAAAAAAGAGTGCCTGCCCTGTGAGACCTTAGGCCTAAATTTTTTTCTTCAAAAATCTTTCTTTGGGGCTTAGGTTTCAAAGTCTGCCCTAGATAAATGACAATTTGGCTTGCAAATGTGATCTCAGCCCCTTTTTCAGCCTCAGGTTTTTCCATATGGCCACAGGGAAATCATATGGACATTTGCCTGAGAGCTCTGTCCCTACAGAGACTTTCCCTGCAGGACTGGGTGTAGATGTCAATCTGCTGCTGACCTTTAAACGACTGTAAAACTGTAACTTGGCCACACTGCAAGTACTCCCACTAATTTTATACTTCCTGGGGCTTATCTATTATGCAAAACCAGTCAGGTTTCACAAGCTGGAAGTTGTGTAGAAGAGCAGCTTTTATCACAGCCCAGTACTATGCATGTGTGTAGTCTTTGTTTTGACATCAGCTCAATTGTGTCCTGTTTAGATAATTGACCAGAGAAGAACTACAAAAATTTCCAAGCTAGATAAATTATCCATCTTGTGGAAGAATCTGACAGAAAACACAAAAAGGAGGCAAGGCATTTTTCTTTGTTTCTCCAGCTAAGCTGATTTGTAAAATATACAACACTCACATGGTTTTTAGAGTAATACAGACCCTGTGGGACAGTTGTAAAACTCCATATAAGAATATTATACAACCACTGCAATGTAGTATTTCAAATGTGTGTATAGTTTAAAAAAGCAATAATTTGCTTCATTCTAGTTAGCTTCTCTTAAACTAGATTCATTAGTTCCCAGGCACAACAGCTGGGTCTTCAAAATGTCAGGTAGTTGGCAAGGGGGCATGATAAGAATCCACAAGTGTTTCAGGAGTATAAATATCAAAGCAGGAGATTCTCCAGTCAGGGTGGAAAGGGGTGAGTACCAATTAGTTTTGTTACAACTGTTGACAGGAGCACATCCTAACAGCCTGGTTGAACTTCTTGGATGAAGAAACAACCAGCCATTAACTGGCTCACACCAGGGTATATCTGAGACCTCATTTCTAAATCAGACAGAATTCTTAGACCGGTTCAGTTACAGGAATTGATGCTGAGCCAGGAGAGCAAAGGGAATACAAAGATAGTAACAGACTCCAGAGATCCTGGGAGGAAAAAAGGTGTTCAGGGCCAAAAGGAGGAAGAAGAGGCAGGGCAAGAGAATCGAGTTGTTCTGTAAGAAATTAAACAAACAAGGTGGGGCTTGATTGATTGTTTTCATAGACTTAAGTTCCTTGTCTCCTAAAATCTCCTCTGCCATTACAACCTCAGGTCCTCTCCCAAAGCCCACTGTCTACAGGGCACATGCTACGCTCAGTCAAAACACTTTGAGCACACTCCATCAGGCTGGCAGCTCTCAGCCACTGCGTAAGGGCTGCATCCACCTGCCTCTTCCTCAGCACAGGCATTTCATTACACACATTGTCCTCTATACAGCTGCAGTTTTTCACAGATCTTATTTATCTTGAGATTTCAGCTCATCTTTCAAATATGCTTGAAACCCAGTCCCAAAGTTTTTTAGGGAAATTGCTGAATGTACAGAGAGATAAACAACACAATCTCATAAACCTAACTTCAAAGGCAACCAGGCTGAAAAACGCCAGGTTTTAATTTCTGATCCTGTTCATGCCAAATGTTGTCTAACATATCAGCAGCAATCTGTGGCCCTGAGAGCTTCCTTCAATATCCTATCAAGAATATAAAATAAATTCTGATAAATGTAGTCAGTATAAAATAAAATGAGTTGAAATTGGTTGCTGGGATGCAAAACTGAAGCTGACAGGCAGTTGTGAGGAAACTTGCAAGAAAATGCTTATTTTATGTATTTCTTTAGGGCTTAGCAGCCTGGAGCTGTCAAGATGGTTATGCACATGCTCGGCAGCAAAAACAAGGGAACTGAGTGATTTTACCAGTAGAAAATGTAAATTCCTACTGCATTAAGCAAAGCTTCAAGATTAGAAGTGCTATTAATGCCTATAACTTGAATAAAGTTACTTTAGTATGTATTTAGAGAACAAAATTTTCCTTGTAAAACTACATTTTGAATTTTTTTAGTAGCCTGTTGTGATAATTTTGCCAAGGGCTTGCAAAAATCTAGGTAAAATATATTAGTAAATTCACCTTCATCCACAACTCTATCAAACTGTTCCAATATTAGTGATTAATGAGATTTTTTTACTCTAGAAATTGTCTTTTACAGGTCATAAAATGATCTTTGAAGTGCTGTCTCATTTTACTTTTAACTTCAAATTATTCGCTGATAAACTATAATTAAACAATTAATAATTCCTTGGATTATCTTATAGACACATAGGTTCAACATGTTACCCATTGATACTTTTAATGGCACATGTTTATAGTGAGAGTTTAGAAGTTGGCATGTATCCTATAGGAGCTATACTGTTTCATTTTTTAGGTCCTCCAGATATCCTCAGAACATACCCTATGAGACTTGCACCTTAGCATTTTTTTTCTCATCCCTTCAACTCCAACAACTATGTTCTATTTCTAAAGAATACAAAGCAAATAAATTATTTATCTTTAAAAAATAAGAGACAAACTCAGGATAAATGCATGCAACATAAGAAGCTCTGAAATTAAGTGGCACAACTGATCTGAACCAAGACATTATGGAGCCTTTCTCCTGACAATCAACATTAAAATAACATTAGCTAGTAAGAACAAATAAATAAAAAATAAGCCCAAAAATAAATCAAAGTAGGTATAATAGAATGATGTTAGTCTCAAGTTTGCTTCAAGACATCCTGTCTCTTCTGGCAACACTTTTTAAGTGTTATCCTGCTCACTCAAGAGCAGTTACACATAGTGGAAATGAATACAAGCTACGAGTTTGGAGTTCCCAAACCCCAATGGCTATTGTTTGCAAAGAGCAAAGAACTGTATTCATCTATAAATGAACAGGATTACTCTGGATTCAGTAATTCAGCCCCGTGTGAAGGATTGGGATAAGACTGACGCACAGTGAATTTATCAATGCCATGCTAAGTTCACTCAAACTCGTACTTGCAGCCCCAGAGGACTCAGGTTCAGTCAGTGCTCCCAGTGGAGTGGGTGCCCAACCACCTTCACACATCCCAGGGCACAGCGTGCCCCTTTCAGCACCATCCATCTTGCTTCGTGTAGGGATAAATGGTGAAGAAAATAGGTGTGATGGGCTCTGTCAGTGTATCTTTGGAAGACATGCAAATACCTCAGCATTAGGCAATCAGATAGGAATGAGAATGTAATAAAATCATAATATATAAACCATGTATATTCTACTTGCAGGCCTCTGTCTAGCCAAGTGTTTTCAAACATTCATATTAAATCTCCTTCTTGTTGCTGATGGTGGGGATATTTCATTTGGTTTCTTCAAAGTTCTGATGACTGCAGCAGCATCCCCAAAACTCCCTAGCTGCATCTCAAAATAGTCTGAATTATCAACCTTACTAATGAGTGATGAACTTTGTTCTCACATGCAGCTTTTGAGTTCTATCTAATACTGTGCAGGTAGAGAAACAAACTGGATTTTTCCTAAGAAAGCAGATACACCCAAAGCAATGGCACGATGCCTTTTTTCAAAATGAGCTCTCAACAACTCGAGAATTTGCACACTTTTACAATGCCACTAACGTACTTGACCACTACAATGAAAGGAAATAAATGAGATTCAGGACCTATGCATACATACAAACATATATATATGTATGTGACAGCCTCTCCACCCAGACCTCTCAAACCTCAAACCCTCCTTTCAGCTAATGGATTACTGGAAGTTATTGCAGCCCTGCAAGTGCAGCCAATTCCTGATGTTTTCCCCCATCTCATACACTGAGGGTCAGAAATAAAGTTCTTTAGAGTAAATTCAGCTCTTAGTGACCCCTCTGCAAACTTACAGTCCTTCCTCAGTTTCAGCTTTTTCTAAACAAGGAAGACCAGCATCTATCTTCCTTTCTCAGAAAGGTCAGTAGGAAGCAAAGAACAGTGCTGATTTATCTTCATCACTTGGTGACAGGTTCTGTGAAGGCAGTTGCCATTTTACATTACTTTTTTTCAGAATCAGGGAATGTGGTAACTTACAATTCATCATTTCTATGCCATTTATTTGTTGGGTATCCTGACATCCTTCTTGGATACTTGTCACTCTTGACAAGATGTTTGCAAACATCTTTTAATTATTTTGGTGGAAAAGATCTTTGCATTGTACTGACATGTGAATTGGAGGAATAGACCCTTAGGGACACTTCCAACCATGCACTAACTCTCTAATATATATACCTAAATCCATCCATATACAAAATCATTTGAAGATTTGAATCCAAGATAAAGGATTACTTACACAGGACTCACTGGTACATTGCTTCTTTGGCTAGATCTGTAATTTTTATAAAAAAACTAGACTACAAATAGACAGATGAGGAGGTTACAAAAGGTTCAATGAGGCAGAGAGAAAGGCCATGTGAGATCCAGCAGCTCCAACTACTTTCCAATCAGTGATGGAAAATAGTAGCCTTATCCACAATTCATGTTTTATCACTGCCACCAGACAGAGAGTCAGAATCTGATTCATTTTAGAACACTGGGGGTGGGGGGAAGAAACAAAAAAGAAAAGAATACTCTAAATGCATGCATCCTTCACTAAAGTCTTTCAGTTGGGTCAACCTACAAGAATGTCCTGAGGATGAACGGTATCCATTGATCCAAAAACACAATCAGACTACAAAGGAGATGAACAAAAGATCTCATTCCCTTGTGCAAAGCTTGAAGTTTAGCTTGCAAATCACAGGCAGTGGCCAAGGAAAGAAATAAAGATAGGTATGATATATTCCTAAAAATGTCAATAAATGTTTTATTCCAGAAAGGTTGTAATAATCAAAGGATCTTACTTTTGCTAAGTGGGGGGAAAGAAGTTCAAAACCCTAGAGAAGCACACAAAGGCTGCATAAAAATACACCCATATGCATATGATCATGTAGCCTGAGAATCAGCACAGAAAGGTATGTAACAAAATCACAACAGTCAGGATTTTAAGCAAGCAGCTTTTGGAAATGTAGCTCTTAACAGTAGGAGAGCACATGACAGAGCTGCCAACTCTTCTTTTCTTCCCTCTGCAGGCTGTAAATTTGCAGAATCATCTCCTGGTCTCTGGGGAAATGCCCTTTGCTAGGCTGCTTTTCCTCATTTTCCTGTTCCCAGGAAAAAAAAAAAAAAACCAACACAAAGACCAACCAACAGTAACTCAGAATATCTCCATTTTCTAGCAGCAGCCTGGTTAGCACCAAGAGTCACCACCACTGAGCCTTCCAGTCCTGACAGCATCCACTGACTTCTAAGAGCTATTCCTATGGATTTCCTGGGTTGTCATTCCTGGTCTATGTGAGGGTGACCCCCAAAAATCCTGCCATCCTCTTCTAGTATGGGGATAACCCTACGTTGTACTCATCTACTTTTAACTAATTACGTTTAAGCACAAGAAAGAATAACTAAGCAATTGTGGAGAAAGGATGGGAAGGAAGAAGAACTAAAAGCTGTTTTAGAGGGGAAATAAAAGATATCTGGAGTAATTTTCTCCCCTCCCCATCCCTCCATTTCTTCTTCTCATGTAAGAAAGTAAAGTCAGAATGAGTGTAAATAAACATGCATATATGTACTTTCATATGCAAATGTTTCTAACTCTACAAATGAGTTTTTGCTGCTGGCTGCCGCCTGACAGTCTGAGATAGTGAAAGTGCAAGTCATCGAACAAAAAGCTGTGAGGAGAGCAACAGAGAAAATGCATCAGAAGAACAGGAAAGCTGCTTAAAGCCTAGGTTTTTAAGAGACCAAGTTCCCTGGTCAAAACTGCAATAAGCAAGACAAAATAAAACATCCCACAATAGGGGAAAAGTGCAGGAAATATAAGAATAGAAGACAGCAGGAGAATATCTGTTCAAGAGATAGCATATGCAAAGGTGAGTAATGTCTAATTCCTTGGATCTGTTTCAAATGGCAGCGTTCATGAAATCCAGAGGAGTGGAAATGGTGTTTGGCAAAAATAGCCCACTTAAAGGGGAAGGAGTGCAGCGTCTACTGACGTGTGGGGCTGTTAGCAAACAAAAACTATGGTTAGTGGCAATTAGGGTTGCTGCAGGAGATGTTCCGTTCACTCCAAAACCAAAAATAATGGAAAGGACAGAATGGAAAGGCTGATGTTTTCCTTCCACAAAACTATTAACACTGCCTACAGTATTGCAGCCTACTTCACAAGGGGTTCCCCTATATTTCCTGGAAATATCAAAAAACAATACACACTTGTGCTTCATCGAATGCATGCTCCAGTCTGGGTTCTTTACGCACTTTTAAGGATTACAATTTTTCCTGTATCAGTTAATTTTTCATCATGTTACCATAAAGTATTCAAGTACCTCTGAAAACGTATGGTCTATATTTGGGTGGTTGCCATTTCAATGAGACTTTTCTACAAAATAAAGCTTTTTAGCTTATGTTAAAAATGAACTCTGTAACATAACTTGAAACAAGTTGCAGCAAATGCTGTGCCATCATACCATCTGTGTTCAAGTACAGCTCTAAAGCTCTCCTCCTATTGCTTCCTAAAGTGGAAAATAATGGTAAAAAATAAAAACAGATAAGATGAAGAAGCACTGTGTATTGGAATACATTACGAACCTGAGCCTTACAATGTTTGTTTCAAAAAACCCCCTCTGTACCTGTATACTCCAATGAAGCATCATTCGGAAACCAAAGAGGAAGGTTATAGTCTTCACATTTAAATTAAGCAACAGTGATGTTCTCACCTGACACAGCTAGTAAACTCTGGTGAGTTTCACTCTACACAATATTGCCAATTTTGCTTTTTTTAGCTCTCTTCACAAGCTTTCCAACAATATTCCATAGGACATGAGTGAAATTCATTAAACCTTGGAGTTAATGGAAGGAACTAGAACTGATGAGAAGTAATTTTTAAAATATCCCACTGTTATATTAATGTCTAAGAAAACAGAGGTTGATGGGTAAAACTTGCATGGAATAAAATATATATTATGACAAACCCCAAGATACATCTTAGGCCACGAGGAAGAGTACTAAGAATTCCAGAAACAAACTCTGAAGGTAAAATGCCACCATGGAAGAACTAACTGCTTTTTACATGATACAATGAAAAAAAGCCCAGTTCTTAAAAAGTCAACTTTGTCATGAGGTGCTTAAAGTAGCACCTTTCTGATATAAAGTCAAAAGACAGGATCACTGTTTTGAAGATTAAAGTAACCCCGTTCTGATAACTTTATCTCACTCTCAGGTCTACAGTCACTTTGTCACTGCAGGGTGGAAGGAAAACAAGGACCACGCCGGGAAGCTGTCCTAGAACAGCCTGGAAAGACAGAGAGAGGCGTGCAGGCAAGAGCAGGAGGCAGCGCATCTGCGGGAGAATCTGTAGATGCTGTTTTCTCTGGTACCGAACCAACCTGCACCCGGCCGCTCTAGAACATAAATACATCCGTAACTTCCTCTTGCTTTCCCAGAAGCAAGCACCTCGCTCTTCCTACGCTACTCGCTCACACTGCCCCACCAACAGATTTTTATGACTGTCGACATAAATACAGGCCGTCCTGCGCCGGGGCTCTTCCTGCCTGAGTTGTTGCGAGCAGTCAGTCGGGCGAGTCCTTGTGGTCCAGGCGGGAGTCTCTCGGGGAGCTGCTGCCGCTGCATTCCCGGCGCGGCGGCACAGCCGGGATGCAGCCCCGGCACGTGCCCCCAGCCCGAGGCTCCCGTGAGGTTTGCACCGAGCACGAACGGCGCGGAGAGCGCACTGGGGTCCCCCGCGGGCACGGCAGCCGGCAGCGAGCCCCGCGAGGAAATCCCCCTCCCACTCTGGAGGTGCTCCTGTCCCATGGCACTGCCAGATACACCATGAGTCTAAAAGAGAACCTTTAGCCTACCTGGCCCTTTTCAAAAAATATATCGAGGTGCTTTCTCCATCTTATTATTCTCCATTTTATTTCTAATCCTGTGAGACAGTGCTTATCCCAGAGCCCAGGAGAAAGCAGGATAGGTCAGGACACTGCATACTTGAGACAGGGATTCAAGCTGGGGCATGCTGTTCAGAAAGGGGACAAGTGAATGCCGACTTCCAAGACCTTTAGGAAACAATTTTTTTTTCCAGAAAATGAAAATGCATTTCCAACAACAGCAATGTTTATTAATATTCTTCCTACTCCTGTCAGCACGTTCTCGTCAACGTTTCGGTGGTGCTGTCCGAAATGCCCGCTTGCCTTTCCAAGGGAGAGGCTTCCAGAGGGACGGTGCTGCGCCTGCAGAGCCGCTGCGCGCCCATCCGCCAGCCCCGGCAGGGTCTCCCAGGGCCCGGCCGCCATCCCCGGACTCTCATCCTCTTCTGGACCTCTCGTTTTTAAACCACAGCATGTGTCGCGCTCCCGGTGCAGGACGAGGCTCCCGGGGCGCGGTTCGATGCGGAGCCGTCCCGCAGCCGCGCGTGTGCCGGGACAGTCCCGGTCCCCCCGTACCCTGGGGGCGCAGCCACCTAGCCACGCTGGATGTTGGGCGGGGGTTACTGGGGACACCGGGCGCTCTGGACGGCACAAAGCCTGGAGAGCCCGCCCAGGGTGCGCGGGGGGCGGCGGTGACATCCGCGCACACCCCGCGGCCGCACGAGGAGGCGGTGCTGCCGCCCCCGCTCTGTGCCGCAGGCGCGGGCACCGCTCCGCCGCCCACGTGGGTGCGGGGGTCTCC